>NW_019091539.1:400893-434430 GCF_001949145.1 Acanthaster planci | reverse complement strand
GGAAGGGGGCACTTTTAATGCTAATGAGCTGGTCAGAAATTCTCACATGAATTAGTGGTCTGCACCCAGATCAGTTGGAGCCCCTTACCGATTTCTGCTCAGTCTCGAGCGTCATAAATTTTCAAGAGTGCCCACTGTATGTTACGCAATTTCCCATGAACCACATTGTGCATTGCAGTGCGCATAAAAGTGATAAAGCGGTTGCTTAGTTGCAGGCTTAAAAGTGGTAAAACGGTTGCTTAGTTGCAGGTCTTTTATTCCCGTTTCACCGACTGCGTACTGAAATTGTAGAACTGCATATAAATGTCATTGTTCAGTGAAACCATGGAGGTAGAAACAGACATGATTGAAGTTTCAAATGCATCAGTTCTTCATAGCTAGAACCGAGTCACATGACTGTGGGTCTGACAGTATGTAGACTCACCAGATCATAGGTTAAATATTACTCAGCTCGCAAGCGGACTGGGTTGCTATTAGGACGCATTTCACTTCCGGTGCACCCAAAACCAACTTTAAAGACATCGCAGAACAAGAAACAGCTCTTTTGTACACGCAGGCCCACACTCTACATGCACATGGTAGTTCCTAAACAATCTCACCATGGAGGAAGGAAAGAAAAGCTAACTGGGTGGTCTGCTGTTCTCAGAAAAGGAGAACCGCGCACATGGATTGTTTACCTGATTATTCGATAGCAACACACCTTGTGAACAACAAACTCTTATGCCCAGCTTCACGGACTGATATTCAAGTTCATCCTGGACGCCATTCAATTCACAGATGGGGATTAAGAAGGCTCATAGGATTATGGGAAATCCTAAGTGTGCCATAGATGAGACTTGAATTGAGTCTCAAGTAAGGCATATCAAAAGAAAAGCACCCGTACAGAGGGCGACTACAACTACAAAAACCACTAAGTTCTACAGAGTTAGAAAGAGCCCTTGTTGAATTTCCGTCCATTCACTTTGTCATTTATTATGCCAGGATCTTACGGTGTAGGATTGGTTGTTTTATTATCAGGCCAATCTGGCTAGAGTGTAAAGGATTCGATGTAGACAACTGAAATTCTAGAGTCTGGAATTTCTAGAGTAACAAAGGGTGGAATCATTTTATTTCGCAGGACATGAGAATGTTCTGCACAATGAACTTCCTTTCATGCGAAGCGACAATTCGACGATTTTGAGACTGCTTTCGTCGGCCGGTTAGGGATAGCAACGGAATTGTCATGAGATTATTCATTATTATTGTCATGAGAGATATTCAGCTATTGCCAGACAAATTTGCGAGTTCATGACTGAACCCTTGTCAATCCGTCTTATCTGGTATAAGTAACCAAATAAGAGCTATCCACATCTTCAGTTTACATTTATATTGAGTATCTAAATTACACCAACTATAATTTACTACCGTACGGCTGTCTAATAACGCTGAAGGCTTTTCCGAAACTCTGAAAAAAAAACAGAAAGTGGAAAGTCCGACCGTCAATAAGCATTGATTTTGTCAAGTTTTAGCATTTGAGGTGCAAAAATCCACTCAGCACATTCAAAGTACGAACTGAGTCCCGTGCATGAACTCATTAGAGGCCACGTATATTCTGATTCCGAATGAAGTGAGATTTTAAGGTGTATCCTTAGATCTTTCCATCAGATAACTGTTCATAGAAATACACAGCTTTCATCAGAGGTATGCACTTTGAGTTGCCAAATAATAAGCGTCAAAGATATTACTGCAGAAAGACATCAGTTTTGCAGCTCATCCAAGAAGGCCAGTATTTCATGTAGTTTGCTATTTGCAGGAGGACTTTTGAACCATGTATTAATTTGAGTGAATGACCCAAACGAGAAGATGAATGACACCTCCAAGTCAAAGTTGTTCTCGGGCGATAGACATCATCACTGACATCAGCGTGCGTGTGGTCTACAGTTGGGCGGTTGGCTTCGCTCGTGACGCCCAGGAAAATTAAAGTGCAGACTGGGTTTCATAATATCCCGGACTTTCAGACAAAATAATAGTATTAAGCCATGCTTAAGAAACCTGTCGGCACAAATCAGTAATTGTATCCTGAATTGAAGGTGTCTGTTAACTTGCTAGGATTTTTTTTGGGGGGGGAGTCTTTTAACGCCTTTTTGTCTTAACAATGATTGACTGCGTGAGTAAAAATAAATCTTTGCATATGTTTGTTCGTTGATTTGTAGCGCTCATTAAATTAATAAACAACACAAGTTTTCTGTAACTGCAAGAGTATTTTTTATCAGATCGATCGCACAAAAACAACTCATTCCGTGGCAACGAGATCAAACGTCAAACTCAAAGAACGTACAATTCAAGACCACCTAATCACACCGGAGTTAAGCCTCAAATGATGATATCAGACTCAATAATGTCAATGTAAAATTCCACAGAATCTAAGAATTTGACTATGTTACCTTGTCTTGGCTGTCCCATGCTACCCCCTTCTCAAGTTTAACGATGGGCGACCGGCTGTCCCGGTTACTAGTAGAAAGTACTCCAAGACCCCGCGCCCAAGTCATCGCTGGTCAGATGCCGCAATAATGAATCCAGGTAAAAATCCACGAATCGTCTGACAGTAAACAATAGAAGTTACATTTCCGGTATTCCACTTATCGTTCAACTGGCATTACAGGTACTTAGCTCTCCTCGGAAATGACGAAGATGCCAGTCACAAGCAAACGTCTTGTGGGGTCGCCAGGCAGTTCTTACGGTACGCGTTATCTACATCATCCATCTCCCTGAAGAACCACGCTGGCGCTGGGAAAATGGATGGATTGGGGATACACATCTATCCTTCAGAATTTGGTTCATTGTTGGCTTTATCATTAACTGTACATACTCTCTTCACTACTACTCAAGAAAATTTTAATAGCTCCATGGTCAGATGATTCTACATCTATACAATGTTCTTTTCGCAGTCAGTTTAGTAACGATTTTTAGGATTTGTGCGACGCGTCACGTTGCAAGCGTTACCCACAGTGAAAGTGCCAGTTAGGCAGGTTTGTACCGGGGGTAAACCCTAGCTCACCTACGACATGCGCATGCTCCGACCAGCTGACGGGCCCCTGAACCCTCGTTTGGCAAATTGATGGTGGGACTACACACGTCACCGAGGGCCAAAGTAGTGTGTTGTTTTTCGGTAAGCCCCTCTGCAAAGTAGACAGTAGCAGCTGACACTGCGACTAGTCGGGATTGACGATGGGGAAAGAGAAGGGAAAAGCCTCAATAGGATAGGAAACCAGCCTAAAAGTTCAAAGTCGGCTTTGAGAAAACAATCGTAATTCCGGCAAGCCCTCTCAAAGCGCCTACTTCACTTTGTGGAGTCACAAACGCTTGAGCCTGGCGATCTTTCATTCTTTGAACTATTTCCTGTATACTAACGCACAGGTTTCAATCAGCTTTTCTGAGAAGCTCCTGCATTGATGTGTAAAAAGCCTTAACGAAACGGAGCAGAAACCGAGTTGTATTCCATGGGACAATGACAAGTTTGGGAATTTTAATCAATCATGTATGGAAAACATCAGCACAAAACATAATAACTTCTTTAGAACGATCTTCTATATTCGTCCCTGCCGGTTGAAAACAAACCCAGATCCTGCAGGAATTTCCTATCCTAACAATATTAGCCTTTCTAGAAGGACGCGAGATCAAACTCCACACGCCCTCTCACTAATAACAGGTCGCGATGTGGTTCTAATGGTGTAGAGTGCGCCCGAACAGACACCTTGTCAGACAACAGAGCCTACTCACCCGTCCCTGAACATTCATTAGGATTGTCCCCCAACAACCCTCAAGTCCATTGGAAGACAATAGTTGAATAGCCCCACGCGCTATTCAGCCGCCAACCCATTATCTGACCACCCTGCCAGGGCTTTCTTCCCGCCAGAACCGAGGGTGATTTAGACGCGATCCATTGAGCTCCAAGCGACAGGGCTTCGACAGCCCGCCATTCTGCTTGTCGACTTGCAACAAAGTGGTGTGTCGTAAATATACAGGTCCTACACACCGCAAGGTGGCAGATGCCACGGTCTGAAAACGACCCTTTCATAGTTTCAATGGACAGGATTACTTCTTTCTGAGTTTTGGCGTTTTAAAATTTTAATCGGCAAATGTGGATAACCGTCGTGTGTCTACCTCTTGTTCAGCTCACTTCAGTAACAGACTATAACATAGTAAAGCTTCCACTTCCTCAGTTTATAATTCGGCAACTAATTTTTTTGGCTAAGTTTAAAATCCTCTTTACTTTGAAAGTGAACCCCATTATTTCCCATTGGAAATAAGTTGCAAAACTTTCATGGCCTATACCTGGTTTACCTAATTTTCGTGTACATTGTGCAATTCTTGTTCATAGTATTTTGTATTTTAAATTATTTGCTACTGTATTTTTTTCTGTGAGGCAATACCGAATAAATCCAATCCGAACCGATGTAGGTTTAGTCCAAACAGTTTTTAATACTGAAAGACTAACTTATCTTAACTACAATATCACATGAACTTAATGTGTAAAATGCACTTTGGTAATTTGCAGCAAATGCACGTACCAATAAACTGCCTGTTCTATAAAGATTACGTTTTCTCCAATTCCGCCCCGTGAAAATGCAACTAGTTTGAAGGAAAAAGTAAACAGAACTTAATGGCATCATTGAGATGTCTGAAGTGAATTGGTATAGAAGAGAGGGCTAAGCACATGGAAATTGACACCCCGGAAGGAAAGCGAAGCTGAGGCCAAGACTATTTCCGAATTTACATAAGCTCACATTCCAGTTTTTGTTTTTTTGCTGGTGTAATCTCGCTTTGAAACTAACCGTATATAGAAGAACTACGAGCAAACTAGCAACGAGAAGCAAACGAAGAAGTCGAGTGATAACGTCTTTAACCGAGCGGCGGTGGGGTATCTTGGCTGCTGACAATCATTATGAGCTTGAACATGACAGCAGAGCTGGGCGCAGCCTGAGACGGTCTGGTAATAATGTTTGTCAGGCCTGGAACATGAACAGGGCTAAACATCCCCAGGCCCCCATGGATTGGCTCCATCGGCCCCCTTGTGTTCTCCCACCGTGTCCCTGTCTTATGCGGACCCTTCATCCAGCTTACTCAGCAGGTAGCTTCCCCCTTGCGACTCCGTCGATCAGTAGTAATGATCCAAATTGGCCAATTTGTCAGGGGTCGGCGAAGGTGGGACACCGCCGGGGAAGCATGGCAGACGACGTGAGATCTTGAATGTTCCATATCCAACCAAGACTGATCGGTATCGATAATTATGCTTTTGGATCGTGCATAAACGAAAATCGACCATGAACGTCGACTCTCTGTTTCGATAATCGAACAGCTGACTACACTTTCCATATCATTTACATCCAAACAGAAGGTCCTGAAAGTCACGAATCTTAGGACGCTCAGCCACAAAAATTGCTCCATAAACTTTAGGAGAGGTAAACAATATGCCCCGAAACCTACCAAGTACCAGGGACTCCTGAATGACATTATGCTCACCTAACTGACGAAATGAGTGCAAAACTGAACTAATAAAAAGCTAAAACAATAGAGCACTCTCATTTGGCCTACAACTTGTATGGGCGGCCAAGTTTGCAGAAACATCACCTTTTGGCTGATTTTCAATTTCACCTCAAATTCATTCGAAATGGACATTATTGTCCCATCAATTTTAAATAGGATTGTAGTTTCATTCAGTATTCATCTGCATGTGAACGTGCGTTGGTATCTGGTGTTCTGATAGCTGCGTGGGATTTTTAGTACTTTGTGAATTATTCTTGTATTTTTGTTCTGATGGCCAACCATAGTTTTGGCAGCCAGTTGTAGGAAATACATAACTGTGACATCAAAAGAGCAGAGCCTAGCTATTCGAAATAAAAACTTTACTTTCTTAGATGACAGCGAAGGCTTGAACAGTGTACGCTTTTGTGAAATCATTTTCCCATTTACTTAACACTTCTTTACTTAATTAGCAAACCATTAACAAAAGTGCCATTTTACGTATGTACAAACTGAAGGGGGCTGTGAGTTGCTGGTTAAAGTAAGGCTATGAGACGATATGTTTGACTGTTTTGATGGCAATCCTGGAGAAGTTTGCCGCAGATTTCATCCCATCGCTTTAATAGTTGCTATGGCGAGCAGATGCCTTCACCACTGAAACCAAGAAAATATACATGTTTATATTAGTGTGCCCACACACGTTGCCATCGGATTCTCCACAAAATTTGTTTTGACAAAAGTGACAGGCCTTGATGTCGCTGTTCTCCCAGCCTCGAATCAGGAGTGGGGAAATCATCCACACCTGACGGCCTTCCCACGGGTAGGAAAGGATGGACATTGGCGCAGTTCATGAAACGAGAAGTTGTCAATTTTCCAACCAATTACATGTACTGTACGTAACTGATTACACTGTACCATGTAGGGCGCGCGCGTCCTCAGATGTAAAAGGCAAACCTTTTCACTTCAGCCATCTTTGAGTCTCACAGCATTTTGTCTGAATTCCAGGATGTTTTAAGGTGCATAAACTTCCTTTTGTACATGTACACGTGCGAGGGCGCTTGATAATCATTACAAACAGAGCTGTTTACGTGGAGAGTTGCGCCATGAGTGTCTCAATTGTTGGAATAAAAATGGTGGACGATGCGTCAGTGCACATGGACACTTAGCACACAATAGCTTCATGCTGTGCTGCACACATGGTGAACAGCCATTGATTGGTTCCAATGTCTGCAGTTGACGCTACTCTCTCCATGGCTTAGTTTGTTTCCTGACGGATCTAAAAAAAATTCTGGATCTCGATCAGTGATCCTAACGCTGGTTCTCACCATCTATTAAGCGAGTTTTAGTTCTGAAAACCAGCGACGGATCACTGATCGTGATCCATATCCGTGCGAAACAAACACCACCATACTGCGCTGATTACAACTATGGCTGACATTCCAGAGTTTTCAGGACCAGCTCGCCTTGCGCAACGGGCAGTGGTAGCAGGGGGTAGATTCACACTTTGCTAAGCCCAAGTAAAAGCTGAATATTATTCAACCAGCTGTGGTCAGAGAAAAGAGAAAAAGCCCGCCACAATATGACAACTGCGCGTTGATAGCAGCCCTATAAATATTTTGACATGTCCGCCGTCAGAATGTCCTTCAAAATTGCTCCTTCTTCGACATCCGCGGTCAGCAAGAGCAAATAAGCTATTGACACGCCGCTGTAGGTCTGAAATGCAAGGGCTGCCCATAATATTGCGGCGGTTATAGCTGTGCCAGGTATGCAACTGTTGATGACAAATTAGATTTTGATTGGTGTGTTTGGAAAAGTGGACGGTAATACCTGACTCAGCACCTGTCTTCGCCGTATGCATCCTGTAGTCTCCAACTACATGGCTGCGATTTTTACTTCATTTTTACAACCAAAGGCAATCTTAGAGAAGAAAAGAGTTGCAGAAAATTTCAGCGAAACCACTTGCACGCTGGTGGTGGTTATTTTTACTCGAACAAAAGAACACCGTTTAACCGATGAACACGTAGCTTTTATAAAGGAAAGAATATAAAGTCAGGTCTAAAAATATCATTGATTTCTACCAATTTAGGCTACGTCAGAATAACTGTAGAACTGGCATTAAACACAAGCAACTCCAGATGCCCTTAGGCCTATTTGTGGCAACAGCCACTACCCTTAAGCTTATGGTGCGGAATTGCTCTAGAACGGCTTAATATAACACCATGCGACTACGGAAGAGCCACGAAGTCGCTAGCTTCCGGCTTCCACATGCGTGAAGTTTCCAGCCAAAGCATTCGGACACAGCCTTACTGCCGGTAGCAGCCACTTGAACTGTGACTCGGGCTCAACTGCTCATCTACACGGCAGATAGACTATCGGTGTAGGAACATATTCCTTTCAGCAAGCCTAATTTTCAAACCGGACGTAGATATAACAAATCACCACTGCAGAGCTCTACCGTTGGAACCCAACGCACAAAAGCCACACTTTCAAATGCCGTTAATATACACCACCACCAATCTTCTTCGAACTGTTTTAGGCCTTAAAGGGTCCAAGCAATGATAATCTCAAATGAGATCATTGTAAATGTGCCTTTGTGTCCCATTTAATCTTATTTTTAATGTTTAATTGTTTGGTTTTTAGGAGTATGTTTTCGTTTTTATTGATATTGCAATTTGCATATTCACGAGTGAAAGTTTGCTGTCATCCAAGAAAGAAACCTCGATATTTCTGAACCAAAATTTTGCCAGAATTTTTGAATATTGACTGTGTCAAATTTTTCAGTTTTCCTTTCTTTTCTTTTGTTTTTTGTTTTTTGTTTTTTTGGTGATTTATTGTTTATACAAAAAATAGTACAACACAGAAGACCGGTAAACAAAGTTTTCTCAAAAACATTTTACTGGGTTCATAAACTGGGCAGAAATCCCCTTATAACTGACAGTGTCTTCCTAGAATGACAACACATCATTATCAGCGCTTTCATCTTTCCGAAAAAGCTTGGAAATTTTATCAATGTTTGAAAAAGTATATTTTTCCTATATAGCATTAACAAGAATCAGATGCCAAATATTTTTCGAACATTTTTAGCAATTTGTTTTCAGTATTAAATATCACTACGTATAGACACTTAAAAACTGACCTATCGCCTCCATCGAAGCAAATAGAAGGGGTCTTGTCGTGTACGAAAACAAACTGCACGTCGGATAACTCCTTTAACTTGCATCTAATGTTACGAAAGTCACAACAATCTCATAACTCACAAGTAGCCTGCACTGTTGTTTTTTTTCTCACTTGCTACTCTGAATTCTAAACCAACTGGAGCGGCCAAAGCCCTCCACCACTGTACCATTTATTGAAATAACTGATTATAAATATATTTCTTTTTTCCGTCTATCCTTGTAGACACTAATTAACTTAAAAACATTCATTCGGCTGTGTTATTTGAGTTTGTTGTTTCACTTTAATGTTACTTAATACCTCGCCTTCCCTTGCGTTTTTATATCAGTGGCTAAGGTCCTAGATTGCAAGGAAGGTAAAATTCCTAACAAAAAAGTCCGCTGAACACCACAAGCCTGGATCAAACGGTACCTGCAAAGGCTACCATTCTGGAGTACACAATGAATAAATTAGATCTGGAAGCACAATGCAAAACGAGCAACCTTATGAATATTAGATAGACTGGTTCCCTGCCGTAGAAATCTCCGATTTTTCTCACTCGATTGCTTGCAACAACTGTACTTCACATTACTATTTAAAATCACTGGCGTAACTACAGGTGGGGGGCGGAGAGGAGGCGGGGAGGGGAACACGCTCCCTAAGCGGAAGTCTGTGCCCCGGGTGCATCCCCTATCAAATGCCCCTTTTGAAAAAAAAAATTGCGTTCACTCCCGAGTGCCCCCTCAGAATTTTCACCCCAGGTACTCCACTTTAAATAAAGTACCACGCAAAAACGTCAGAGTGCCCGTATAGATTTACCACAAGAAACGATAGCTATTTTTTCTGATCTATTGGTTGCACGTTTGGTTCAAGACGCAGTACGCGCAAATGTTCAATACGCAGTTTCGCTAATTTCAAAGAAAGTCAATTAATAACTCAATACAGTCGAAAAACAAATCCTGTCGTCAATGATAAAGACCACACAACCCTTTTAAGTTGCATTATCGTGGTCCTCGTCAGGTATTTTTCCGGGGGGGATTTCCGGGAAGGGGGGCTAAACACTCATCAGCAAGGAACTGCTTAACTATTAACAATGGAAGAGATAAGAGGTCAACTTCGAGGTGCTTTTCCCTAAATAAATTGGTAATTTTCATTCCGTTTCTCTCTTAACCCTCCCCCTTTTAGGGAAGAGGAGCGTCCCTTCGGTTCTTCGGCATTTTTGAAAAGTAGTCAAGGCGCTCACCTTTAAATTAAAGTGCATATCAAGCAGGGAGTTAGGAATTTACAGTACTCTTTCATTATTCAAAATCACACGTAGATGAAACTCATTATGAAAATAATCGTTGGGATCTTGAAACCAGTCAGACAGATGCAAAAATAATCAGTGAGACAGATGTACAGAGTAAGTACCCAGTGATCACTAACACCAACGCGCATTAGTGCAACAGGTATAGAACCATGGTAATCCCGAACCATTAAGTTGCGTTCATGTAGACAACTCTGAAATCGAAGTGGGTGGCCAGGCTGGAAATGACTGGCGTAAAATGTCTATAATTCTTGCATAAACATCACTGAATCACAAGCTGTTTATTCATTTGGCAGTAGATATTTTGGTTGTTGGGAAACAAGTCGTTGGGAACCATAGAGGAGCCGCCGTGAGTAACATGAGACGAGATTGTTCGAACTTGGGAGAAAAAAGTTGACTGTGGCTCTTTTCGTTTTGTTCTCACTTTCTTGGCAAGCTAAAACAGTTTTTGCATCACATTCACTTTTAACTTGTTTTTCTTATTTCACAATTTTAAAGATGTAATCAGAATTACTTTAACTTTGAAACTGATAGTTAAAAACAATGGATGAAAACGAACACAGTCTCCAAAAGTTTGAAGCTTAGTTATCATCCACTGATGAATAGACTGAAATGTGACTTAAAGTTGATTCGAGAATACGTGAGATACATAAAAACGACCTCGTAGGTTTTTTGACAGCAAGGAGTGCAGAATACTGAATCCTCAGCACCTGTTATTCAAATTACGGGCCAACAACATCATGAAGTATATGGAGTTCAACGTCACGACCACCGGCATTTGGGACGGGGGATAGGCTAAACCGTAGTGGACGGTTTCACAGTTAAACCACACATGGCAGGATAAACGCTCCACAGTCACCATAAAATCTTCCCAAGACAGACACCTCAATCGGAGCCGCCTCAAACCACCCAGGCTTGCTGTCCCGTCTTGCTTATTTTCTTAAGACGGTGGGACAAACCATTGGCGGCCGGGAATGTCCACGTTGAAATTATTTACCCAGTAACGTATACAAAGGGACAAATTTATGAGCAAAAGGCGTTTTATGTTTAAGCGGACGAGCACAGAGAACCCCAAAATCAGCCTACAGCTTGACTTGCCTCAATTCTTGACTCAATTATTGCTCTCCCATTATTTCTGTCGGATATTGCACTCTGTCGGACCCCCACCTCTTTCAAGTATACGATCCGCGGGTCATGGGTCAATGTGTGACTCGGAAAGGAATGCCAAATAGATAAATAGCACCATAAATATCTGACAAATGATTCATAAATATCGCGGGTATGGGCTTCAAAACAGAAATTTTCCAAGGCGTGCAGATAAACGTTGCAATGAAACCTAATGGTGGTATAACTCCACATCGCCCCAGTCAAGAGTGGCCTAGGGCTATATACAAAACATTATCCCCTCTCATCATGAATGTTCGGGCTTTAAAGGGACCGTGCAATAACACTTGGTGATTTTTGATCTCATCCTGCTTTCAAATTTAAGAGTGTCATTTTCAGGGGATTTTGTGTCTAAAGGGTTTTAAAGCTAATAAAGTCTGTGGGTGTGATGTCACTCCAGGAAAAAACTTCCATGTCACAGCCATTTCAACCCCTACTGTACCACGATTTGACTGTGTTAAATTTCCCCTTCTTTTTAGGTGAATCGTTGTTTCAGTTTACCACAGTAGAACATGGTAATTAATGAAAATAAAATTTTACATGTTGGAGAAAAGCAATTTCAATTGGACTATCCAGAGAGGAATACCTTGACTCAAGAGGTGTAGAAAATTATACAAATATGTTCCAAATTAAAAATTCACATTACAGGGTGTTTGACACGAGAGACGCCCGTGCATACCAGCAGAAATCAAGCACATATCCAGCAAGGATTGAAGAGGGAAGCCCTTGTAGTAAAACCGTCCCCCCCGCAAGCCAACCAATTCACTATAATCCTTTTCCGACGTCTGAGAGCCTGATATTGCGTACAGAACGTTAACAGAACACTGAAGTGCCAAAGAAAATAATGACTACATGATGCCTTGTCCAAAAATATACCGTGCCTTTGCCAGCGGCTGAATTCTGTGAAATTCTACATGACATGTACCATATTACCCAGAACCTGTGTTTTACAGTTGAAATGAAGACGGACAAACACGTATTTTGGCTGGGACGTATGCTGGCAGCAGTGCCTCCATATTAGGGGCATCTGATGGGGGGGGGCTTTGAACCCACAAGAGCTTTTCAATTTTTCCAAGTGATTTTATAGAAACTATACCGAATACGACCACATCCACACACAACTCTCCACTTGTTACAGTTGATTCTAAGCCCATATTCATCATTATTATTGGTCCTTTCAAATTGTAAGCACTCAGATTTTAGCGTTTTCAAAGTATGCATCGTGTGATAGTAAACAGTCCAAGCACTAAGCGATTTTTGCAACTTAATACTCCTCTTTTATGTTTGAAAACTATGTGACATCCCTTTTATTTTGGGTTAAGTGTATTAATTCACTTCTTCAAGCATTTTAAAACTATTGATGCTTTTCTAGACAACCGACTGCACTGTTTGCTGTGATGTCAGTCAGGGTAGACACTTTATTTTTTACGCTTTTCTTTTCACATTGTGAAACCAAAATGTTCTATTCCTTCCTTCATGTCGAAAGCAACTCTATCAGCCTATTTGAGGTACGGCGGACACAATAGGAGGGCGCTATTTGGTTTGGTTTATTGCCACACATTCAGAAACAATGAACCACCGAAAAAGGGATAGGCCTTTTTAGACTAACAAGAATTGCAACTGTTTTGTACACAAATTAAGGTAGCACTGAGGCTTTCGTCCTGCATGGGATAACATCCATGTTTGCTCAGGGATATGGAAATACTCCTAAGCATAAAACCCCAAATACGAGCGTACTCTTCAAAATAGAAAAACGAACAATTGAAATTAAGGTTAACGGAGGCACAATGGTACATCTTTCAAGGGTTGTATTGTTTCTGAAGGCATTTTCATGATTAATGGGTAGCTGCAATCAATTTGTTTTAATACAGACCTTCAAAATGTACTAAGTTAAGCTTATTTTCAACTTTTGTTTCACTATTTCAAAGGGTATATATTTGGCTGCCTTTTTTGCTTTTATGCGTATAATTATTTACATATTCATGAGCAAAACTGTGATGTCATTCCAGGAAGAAATTCTAAATATTATATTGGTTCGTGCACTAAAAAGGCATGCATTTTTATAGATTTTGCATGATTATTTTTTTTCTTTGCTGCTGATTCATTGTTGTTTATTTGCATAGCAATAAGTGAGCACTAGTGCTTTTTCCAGAAATGTTTTCATTAAGTAAATTCTGAGTTCACAGTTCTAATCCAGTGATCTACATCTTCCCTTAATGACCTCACAGCAACAGCGCCCTCAGTGGTCCAGATAATTTTTAGTGTTTAAAAAAGTGCACTTTTCGGTGCAGCTGACTAAATGGAAGTGTAAAAGAGTTTTTGTACATTGCAGAAGAATACAAAGTTGCAGAAAATGGTGTCCAAGAAAAATTTGTTGCTGCTACACTTTAAGCCACAGCGTTGGTGTCAGGCTTTAAACCCATTCACTGACTATGGATTCTCCAGTGAGTACTTAACAACATCTAACTTTGTTGCTAAGAGCACGGTCACGTAATGGAAGTAAAATTAAGGGACTGTTAAATTGGAAAATTGGCTAATGAAAGTACATGTATTGATAAACCCAATAGCAAAGATGAGCCCATTGGATATACAGTATATTTTGTATCGTTAAAATGAGTGAAATCCTCAGAGCAGCTTCGGACTAGCTGTAAACATATTTTTACCCGACCATATACAAACACGCACGCTTAACTAAAACTCTCACCTTCATTTGAGGATTATTTCCAAACTGTTCTTCATATACTTCAAACTGTGCATCGAGTGGAGAACATCGAGGCTTTTTAGACGACACTATGATTGGCATATTTTGTGCCTTCTCTGGTTATTCTAGCCCAAAGATACCGCGACAATTTGGTTCAGTTAAAGGGCTGTGCAGTGCAAGTGTTCACTTCGTCCGAAAAAAAACGCAACAAATAAACTCAATATATCAAAATGAATTCTTTGATATCATTATTATAATGGCATTATCGTGCATATGCCCAGTGGAGAAACATTTTTCTGTTTGTGAGTTTATGAAAGATGTAATCTGTGATATCTGAACTACACGTATAACTATAACACAAAGTTCACTTCTTAGGCAGTCTTCCCTTTCGTTTTATACCGACATCGCATGGTGTTATGATTACTTAACTAAGAGGCGTGGGAATTGGTGCAACATGAAAGTACAGGAGATTTTGAGGGTTGAATTTTAGAACAACAAACTGCCAGTTTATCCTCTGGGGGAACAGGTGTGTAGCGAAGCGCCTCTACCCTGAGCTTAGCCTGAATAAATGTTTTTCTTCTCGAGAGCATAATGCTCGTCACCGCCGTCTTGTGCACGCCCTCTTCTGATGTTAACTGCAAAAAAATTCACGCCCTCTCACGACGCCCCATGCGAGAGGTGTTGCTTAAGTTGTCAAAGTACTGAATTGTAGACTTTGGAAAAACTGAGAGACCAGTTTCGTGACCTGCAAGCTGAGACGTCAGCCAAACCACTGCATTTCCTATTTCCCCTCTTTTTCCGCTGAAAGATCTTGTTTCATGTAAAATATTGTTAAATGTCTGATGATTGGTCACATATGAAATAGCCATGGACTCTCCACGCTACATTATGTTGCAGTTCTACACCATCTCACACGATTGCCGCTTGACAACTAGGCCTATAGAAGCTACCAAAACAAGATTAAAGCTAGTTGGAAGAAATACATATCAGGAAAATAGATGTACAATAACACAGGTAAAAAATATTAATAAGAAACAATGTTATATGAGCCCCATTGCAATCAATGCCAAGCCAACATAGTCAAATAATATGATAACACTATTTAGCTATAGTCTAGAAACCTTTTCAACGGTGCCAAAGGCTTGAGTTGTAGTTTTCATGGTCGTGGAGACCTTGATGTAATCTCTGACCAGGTCACAGTACCATCAGGGTGTGAACCAGTTACAGCTAAACTGAATAGCTCGACTGCATTTCTAGTAATTGACTTGATCAGATTTTTGTATGTCCTTAGCATCTTCCCAAAAGGGTCTTTACCATATCAGAAAATACAACTTAACGTTGGATGTAACAGTATAGGGCAGACGGGGTTTTGCTTTGTCTATAGACTACTAGAATTCCTTAGGAACTCCTGTATTAGCTTGATAACTGACATCAGATTGTATTTGTGATTCCATAATTCTAATCATGGACGTCACTTTGGCTCAGCGTTTGCGGTGTAAGCAGTAGACAGGAATTGAACAACTGCACTATGCATAATTCATACACAATCTACGAACCTGACATATGCCGTGTAGTCATGTGAGATGGAGACGCGTTCTCAACGATTTCGTTTGAATAAGGACGCAGCTAAATTTGCTCGTTTTGTGTTCATTCTTAACACACTTTGAATGTCATACATTGTTTGATGGACGCCATTGCAATATTGCCACCAGTCAGACTGGAAATATTTTAAAATACATTCGATTTTTTTCTGACACCAATCCAAATACATACTGCAACTTACCTGATGCATAAAATGAAATCCCCTGATAACACGCTGAGCTAGCCCCCACTTCATGCTGACCGAATGACTTCTTGAACCGTCTGGAAACGTCCTCTTCAACTTGTTTATGGGGCCAACCTCTCCAAGTTCAATACGATTCGTCGTGGCTTTCAGCGGAAATACCCTCAACTTGGTGGGTCTCTCAGCGGGACGCACTTGGCCCGATCGGAGCGGGAACGACGTGGTCTCTCTCGGCGGGGCTGGCGCTGCTGGTAGACAGTCAGTAGCCGGGTCGAGGTCACGCCGTGGAGAATCTAGACTGACCCACTGTAAGCTTTTGTGTGCTGTCTACTCCTCAGGGGAGACTCCGAGGACGAAATTCCTAGCCGTTAGATCGGCCCAATCATAGAGCAAGGACCCATCATGCGGGTGAGAACTCGAAGTTCAGTGCTCAATCGTGTTATCTGCTGAACCTTAAGGAACGAAGCTTGGATAGATGGTGTCTCGCCTAACAAGCTGTTTCTGTGGTCACCATCTGGGGCCGGATGAATTTGAGAGCGAGAGGTGTTTATAATTTTCTTCTCAACCCTGCTCGGGATCCGTTGTACAGTCTTTTTAATTGTTTATAATACGTGTAAATCCGCGAGCCAAGAATGCAGCAGTGAAGGATTTTCTACAGGTGAATTGAATTTGTGGAATTGTATTTACGATCAGTGTATGCAAGGCATAGAACAGAAAAATAAACTTCTCAGAATGTCAGGAGATTGATTATTAATGAGAAGTCGACCATTTAACGTCATCAAGAAGCATATGAGGAATTCCGCAGATGTGGCTGTCAAGGAGTTTCAATTCTTGAAGGGGAAATGAATGGGATTATTCCTTCTGGCCAAACGCAAAATACTGTACCATCTTTCCATCACTCGTCACTAACTTCGATATGTCGCAGCTTTTGTTGTTCCAAGGGCCCATAAGCGTCCCCGAGTGACCTCGGCAGTTGACGGCAGGGTTTGTGCGTATAGTGTTCGCATCAAGAACTGTCTCCCCTCATCTTACTCAGAAATATTTTCCACAGTCCTGAAAATCAGCACGCGCGAGGGGTGTAAATCACCCAATAAACGGAGTGGAATTTGGTGATCAGCTATACCCAATCATGCCGATAACGTCCAATCAGGGGATAGAAAGTTTTATCGGGGAATGTGGTGCTCTGATAGAGTTCTGGCCAATCGCGCTGCTCGTTTCACGACGATTGGCGGGCGTCCCGTTGAGTTTCAAATCAAAATGCAAAACGATCTATGAGTATTGTTTCACGACATTGGATCGGGAAGAGACACTTGTAGGCTCTACGCGGACCTCCCCAGCAGGCTGGTTTCCTCGTGTAATGCAACAAAACGATAAACGCGTTTTATTCTAGCGACTATGGTGTCACGTCGGAAACTCTAGAGAGATTGTTTGCAATGTTTGATAAAAGAACAGTGGCCAGGCATTGTACTTTGTGGCAATTATACGTCATTGCTGCAGAAATAATCACCTACCATGGAAATACTTCCTGAAGTTACTGTTAGAAATGTCGGGAAAGTTTACATTGTCGTTGCAGTATTATTACAGTGTCAAAGGGGGAGGATTGAATTCACTGGTAGTGATGGTTCATGGCACCGACCAGTCGACTCCACTTATGCTCGATTTCACAACATGAGTTTATATCCGTGGTTTAATCTGCATGATATGTATAAACAATGTCACCATTATGCTAAAAAGTGGTCGCTTGCACTGTACGACTTTGAAATCACTGAATCCAAATCTTAAAACTCACAAGGTTCTTGGTTTAGATGCGACAACATCGAAGCACGTTAATACGACATATTTCAGCTATTTCGATGGTGTGCACACTGAAATCTTTGAGAGGTTTCTTGATATAACCGCGAAAACTACCGTTTGTTCAAGGGACAGGCAATGCCCGAATTCAAACTGCGTTCACAGGTAATGGTGCTAGCTATGGAGAGAGGAACTAAAACTTCAGCGATATTCCAGTCATCGACGAATCCTGGCTGTTCAACACTTTTTATTCCTCCACGACACAACGATGTGGCCATACAGTAATGAATTTGATGATTTTCAAAGGCTGAAAATTTATCAGTAACAAAACAATCGATTTCTCATGTACAGATTGGGAAGTTGGAGTAGCAATCATGTGACATAATGTAATCGTTATAAACATGGGCGGATATCCCGGGGGATGGGGGATATATCTCCCACTTTTTTACGGGGGGGGTTACCAATAATTGTAATCACCCCCCCCCCCCCACACACACACTTTTCAAGTCACTAACTATAGCCTGCACTGGGCACTCCGCACTCCTCACGATCTTACCTGGGATGGAGGCCATGCTGAGCTCTCAGAAATCAACCCCCCCATGTGACAAGAAATCTCCGTATGGTTATTAAAGCTTCGTTTTTGAGCCGTCTTTCTGGGTTATTGATACAAAGATCTGTAACTGAAAGTAACGCAGATGAAAAATACATACAAAACATTCATCACGCTGGACTTGCAAATCCAGAATGTCGATAACTTCAGGAAATATACTGAAAAGTACTTTATGAATCTTGGTTGCTCGAGGGCGGATCCATATGGTGGGCCAATAGGAGGCTATGCTCCCCCCCCCCCAAAAAAAGTGCCAACCTTTTTGTTGGATTTGTTTTTGAAAATTAGAGAAAGGTAAATTCTTGTCTATTTAATTTCCCTTCCTTTTAGAAGCGTGTAAGAAATCTCAAAATGTGTCTCACTTCTCATAGAGGCCGCAAAAAATTAGATAAAAAAATTCCAGATTTATGGCCCGCGCTAAAAAACAAATCAGCAGAGAACCCACTCCCGGCCCCCCACAACATTTGGCTCTGGATCCGCCCTTTCGCGCCCGCCGGCATGACGAGAGACTGAAAGTTGGGAACCGGTTTGGAGATTTTTGTTCACTGTTTGTAAATATCACGTCCTTGGGATTCATTCCTTGGGTTCACATTTGTAAACGTAGTCTTAGGTGTGGACTTCAAAATTCAGGCTTGGATCAAGACCAACTAGAACAGAGGATTCCATCTGTTTTGAGTGATACAGTGATGATTTGTCAGCCCTGCCTTCTTGCCGTCCTTCCTGTCTCCCCTCATCAAGTCCGTCATCATCCTGACTGGTCTGCTCTTGATGAAGATCGAAGGAGCACCTCCATCCCCTGTGCGTAAGCTGCAGTACACTCGGCCCCCATCTCAGTGAATACGTACCCGGTGAATTCCTTGATGCCATCCCACAGCTTGTTCCCCGAGCAAATATTATTCCTGAAAATGGATGCAAGGAATCTGTGGTATCGTATTAACGGCCTAGCTAGTCGGTGGAATGAGCGGGAAGGCTGGCTATACTTGGATGGGATCCATGCAGGGCCGGGATTTCTCCCTTGCATATATCCCGTTTCACGATAACTTACCGGTGACTATACAAGGGAGGATCCAGAACCAAATTTTTCGGGGATGGGACGAATTTATTGTAAGGGGGTCAAAACTTCGGTATTTGTCATGTAACCTTTCATGGCCTTTCTGAGGGACGAGGCTGCATTTCGGGCCCAAGTTTTTGCGTACTTTTTGATGGGAGGGAAATCATATACAAAGCCACTTTCTGTTATCATTAAAAAAGGGCTCTTTTTTTGGGGGGTGGCCCCCTTGGACCTCCTGGATCCGCCCTTGTCGCTACGAAGCTTCACGACGATTCGATTTCATCCACTGAAAAGTTATGTGATGAACAAGGCATGCCAATATAACCGTCAATCACACAAACGTTATGTAAAACTAAAATAGTCATTGTGCAATTTCAAATAATCCTGTAGGGAAATAATAAAACATAATCATCAAAAAAGGACATAATTATTTCAAAAATTTAATGGTAAAAAATCACTAACAATTTCCGTCCTCGTCCCTCTATGCCTTAGCTTGACGGGCGTCAATACAGAACGCAAGTTACTCTTTTAAAGCTAAAAGCTAAATTTACCACACTTGATATCCGTATGTAGGGCCTTCAAGACAACACCAGCCACTGAGCTGGCCTGGTGTTCTACTGATACCGAGACCTGTGAGTGTCTATTTTAACACAAGGTAAATGTTTTGTTCTGGCAGTTCAAAAGGTAAAAACAGAAATACAGACAGACGAACAAAAGCCAATTGTGCTTTCAAGGCAATTTCTATATGGTTAAATATAGCCGAAATTAGAATTTTCAAACTAAAAAAAAAATGATTCGCTAACCTGCATAACTATGACCATGACTCACACGTACTGCCATAGGTGAAAAAAGAAATGGAACTAATCTGCCAAATAAAACGAATAAGGCAGTGGAATGGGTGTGGCGCTTACAGCTTTTGTGATATACCGTTATTACTCCATGAAATATGGATTTCATCTTTAGATTTGTAAGGCTGACCCAGCTGATAGTAATTAAGACTGGACCGTACCATTTTGGGCCAGGATCAACGTACAGCAAGCATGCACTCTGCGCTTTTCACATTGCCCCTCAATGTTTACATTAGAAGTTCAGAGCGATCCCACCCAGGCTCGCACGACACGGGCGGTCTGCTCCCAGCCCGGCTGTTCGACGTGTGTGGTCCGCTTTGCCCTTGCCAGCAACCACGGCGGTCCAGGGAAAAGTATGGCCGACCGCCAAACAAAATATAAACTGTAGTTCCCAATGTTGAAGTTGAAGTCAGCAGATCTCAGACCCTTTTTGCCGTTATTTATGAATGTGTACCGACTGTACACACCATGATTAAATAAAATAACACTGCAACGATTTCATTCTGGTAAATAATAATAAAGGGAGCAATCTCTGTTTTGAGTACAGACGAGTTTGCAAACGCTCTTAGTTTCGGTTTCTGGAAAGATGTAATAGGTTCACCATATCTCTAGCTGTACTGAACAAGAGTTAACGATAGAGGGCCTTGTGTGCAAAGAATGCTGGAGTTTTTTTTATAATTATCTCACTGGCCAGAATTACTTTTTCTTTGGCGATTTATTGTCTACTTACATGTACATGTCAATAAACCAACAATCATCTTTTTCTCAGAAATAGAATAACTACTGAAATGAATGTCTTCCCTGAATGACATTACAGAAAGAAACATGGCCCTAAGTTTACCGTAAATTATTTATGAACATGAAATGTTTAAACATAATTATGCAAAGTTGCCATTAACCCTAAAGGATAGAATATATTGATTTAAAAAAATCACGTCTTAGAAGAATTCTTTGTAAACAACCCTTTATTCATAGAGCAAGGAACAGATGTAGCCAGTATGTTTAGGACTTTTTATTTATTGTTTTATTATGCCCTTTGCCCCTCTATTGAATAATAAAATAAGTCTTTGCTAGTCTCTAATATCTTCTGTTTTCAAATATTTATGCTTTTAAATATATAGTACTAAGGGTACATATCATATTATATCAAGGAATTTATTATTTTAAAAGTTACGGAGCTGCGTAACACTGGACGGTATGTTTATGTAATGAAGAATAAAATGTCTACAGTGCTCATGAACGCAGGAATAGGATATGCATCGATTTTGAAATAGAGCAAAAACATTTTCTTGAATAATAACATCATCCTGACATGTAGTGTATTTAAAGTTATAGCAAGGTCACTTTAAATAAGTTATAGTATTGTGTACCATTGCGCAAAACTGATATTACATGTACTTACAACAATGACGATAAAATTATTCAGTGCATTTGTGAGATGGTTAGGGTTTGCAATTAGAATCCTTGGTCGCTAGAGAAGATGGAAGCACAAAGTTGCATGAAGTTAACAGATTAAAGGTAGTACCGAAAGTTAATCGAAGCTTCGTCGTTTCTATAAAATACCAGACCCAATTCTATTAGCTCCCTGTCACGCGCCTCTGCTATTTGTTATTTAATGTTGGTGCAAACGTTGGGTTCTCGTCTTTAATCAATGTTGTTGAAGGTCTAAGAAACACCATTAGAAACCTTTGAAAACAGCACAAAGAAAACTACAGGTTAAAACAAGACCAACATGAAGAACATTTCTCTTTACAATGAACTGACGGCACTGACCTTTGTCAACTGATTTGTTGACCAGGGTGGAATTGACTTCAATTCAAAAATTGCTCGGCAGTTAAAAATGCATGGGGGAGCTGTTAGATACCACATAATAATAGAGGGCTCCGTTCATGATACAGATGTATATGTAAATCAGATGTCATCTAATGATTACTTACCACTGATCTTATACCCTTTGACCTTAGTATCAAAAGGCATAGGCCTAAAGCGTTAACTTTTCTACCTTTTTAGGTCTACTGAATGTGTTGTGATTGTAAGGAATTCGAAAAATACCTCAAGATCGGTCTCTTGTTCTTACCACAAAACTGAAGTGTGGGGGATGACCCAAAAGTCCATCTCCCGTCAAAGAGTGGGGGACATATAACCCCCTCCCTCAGGGTTTACGCCCCTATTTTTTACGTTCTAAGTTTATTGGAAAATAAAAATGAAACAGAAAATTTGTGCGTCCGGCCGGGTTTGGGCGATTTGTACACACTGTCAAAAGAGGGCGCACTAACGTTTCTGCGGATTTTTTCCCCTACTTACGTCTTCTGCGCACGCGTAGCAGGTTGTTCAAAATTTCAACGGGAGAAATTGGGGGCTGTGTGAAAGTGCTGAGGTTATTGTAGAATATTTCGCGTTTGCAGCTTTTTAATTGTACACTGTCAAGTGGAAAGCACCCAGAATGGATGTTTGTACTCTAAAAGTTGGCATGAATGTGGACATTCAGCGAAGTGACGGTAAATTTTAATGTTTTTTTTTTCGACCGTCCACTGTCAGGCAGCACTTCTTTGCAAGGCCACTGCACTGTGCTACCTGGCATGCCTGGTTGACATTGTGCTGTGCATCGCACGGTCAGCTCAGTCTGTGATGTTTTTACATGTAAATCGTCTACTTAGGCTAAAACCTAGGCCAGGCTGCAGCGTTATGTACTTTCATGGTCCTTGTTTTGACGCTTCTATTTTGTGAATGGTGTTCACAGTGACTGTGGTGGTCCCCTTTTTCAATTTGAGTTGGCTGATGCTTTCTGCTTTTAATTTAACTTTCAAGTTTAAGCCTTCCCATTCATGCATAAGTTACTTTATCATTGTTTATCATTGTAAGTTTGTAGACCTGTTAGATTTAAATTTTAGACTTGGAAAAAAAAACCCTTCAGAGCCACAAGTAGCCTATGGAAAAAACATCTTGAAAAAAAGAGTAGTAAACAATAAAAAGATAAATCAAGAAGAGGTGCATTGTGAGGATTGGAACCAGGGGCTGGGTGTAGGCCCTAGTGCATGGTCATGTAGCTGCTCTATGTCAGTGTGTGGTAGGCATCTTGTAATGGTGTTGGCTCACAGAAATTTTTTATTTTTTCAAAGGGAGCACACATGATGTAGTTTGAAATGCATTAATCATGTATGCCACTAGCCCCACTAGTTTGGCATGGACTCTCACTCGTACTCCTGATCCATCCTTAGCCACACATCCGTATACGCAATTTCGTATTGGCATACTGAACATTTTCGGTGGGCGCAATTTCTTTTGCATACGAACATGATCCTTGACCTTTCTGTTTTCTAAAAACCATTTATTGAATGATTTTACTCACGTTATTCAGGTATTTTCCAGTCTTTTTGCCTTTATCCATTCAATCTAATGGGGCTCGCTCTCTCAGTCGCCATCTTTAAAATAAGGTCGTTGAACAATATGTCACTTGACCCCTCATCGTCTCGACGGCTCTTCCATGTCAAGACATCTAAACTGCTGCCAAAGTTTTGGACGAGCCCATTGGTACATGTAGTACATGTATCTTATCGCTCAGTCCATTTATTACATATGTCTTGACATGGAAGAGCCGTCGAGACGATGAAGGGTCAAGTGACATATTGTTCAACAATCTTATTTTAAAGATGGCGACTGAGAGAGCGAGCCCCATTAGATTGAATGGATAAAGGCAAAAAGACTGGAAAATACCTGAATAACGTGAGTGAAAACGGAAAGGTCAAGGATCATGTTCGTATGCAAAAGAAATTGCGCCCACGAGATAAGTTTGTGCGCTGAAATGTTCAGTACGCCGACACGAAATAGCGTATACGGATATGTGGCTGAGGATGGATCGGGAGTGAGAGTCCGTGCCACACTAGCGGGGCTAGTACGCCACCAACAAATAGCATGAGCTGTGCTACTGCCTGATCTTGGCTCTACTGAGTGGAGCGTTCGTAGAAAATGGCTACAAAACACAGGGCGAAGGTTCCTCTCGGTTTCTCTGTTTTCTCAGAATGATGCAATCTACATTCAATATGTTCAGAATTCACATCTTGACATGAACAGAAAAAAAACCCCTTTTTAGCTTGTTATAGTTGAGCTCTGAGGACAAAGGACACTGCTTTCGATGTGGATGCTTCCATATTTATTTGAACAGATAAAATCAGAGAAAACATGTTTTCCTTTGAGGTGCTCTTTAAATGCCAAAAGAAAATTTGGGGGGCTTTAATGATATATCCGACTTCAAAATCTGTCAAAATCCGACCGTTTTTGCTGGACACACGAACAACACTTAAACTTTTCGCCGCCTGCTCCATTCAAATACTCGGGCCGAATAACTCTATGGGCGAACATGGTCCTCCCAGAAACACGCACGAGTGGCCTATACATGGTCTGGGCACAAGACTTGTTGATAGTGACGATTGGGAGTGCTACCAACAACTGTTTCCTGGTCAATACGTCTTGTGCCCTGACTACATATGGGCACTCCTGCGGTTTCGTTAGAGGACCATGTTTGCCCATAGAGTTACATGTACATGTATTGCGGTCGCAAAATCTCGACCTGCGTATACCTGATCTTAAGCCTCACAAAATTAGGGACAATGCCAGTTCACCAGTGATTTAGGCCTACATGTGCATGTATGTATACGGTATGCAAACACGGGCCAGTGTGGTTCACAGCATCCCAATTTCCTCTCCATTTTTGGGCCCGTGAAATCATGCTTTTTTGTTTGTTTGATACCTGGGTCCTGCTAGGTCGGGTTCACTCAGCATGTATCAGTGGAATCAGCAAAGCTACAGACAGCGTTACCGTTGAATGGTTTGAGCGTGGAGAAACCAAAGGAAAGGAGGTAAGTACATGTACGCTATGAACGATGTTGGGAAGGTGGAAATTGTCTTGAAGCTCATCTGCTGGCATTGAGCAACAAAACCAAACTAACCAGTATTTCTTGTAAGGGGGATCCCCTCCAGAAATTGTGTCCTGACCCAAATTGGTAATTTTTTTATTCTACTTTTCTTCCCTCCTCATTTGACCAATAGTGAGCCCAGTACTGAGATATTTGTCGGAGAGAACGTTTGAAATACACTGTCAGTATTTGTCTCATCTTTGAGGGTTCTTGAGAATCTTTTTTTGTGTTTTTATGCTAATGAATTTTCATATTCGTGAGCAAAACATTGATGCCCTCTTTGACAGAAACATCCACACCGAGCATTGCTAGGATCTTTGTTTTTCTGCTGTGGTAAACTTGTTGCTTTTGTCGATTGGCAATTAAATGTGTGTGCATTGCAGGATCATTGTTTGTGAAGTAAATTGTAACCTCAATGGGGATACTCAATACAACCGACATCACAGGTCTAGTGCCCTTAAGTTAAACAACATGGTTCATATAACTTGTTAAGAAATACACTAAGTTGTACATGTAGTTTGGTCTGAAGTACAAAGCACATGAATCAACAGATTTAAACTTGTAAACAGGACTAGTGAACATACATGTAATTTTACAAAGATCTGATGTACAAGAGCACAACCTCTGTTGTCATGGATACTGCCCGTAAAACTTAAAGATTGTTGAAAATAGTGTAAAATATATAGCACTCCCTTAACCGGATGACCGAAACATCAGTGCAAAAAACTGACAACATAGACTCGTTGAGATTTTCCCGTCAATTTGTTGATCTGTAGGTAGAGATATCGCAGGTCTACGCTCTAAACCCTGAGCTGAGCCCAGAGATGGTTCAAGACATTCCCATCCCCCACACCAAGCCCCCTCCTGCGGCCTCCAGTAATCGAGCCAGGCCTAGCAGTGCTAGAATGCCTTTAGCTAATGTACAGCAACCGCAGCATGTGGCTAAGCCAGCCAGAGAACAGAATAGAGGTATGTGTCATGCTTACATCATACAAGTCAGTCAGCACTTCTCAGCAAGTCAGGCACTGTTGACAGACACATTGCAACAAAGCCCTTGATGGTTGATACATGTTTTTCTCCAACACATGTAGCATTGTTAACCCGTGTTGATGGGCTTCATCTTCATCCTGTTAAAGCTTGGTTATAAATTGCAAATCATTTGAAACATTTTAGTTTCTTGAAATTCAGTCTGGAAGTGAAGCGTTAGTTTGTAGAGATTGGATAATGTGGCACATACAATTTTGACACTCTCAAATACTTTTTATTATCGCAGTTGATTAATTTTCTTATTTGGGCACATTTTAATGGGTTCATTGCATGCCTCAAAATAAATTTGGGAAACCATGTCAGAACAGCAGTTTAGTCATACTGTGAATGGATGGTACATGTACACGTAACTTCCTCGAAGACTAGATTTTAGAGATTTGTTTAACCCTAACCCTACGTAATACTACAAATTACTACTTGTGGTCAAATGTAGTACTGAGCGCTGTCGCTTGTAAGAGGACATGACTTAATTGTTCTGTGAAGCCATATAATACAATAGAAAAGACAATGTACCATACAGTGCTATGGCACTATGAATGCATGGCTTTATTGTTCTCTGTATCAGTAACAATGGAAGAAACCTAGCCAGAAGTAGTAATCTGTAGCACTAGGTCCTTCAGGCTCAGACTATTACTTAGTATTTTGTAGTACTGTGTAGTGTAAGCCAAACAATATGCTTGGCGGTTAGGGTTAATAGTACTTTTAAAACATTTTCATCCATGATAACTTCATGTTAGGTCAAAAGAATATACAAAGCACATGGGGCCCAATTTCATACATTGCTAAGAACATAAACTATTTGTTTCCAAGGGAATGTACCATGTACTGTACATGTACAGTAGGTCACCCATCAACATCACTTGCACTATGTGTTTCTTGTGGCTGGTTCTCCAAGAAATTTTTTTTTCTCAACGCATACATGTACATGTAAATAAGCTAACCTCTAAATTTGCTGTCAACCCTTTCCATGACCTCGGGCACTGCAACATTGAATTGTGAGCTATTATGATGCATTTAGACCACAGCACTGTCACTGCTTTCACAGCAACCAGTGAAAATATTACATCCCAACTATAGCATCAATCCCAACTACTGGGACAGTCCCAACTACATGTCTAGCGATTTCAGTCGGTAAATGTCTACAATTTTTCAACCTTCTTCAGGTATTTCCAGTTTACACTTGGTGTTTTAAGCATTCCACAAACAAAAACTAGATTCTACTATTTAAAAGTATATATACAGAATGACACTGCAATGTGCTTTGGCACACACTGGCATGTTATACCATTGTTAAGCAGACCCGACCCCCGCATCACAGTTGGGACGGTCCAACTCTAGTTGGGACAGATGCTGTGGTTGGGGTACAGCACAGACACCAGGAGGTTTTTGCTTGGCCCCATGTTGTGAGGTGGGTTTCCCAAGTCTACACATCTTTGAAAGCTACATGTACATTGTATGTGTATGAAAGCTGAGGCTTTGCCAGATCTAGATTGTGCCACTTGAAGTACCATGCCCATGGAATCCACTGGCTTGTGGCTATAGCCCTTTCCCATAGTCTTGTCTGTTTACTCCAGACGTACCCAGTTGCTTCGCACACAACCTCAGTTTCTAGTGTGGGTCTTTTGTGCATCTATGCAATGCCCATAGGTAATGTTGTGTCAAAGTTTTGTCCACCGTGTCAGGTAAATCTGACTCCAGACAGAATTGAGTTTGTTGTCAGTCAGTGTGCCAACAATTCATTCAGAAAATCTATGTACAAGTGCAGGTACTATTCCCCACCTGCTGTGCCAAATGTTTGGGTATGGAAATTTGCATTTTGTATTTTGACTTCAGCTAGAAGCATAAAATTGTAAACATACCGGTACATGTAATATAATTGTGTGAAGAGCAACACACAGGTACACCATGTATTTTCTGACTCAGAAGGCTGTCATCACATTATCAATTCCAAATGGACAGGGTAATCTGAGAGGCAGACACCAGACCTGCATAATTACATGTAGGGGCAACCAGCCATGATGTCCATGATGGGGCTCCATGTGCTCTGACACCACAGTGTATAAAATTAGAAAGGATGTTGTGTGGATGTGTACCCTGGCTCTAGGGGTTCAAATCGTTCAGAATTGTTGGGGTCATTATGCAGAACCTCACAAGCAACCATACTTAGTCATACTAATTAAATGTACATGCACAGGTGTAATGTGTAGTGGTGAAATCAGTTTATTGATTGACATTGTAGGATGCTTTGTCTCATTAGCCCCGACTGATGTACTGTCCATGTAGCATACTGCATTTTTGGCAACTTCTGAAGTCTGATAAACAGGCCTGCAATAAGTTGTCAGGTTACATTTGCTGAAATATGTCTCAGTTTGTCTTGTTATTTGCTCTGTCAGGCATGACTGCACACTCAGCATAATCTCTCAAGCACATACATGTACACACCTGTATAGTACCAGTGCATGTCCATGTCTGGAGTCTGCCTACCCCTAATGCTCAGCTGAATACAGTTTGATATCGGTACAAAAAGTTACGTGTATTTATACATGTGTTCATGTAGGGCTACACTAATCCTTGAATGGGCTGCCTCTTAACCTTTGTAGTATATTTGAAGCTCCAATCTGTGGTGCACATAAAATCACATGTAAGGGTTCATGTACAAGGTTGGGGCTGCTCCATGGTTGGAACAAGGCTTTATCAACTGAATGTCCCAAGTCTTGAGCTTTAAATACATGTACATGTAGAACAATCAGGAGTCCACATGTACATGTATTAGTAATTGATATACATTTTGTTTTTCTTCAGTGAAATTCCTCTTTAAGTCAAGGACTTGAAACAATGTTAATGCATGAATATAATGTTTGAATTTCATATGTTCACAGTTTATAAATATTGAAAGATGCTCTTGCTCTGCATTGTGCCAAAAATTTACATGTACGTTGTACTACAATGATGTGTGTGTACGCACATTGCATTACTTTAATCATTGTTTGTTCTGCTTACATGGCATTCTATGGCATAGGTAAGCCCCGATGATGAGACTGTAGATTGAAAACCCCAAAATTGCTGTACATGTAATGAGAGCTGCTGGACGTTTCTGTGTGATCCACATGTATCTATTTGAATGTGAAATGACCTTCTATAGATCAGATGCATCCAGTGTATTCCTACATGTATCTGAACATCTATGTGAACCAGTTGAATTCGTGGCTTGCACTGATCAGAATGATATCAGATCAACTAAACCACTCATTGTTTCTGCATTCTCAGTTTCGGATTGGTGTAAAGAAAAAATCTTGATTTTTTTTTAAAGAAAAGATACAATTTTTAATTAAAGTTCACAAAACTAAACTACATGATGAAACCTACGTTACATGTAATGTACAACAAATTCACCAACACTGGGCGTTAAGGAAAATGTCTGTGCTGAATGTTCATTTCTTAGTATTTATGTTCCAAATACTTGAGAGGTCATCCTCATCCATCTTGTCCCTGCCCTTGGTGTGATGTCATCATGGCTTCTGAGTGTCATCCCCGTCATGCCAATTTGCATTTGCCAATGGTGACTCATCCCATAGCAGAAGGACTTGGATGACAGAACTAACTATACTGATACCACGAAGGCCTATTGTTTACGTATTCCACCCACCAGACGAACCCGTGCATTTACATATGTACATGTACATGTACCAGGAACAGCTGGCACTGAGATGCTCCTCTGTAGCAGCAGCTGGACAGAATGCCCTCAGATACCTCTATAAAGCCGTATTAATTAATTAATCCAAAGCATGGTATATACATGTGCATGTCGTCAATTCATTTACAATTGTCTTTGCTGTTTAGGATTCAGTGACCTAAAAAACTCAATGCAATCATTTAGTGCATTGAAAATTGATGATAGATACAGCTCAGTCTCCATGGAAACAGTGTCAGGTGACTTAACCACTTACATGTAATACATGTGCATGTACTTTTGAAAGACTCCATGTGACATGAAGATAATTATGTACATGTGCCGACTCTATGCATCACATAATTTGTGCATTCTAAACATGTAACAAAACCATTGTTCATTTGTAAGAGATAAAAGCAAAGGACTGCTGAAGGTGATATCGCAGATTTGGTGTTACAGTTTTCAGTTTTGCTCCGTGCTCTAAGATAGTGAGACATCATCGGGCATGCAATTGCAATATCAACTTGAGTTTTTTTTCTCTCTTTTGCTGCCTCTTTCTATGCATATATGCTTCAGAAGATGGTAAATCAATGACTGACTAATTCCTTTGTAAATTACTCGACAGAAGTTTAGTTTAGTGGATTCTTGTATGCGGTGGCTGCTTGGATCATCAGTCTGCCCTCCTCCTCCCAACCTGAACACTCCCCCAACCCTACCCCTTCTCTTTCACCTCCTTGTGGTGCATGTGATGACTTGTACTGCATGCATTCTTTCTAGAGTGATGCATGTATTCTGGGAGGCTTAGAATCATTCTTTCCTTGTTTTATGGAACTCAAATACATGTACATGTACACATTGGCTTAATCGGTTACTGGTACTTACAACTTATTAAAACATAGCCTCCCCTCCCCCCGGTGTGTGAAAAAGCCTACTGAAATTGGAGTTTGAGGACTGTTAGTGTCAGTGTTAAGATTAACCAAAAGGCATGCTACAGCATCTGATATGTACATGTATTGACATATAGAAAGTACCGTACATGTACATGTATCAGTACTGTACATGTTCATACCTGCACATTCTTTAATATTGTATCATTTATGTGAATGACTTCCTTTTGTCTCAGACACTCAGGAGTGTTCCACATTGCTTGCATAAATCATACACTGTCTCAATCAATATATTGCATTATACATGTTCTTATTTTAGGTGAACAGAAAGAACATGTATCAGAAATATTACTTCATGCCCACTGCATGAACAGCAGAGAGATGTATGCTTTACTTGGTCTCTCTGTATTTGTATGAAAATTATTAGCACTGTAAGCACATCAATTTATTTATAAGGGAGTATGCATTGTACGATGTACAATTGTACATGTATGTGTAGCTACATGTACAGGCACAATGTACATGGACAGCTGTGCACAAGTACAGTAGCTATACATCTTACTACGCAGATGCACATTTCTGAAATCACATTACATGTAGTTGGAGTTCAAATTGTAATACATCTATACATGTTTGAGTTACATGGTTACGTACAGTAGGGAGGGGTGGAAGGCTAGTGCACTTATTCAAAAAACTTAAGGGCCACTTTTGATTTTGTGTATATTGTTTTTATATGAGTGTTTTTACTGCTGAAAATGTGCATTCAATGTTTTGAAACATTAAAAAAAAATTTATTCCAATGAGAACACCATCTACACGAACAAAAAAATGAAAGAACTAGACCCCGCTAATTGTTTGAAAAAAAAAATTACAAGTTAAGAAAACAGTGGTCCTTACCTGTTTTGAGTATCGTATACCGTATGCTGTGTACTGTATGTTTACAGTGTGGGATACGATGTAGCGATACAACTTTCTAACTTTCACGACACCCATTGAAATGTAGGTGCTATAGTGGTGTGGCAGTTCAGATTAGCTTTTGTGTACTCTTTGTATCATACATTTTCTACCGACGGGTACATGCACCTGTATGTTCTTTTTTTTGCCATAAACACTCTGTGCTTGCTTTGATTTACTGAATTCTGATATACATTACTCATGTTGCATGTTTATTTTCACCTGTCAGTGAAGGGGGTATTGTTTTAATGATTTTACCAATGTGTGTCGTCCACCAAAATGAATGTTTAGAGACAAAATTTGGTTCCTTTTTCCAATGTTAGTGATAGTTAATGTATGATGATAAAGGTTGTCATATTGTGATCATGTACATGTACTATATGGGTGTCAGAGGGTTGTCTTCATTATGATGCATGTACATCCGTGAATTGGCAATAAATCCCATTAGATTCAACACAACCAAAGCATTAATGCCTGTTTTTCCTTCCTTTTTTCCATTTTCTTTTTCCTGTGTGTACATGTATATTCTTCTTCATGCTGTCTGCGTTGTGCACCTGACCTTGCAGTATCTTCAGCTAGAGCGAGTCGTCCAAGCGTCTTAAAGGAGGCAGAGAATGGAGCCATTAACCACCACTCCCCTGCCCCTGCTGGCCCTGTACAGAACCTGCAGAAACAGGTGCCAACTGGTGAGTTGGTCTCCCTTGTGAGGATTTCCAGAATTGAGTGATCCCTAGTCCTACTGTATACCAAATAAAGTGTTTCTTTTTTAGGAGTGGAGGGTTGAACAATGCACTTCTATCTTAAACAGTTTAGACTCATGGAACAAAGATAGCATTATACCCCTAAAACATACCTTTCTAAAAACAATGCCACTTACATGTATATGTACGGTAAGTAAAATGAATGAACATATTAGTTTTTGTAACAATGACTATGGGTATCTGTTATCATGTTTATATGTATGCATACAATGTGCTCTCTTAAAAGTACATGTAAATTCCTCATCAAACTGTGCGATTTTCCCTGAGATTGTCAACGAGAAAATTTACATTTGTGGGTTACCAAATTACTTGTATATGTCTTCTAATGCTTCTGTGTTTCAGGAAAAATGCTTCTTGTAATGCAAGTTTATGAACCCATATTCATGTATATGGGTACCCTGACTCTCAGTGTTTGACCTTTGACCCTTATGCATCCATCTCTATAGCTGCTTCACGCCGGAGGTCCAATGTTGTCAAGGAGGTGGACAAGATTAAGAAAAATCGGGAGGAGAGACGGGCGAAGCAAGCTGAACAGATCCAGCAACGGAACCAGGTACATGTAGGAGCAGGAGCTTCCCTCTTTGATGGCTCCGCCTTCCAATCCAGGTTGTAATCCAGCCGTGGGTCATGGGTTGTCCGTGGTCAAGCCTGTTAATCCCTATTTGCCCCTCTTAATAATACACATACAGGAGTGTATTGGATACCAGCAGTGGCTTGCTGGTAACCTGGGATGGACTGGTAACCCATCAAAGGGAAGTGATGCATTCCAGTCATTTCATTCTTAGGAAACTGGAGATAAGACAAAGACTTATTGAGCTGTTGGTTTGGTTTGGACTGACTTCTTTTTTTACATTTGTCTTGATTTTTTAAATTGCTCTCTGACCTATTAATGATACTAAATGTTTGGTTTTCAATCCCTGTCTGTGTTTACATTTCAGGATATGGATGGTAACCATCCGCAGTATGATTTTATCCGTATGATCAGGGAATACCAGGAAGATTTGGAATTTCGTCCAGTTACCAGCAATGATTTGGTAAATAGGGCTGATATTCTGTATACATACAGTGTATGTAGAAGTTTTGTGAAAGGGTATAGATGTTGCAATGCATAGGTCACAAATTTGAGTAACCTTTTGATGTCACATCCAGCTTACTGTTTTCTGAAATTTCAGGGGTGTAATTCCTCAGAAATTTTTCAGGATTGTTCACTTTAACCCCTAGACAACGGGAATTTCTTTCCGAAAGCCGACTCCAAGAATTCCAGCCTTGCTTGGCCACGAAGGCCACCTGCCAAACTGCAAATTCTCGGTTTGTGGCCCTGCTTACTCTGCACGCTTTGAATTACACAGTGAAAAGGCTGATTGTTCGGTGGCATGCAGCTCTACTCACACTTCCACAT
>NW_019091539.1:372321-395683 GCF_001949145.1 Acanthaster planci | reverse complement strand
GCGTATCAAAGTTAAAGGCAATGATGCCATCCCAATTTTTTTTTTAATTGCATGAAAATCAATATAATTCTTTCAGGCCTAAGAAAAAGTAGGATACGCATTATACCTGACCCGCATTATACCTGACCCGCATTATACCTGACCCGCATTATACCTGACCCGCATTATACCTGACCCGCATTATACCTCGGCATTTTGAATACCACAAAAACTGGCCAGGCCAGTGATATTTCACACAACAACGTACGTGAGAATCAGGGTAGTCCCGATCGACCAATGTCATGAATGTACAGTTCGGATCGCGCGCGGCACATTGCACTAAACAGCAAACACTATATTGCGGTGTTAGTTAAAATACTGCCACAACCATACAATTGTCCCGTGTGCATGAAAAACATGGAGCTCTCGATATACCGTGAACACGTACACATTGATGAGCGCTTGTTCTAGACTGACATTATTGCATGGTATACTAGAATACTTGGCATGGGCATGCGCTGTTATGTTAAGTCGTTGGATAGGCCGGCGGGTGTCGCCTGTGCTGCGCTGGCGATCTAGCAGTGTGCATGGAGCGGGTCGGGCCGCCGATGTGCGGCAGGCTGAGTGTACATGTTCCCATGTACAAACAGTGCACGCACCCTGCATATGCATGCATGCCATGCATTTGGGTGACGCAGTGTTCCGGTCGAATGTGAGCAATGTAGAAACGATGTGCATGCCGCTTTCCGTGTACCTCGCTGAACAGGAGCAGTCAATATGCATGTGTAAGGCACTACGGCCAAGAGAAAAAAGGGCACTGCCATCTTGGCGGTAAAACACAATCATTTTTCGGAGGCACCACGGCCAAATGGGAGGAAACCGATGGCCGTGGCTGTCAGGAAATTCGAGGCCTGTTGAGACCCTGCAAGGATTTTGTTGGAAAATTAGAAAATGAAAATTCAAATGAAATTGGAAAGAAGATCAGTCTGCAATAGAAAAGCAACAATCAGTCAGTCAAGGCAGAATTGTTGGTCACTAAAAGACAACCGTTTCATGAGAGAGGGTAAATAACATGCCTTTATGCAATTCCTTTCCTCTTGACAGGACGTCAGGACAGACCTCGGCTAATAATCATTCTTCCAGATCCCACGCTGTATTCCAGATCATTCTAAGGACGAGGAAAGCCAGCAGACTTTATGGCAAATTCTCCCTCATAGACCTTGCGGGTAATGTTTTTTTATTGGTGTCAAAAAATTGACTTTCACATTAACAGTCATATCCAACTGGTATTTTCATTAAACACTGATCCTGACAGGTACTGTATGTAAATTTCCTTGGAGTTCCCACAAGCATGATTGTAATGATAAATTATATCTTCAAGCAAAGAGGACGCACAGTAAAGACGGAATATATGCATGTACGTTGAGCACACCAAAAAAAAGTGTGCGCACCTTTAAATGCATATGATGATCAACAGGGTATGCAAATGTTTCTTAGTTGAACTTACAGTGAATTCTGCAGCTGTATGGTTTGTGTTATCACAAAATGGTGCTTTTCAAAGAGCTCAAACTGCGCAATACTTGGGGTACAATATGATGTATATTACACTGTTACTATGGATCAACCAATCAGAATTGAGGACTCAAATTTGCTTGGAGATAGTGGAGAAAGCATTTAGTCTGGTTCTGCATGCCCTTCACAAACATAGCAGCACAAATATGTGAAGTACGGGTCCCCTTCACAGTCTTTAGCGTAATGCTCTGACCACTGTTTACCTACGTTGCCAGTGCCCTTTTTCTACTCTAGTCCTTGCATCCGGTTCAGATATTATTTTCCCCATGAATCAACCTGTCCGGATGTAGTCACTGCTGCACCTGTAAGATGTGGAGAATACCCGTGGATCACCCGCATGCTGAAATTATCGCCAGTGTGTTGATTTGTCACCATGGAGAGTATCCATTCTGTGTGGGAAAAAGAGATGGCATACTTTCACATAACACCGACAGTCCTTTGTTGGGAATGTATTGCGTATGTGCGCACAGATTATACACATTTGGCGTGGGATGCAAGGATCATGTGTGAACACGTTATGCTAGCATGTACATCTCTGTGCATACGCTGGGCACCAAGATGAAATCATTCCCACCATTGCCATCAACCTGGCCTTTATTTAATAGTAAGGGAGGTGCTTCGTGTCGGCGCATATTGTGTGGTTTGCTGTTGTTCACATGTCTTAGTCTAAAATGCTCAGTTTCAAACTGTCGGTCTTGCATTCAGTGACAAGTCCATAAGGAGATCACTTTAATAGTCAGTTTGGCACCGTCACGTTTCCAGAAAAGTCAGAGGTTTGAATTCCGCCTTGGTCAGTGTGGTTAATCCTCTCTTAACATCCTGCAGGTAACGAGAGAGGGAAGGACACCCAGAGCTCTAACCGGCAGACGCGTATGGAAGGGGCAGAGATCAACAAGAGTTTACTGGCCCTTAAGGAATGCATCCGATCTCTAGGCCACAAGGGGGCACATGTCCCCTTCAGAGCCAGTAAACTCACCCAGGTACTGAGGGATTCGTTCATTGGAGATAATGCCAAAACATGTATGGTGAGTATAGTAATATTGTAATTTTTAGTATATAGGCTGGGCGGACTATAAGCCGCACCAAGCAAAAATCTGCAAATTAACCCTAACCCTCCTCAATCCTTCACCTGTTGAAGGACTGAGGAGTGTTAGGGTTAAGATTAAAGTCTGTGTACTAGCCACACCACGGTGCTGACAAGTCATTACACGTGCTGCATTACTGAAGCACAGCTACGTGTAGAGTATTATGTGAGTACCATTCAACTTTCTTTATAAAGTGCTGCCGAACCTCTTAATTGAAAAATTTCAAATCCACTTGGTTAAATAATGGTACTATTGCCTCCATGATGCAGGTTTTGAAACCTCTGTGAACAATTCCAGTGTCATAGAATTTCGTCCGAAATTCAAACATTAGAAAATTAAAAAAATTATTTGGAATGCATTTTAAAAGATTTCATTTCGCACTTTGGAAAAAATTGGAAACCTGGGCGAAATAAAATTTCTTTGGAAATTTGTAGCCGGTATGTGAAATCGACATTTATGGATCAGAATATTAGGAGTTTGATTGAACTTCACATTTTGTGAAATTTTAGGTAAAATATTGCTCCAATAACACAGTAATGTTTAAGGCAACATTTTGAAGTGCCAACTTGGGTCCCTGCCATTTTTTGGTATGCAGTCTTCAAGTGTAAGCAGCATGCGAACAAGTGTTACTGTTAAACAAACTTTCTCAAGTCCTCAAAATTACCAATTTTAGCAGGCCGGATTTGTGTAATTGCTGGGTGGGCCGTGCAGGAGTTCTGTTTGTTCTTTTGTTTTTAACACTCCACAAATGACCAGTGGAATAATAAACAACATGTATTACACAACCATAAAAAACAAAACCACACACGCAATTTGTGATGTGTAAACAGTACGTATGGTACATTTTTAAGTCTATTCTGTCTCTCTGGACTGGTTTCCTTTGCGTCCAATACGTGAGTGGAGCGAAGGTAAACGGCAACCAATGAAAACAAGGTTGCCTTTTCCCTTGATTGCCGTACATCTTGCGAGTGTAGCTGGCCTGCCAGCTGGTGTGGTCAGTAGTTCGGACTAGGCTGTGCCGAGGCATGGTGCAGTGCGGCATCGTGTGGCATTTAGTGACTGACGTCATTCTTCAGATGTTGCTGTATAAGACACCCAGAGTATAAGCCGCAGGGACATTTTTCAGCATGAAAATCAGCATATATGCTGCGGCTTATATTCCAAAAATTACGGTACATGTACATGGACATTCTTGTCCTTGCACACCACAAAATACCCTCTGCATGTTAATAAGATAGTTTGGTGTTTTATCTGTCTAATAGCATAACCTTCCTTTCCTTGCAGAAAACCAGCGTTCAGCTGAAACCAAAAAAAAAAAACAGAAAAAAGAATAAATCAGTCATAATATTAAAATACTGTCTGATTTTTGCTCTGTGTGTATATAATTTCATAGACCAGATTTATTCAGTTAACTTCAGATCAATGGATGGAGTAAAAACCTTTCCATCCAAAAAAGAACCTGGTTTTGGCGTGAGGGGTCTCATATGTTCTCATTTTCTCAGCGTCATCTGTTGAGCTGTGTAAGGTTTGACAGAGAATTGACATGAAACAGTTGCATCAGTAGACAATGTTATGTAATGCTCATTGCTTATGAGTGGTACGAATTTCAGCTGTGCATTACCTGCTTGATTTTGATACAGATTTGAATTTCAGTGAGATAGTTTGCTTGCTTGAATTATATAAAACTGCTCAGATTTTCATAGTAGTTGGTGTGAAAATGCACACGGTCACATTGATTTAATTCATTATCTTGGTGTACAGATTGCAATGATATCACCAGGCATGAGCTCATGTGAACACACACTCAATACGTTACGCTATGCAGACAGGTAAGGAAGATCGGACGTTTCATTTACTGTAGGAAACCAGCTGAAAGGGATTTAGTCTCTTGTTAACACCTAGGTTTGACAAACCTTGGAGTGTCTGAAGCCATTTAAATATTCAGATATCCATTGTGCTCTGAATTTGTTTCCTTTAACCAGTTTAGTGATTGAAAATGAACTTGGTACTTGAAAAGCATGTGACTACAACGCTAGGACTTCGTATCCTCACCAGTGTGACATGCATGAATGATCTTGCCTGTGGCTACCTGTATTGGTGCACATACCACACTGAAGCAAGCCACTGCATATGATTGATGTATTTTCATTTTTTTAGGTAAAGTTGGTCTTCCATTAGCCCTATTTTTTCAGTAATGTGACGTTGAGGGAAAATTTTAATATTAATGTCTAAGCTTTGATGGGGATATCTCTCTTCAGCATTAGTTGTACATGCATCCGTGAGAAAAATATTTCCTTTGAGATTTGGGAAATATATTGTCTGGTAACACAGATTCACTAACACTGCTATACTGCTATTTACATACAACTGGGAACTTGACTGGAGTTACTATCAGTGTGGATGGATGTGGCAGAGGCAGTTTCTACAGTATTGTTGAATGCCAACAATTAAGAACAATTAAACCTTAAAGTTCTGACCATGGAAGTGGGAAAGTGACCAAGATAATAACGCCCGGTAGTGCTGTGCATTGTGAATCGTTTCCTATGATCGATGAATGGATTGTAATAATTTGAACCTGTAGGGTGAAAGAGCTTGGACCAGGAGGTAGCCCAGGGGCAGGTGACTACCCAGGAGAGATCAGTGCCTTGCCATCCAGTCCAGAGAAGCTCCCTGAATGCCTGTCACCTAGTAATAGTGACTTGGCTATGCTCTGCACCCACAATGTGAGTACTGCACCATATTACTCTTCTTGGTCTGTCGAGCTAACCGTTGCTGTGTGATCTTCTTTCAGAAAATGGCGGTCTAGTTAAAAACTTGGATGAGAGATTTTTAGCGTTACTTCATGAGCCAGTCGGCCACGCTCATTAATTCAATCTACACGTGTACGCATTATGATTTGACTGTTTGATTTTGGCAAGATCCAAGCAGTTAATGCACACAAGTCTGTGGTGTAGTGGTAGACAAGTTGATAATGTGGAATTTTCAAACAATTGAAAAGGAGAAAAAATTATGGTCAGCAAATATTAGTCTGGGCATAAAAGATTCTCTGATACTGTGCAGTCCAAAATTGAAGACACATCTTTCTTTGTTTTTGTCGTTCCCTTCTGATTTTGCATGCATCCTCTAGGCTGTTTTTTCCCAAAACGAACATCATCAAGTCTTGCTGGACGTGCACATACCCACCAGGTTTTTTGAAATTGCTTTCCAGTGCTGTATATTACTTACACTTCATATTTGCAATGATCTCAATGAGGACATATGGAACCTTCAGTATTTGAGCCGACTATTTGCAGTGTTTGTTTGTTTGTTTGTTTTGTTTTTAATTGGTAGGAAGAGGAAGTGTCTGCCGAGATGTTTACATTTCATGAAGTGATGAACCAACTTCAAGAGATGGAGGAACAAATCATTGATGACCATCGCACATGCCTAGAGGTAAACACTGCTGGTTTCTGGTTCTCCTGCTAGCCATTATCAGACCTCTGGTGGCTCTTGAGTCATTTGAGTAAAGTCTGAGTTGTGAGTAACTTACCTTGAATCTGAGTCTTATGATTCGAGTCTGAGTTATGAGTCACTTTATTTGAATTTGAGGTCTGTTTCACTTGGTTTAGGTGTGAATGCTTAGTTACTTGGTTTGAGTCTGATCTCTGAGTCACTTGACTGAGTCTGAGGTCTGAGTCTCTTGGATCAGGTCTGAATCCCGAGTTACTTGATGTGCATCCGATTCCTAAGTCACTTAATTTGATTCGAGTCATGAGCCACTAAGATGGTTTCAGTGAAGCTCGATCATCCTCTTCCTTTTTTTTCAAAGTAGTGGTTTTGTTTTCAGAGCCATATAAGATGTTTTTATGTGTCTATTCACAAATGTTTCCTCCAAGCCAGTCTTCCAAGTTTTATTTGTCCCCGTTTTTAAAAAATTGAATTCCTTCTAGGAAACCCAGCGGCTAGCAGCAGAGGAGGTCAGGTTGATAGAGATGACTGATGAAGTAGACTATGATGTAGAAGGTATGTTAACTGACAGCCATTCACGTGGGGTTCTTGGCCTCTGGTTTTTTTAACAAACTGCCGGTCTTTTGACAGCCATAAGAGGGAGTCCTTAAAACCTAGCAAATATCTTTGAAGGCAATAGCAAGATGCATCCTAGTTTCTTTGCAAGTATTACTCTGGCCTGGAATTCTCTTTCTGTATCTTGTTCTCCAGATGTCCAAAGCATAGCCCAGTTCAAACACAATGTAAACTAGCTGAATGCAGTGGGCAGAGAATTTAAAAGCAAAATCAGGATGCTGATAGAAGCAAAATGAGAGGCAAACTGGTTTGAAAATGCCAAATTGGAACAGTGGAAATAGATGATAAAAGTCCTAGATGTGTATCAAAAACACTCCAAAGTCCGTTATTATCTTTACTGGTGTTGGCGTAGCCTCATTTTGTAATTCAACCTAAACAGGACTGAAATTCTATTTTGGAATTGGAAGGTAAAACCCTGGTAATCCGCCTGCTCAGTATGGACTAGTCAATGAAGTTTGCTGAACCTTCCTTCCAGTTCACGATGTGGCAAACTAACGAAGAGATCCTCATGACTTTGGTATTTTTTTCTGCCCTCCGTCCGGTACAGATTATTCTGCCAAGCTGGACGAGATCCTGACCAAGAAGATTGACTTGATGACCACACTACGGGACAGGATCAACAACTTCCGACGACAGCTTCAGGAAGAAGAGAAGGCCAGTAAGAACATCAAGAGGCCCCCTGCACCATAAGGGAGCCAACAACCCCCTCCAAATATCCACAAACCCCACCCCATCCCAGTCAGTTCAACCAGAGCTGCGCCCAGTGTGGCAGTTCATTCATAATTGAAGGCAAGTTGTTACTTGCTGCCCTCGGTAGATCGTTAAATTCTGTGTTTTACTTTTCTCCAAATATATGGAGGTACTAAGTAATAACAATGCCTTCCCAACCGAGTACTAGGGCAAGCATAAAAGTACTGTGAAACAAGATATGTGGTCAAAGTTCTCTCTCTCTCTCTGAGAAATCCTCATGGTTCTGTTCAGGAAAAACATCTCAACATAATAATTTAAACACATGTGGTAGCATATGCTTTCCAAACAGCATATGTGACCGGCTCTAGAAAAATGGGTAATAAGTCGCCAGATTCTGGTTATCAGTTTTTGATATGGCTGGATTGAGTACATCAAAAGCTACAATTTGATGTATGAATGACCCTCGTAGTGCACTGCGTTCCAGAGATATTTAGACATTTGTATATCCACATTTTCGGATTAAATAAAAGCACTTTTCGATAAAAGCTCAGAAAGTGTAGCACTTGGAAACACAATGCTATGTAGGATTTCCTGCTGAATGATCAATTTTTCATCTTTATTCATCAGTATCCATGTTTGTAGTCACAAATTCTGAAAATATAAATATTATACAAGCTAATAGAGGAAAAACACCAAGTCACATTTTTGAAGACATTTTTCCCTCTCCAAATAGAACAGGCCATAACATATTTTGGAATTGTGCGACTTATTACCCTTTTTTGCAGAGTGAGTCACATTTATGTGGACAAAAGTAGTATATTACCAAATACCACAGCTGTTGTGCTTGTCCATTATTGTACCATTTGATAGTACCGTTTTGGAAAAGCTCCTAAGTTGCTGGATTAGAACAAGTACTGCTACGTGGCCAGAGGCTACTGATGCACATGGATGGAAAAAAGATTGGTTCGTCTTAATGCAGTCTGAATAGCACATTCCTGGAGACTGTTCACATCATTCCATCACCATTGGTTTCATTGTCCTTTTCTGTTTTGATGACCTGATTTCCATGCAGACACTGCCTGTCCATTTTCATTTATGTTGGGGGAAAAAAAATCTAATTTCCACGTCTATCCAGGGTTGGATTTGCATGGGGTATGAAAGTGTAGACAACAATTCGGCAAGTCCCCTGGAAAAGTGGGACCCTTTTGTTAAAGCTAAGAAATTGGCTCGAATGCTGCTGTCTAAAATAGCCGTAAGGGAAATTCCTGCCATATTAATGTAAAACATTAGCCACCAAGTACACACAATATGTGTCGCGTCGCCGCTTGTCGGGCAAACAAATATTTTTGTTGGGGCAAAAACTAAAGCATTTGGAGCCCTTGTTGCTTAGATACAGAACAACACTAATATACATGTACAAAGTACCACTGCACTGAAGGATCAGTTATGCCGAACATTTCCCTTGGCTTTCAATAAAAGAGATATATTTAGGACTGATGATATTGGCTCATGGGTGAAGGAGACTCTTGGGAAACATGTACCATTGTGAGTTTTATTCATGGATAATAATGAACATGAATGGGTAGGGCCCACGGAGTACATGCACCATGGCCAACTCTTTATGTGGAAAGTTATGCTTTGCGCCATTGCTATAAAGGCAAGGATATTTATAGTTACCTCCAGAGAAAATCATCAGAACAACAAATAGTTGAATGAATGACTGACAGAGTGGCTGTTGTGATTTTAGTCACTGAAATCTGCGTTACATGTTACGCTAGTCTCATTTTCAACAATGCTTTCCTGAGCTGTCATTTCTTGAGTTGCTGACCTCTGACATGTAGGCCTACCATTGTGGCTCAAGTGCTATGGAATGGCTTCTATCCTCTCTATAGTTCCAATGTATCACCAGGAACCAATGTAATCATAAACATACATGTGCTCCATGTGACATGCAGTTTTTTTAGCTATGATTCATGAAGAGGCCGATTTCACCTCAAGATTGGACTTCATTGAGAACTGCCCAAAAGGTGACATGGAATGAAAAGAACATACAGTGAACAAAATGGAAGAAGTTTGCTTTTTTTTTTTATTTCCTCAACTTTTTTTGCATTGGAAGTAGCCCAAAATCCTCATGCAGCCACATGCTTGAAGCAGGCAACCACTTGTCTGAACTAGTGAGAGGCGGGAACGGCAACATCGGTGATTGAAACCTCCCCATACCAAACATGTTGTGTAGACCCCATTGTTGTTTCTTATCCGCTCCTAGCGGAACAAAAGAGGGCATGGTGTTTTGGTACTCACCACATAAGTGCACCATGAGGGGCCAAGTATATGCGCTATTAACGCCGAGTACTCTTAACTAATTTACTCCAGCATGAATAGTCTTTGCGTAACCACGCAGTATATGCGCGTTTAATGCCGAGTACGCTTAACTAATTTACTCCGGCGTGAATGGTCTTTGCGTAACCACGCAGTATATGCGCATTTAAAGCCAAGTACGCTTAACTAATTTACTCCACGTGAACACGTGAAGAACCCGCTTGTAACCACCTGTCTTTCTTTTCACCAATTGGGGGTGCACTTCAGCTTGGGGCAGATATCGGTGTTGTACCGTACTGTATGTGACTTTTGATTCAATAGTATGCATGAAAACTTGTACAGTTCTAAACCGAAAGAAATCGATATGTAAATGTCTGTGTTCTTAGTGTGTGTATATGGCGTGGAAGCAATCTTTGTCTTGCTGAGGCAGGATATGTGTGTCACTGTGTCAACAATTGGCCTTTTGTAAATTAAGTAATGTAAATAAGCCTCGTTGAATTCTTATTAAAAGAAATGATAAAGCAGTCCTGTGCATCTTCAAGTACTAAATGAGCAGATGCTGTTGCTGGTTAAATTTAAGACGAAATATATGCAAGGAAAACATTTAAGTTCTGAACTCGTTGCAAATAACATGAGATGTTAGGTATGCTTTATTTAGAAAGTGCAAGAAGCTTATATTAAGACCATGATGTCATCTCATGGGTCAGTATTTATAGCATACAGAGCTGAGAGGAATATTTGCTTAACTGTTGTAAGCACAAAAAAGCAAGAATGTGTTCTCAGCACAAAAAGCCAAAAAAATAAGCACAGTATGTCAGCCCAAAGTCCTTGATATCCCTTGAAAAGTGCCCACTAAACAACCCTCACGTTTTCATGCATTAATTTAATTTCTGTTGATTTTCACTTCATGAATCTTGGCAAGTTTGGGGCTCTCGACCTGATCCCATTAGATATGAAATATTAAAACAACCCTCACGTTTTCATGCATTAATTTAATTTCTGTTGATTTTCACTTCATGAATCTTGGCAAGTTTGGGGCTCTTGACCTGATCCCATTAGATATGAAATATTCCCAAGGTATGGGGATCCCTCACCCATACGTCTACATTGGGTCACCGTGAGGCATAAGTTCCAGAGAAAAAAGAGTCATCTTCATGGCAACCTTTAATGTTGAATCCAACAAAGATTCTACATAATTTCAGTTGTCGGTTTTGAGTTATATCATTTTTCCCTCTTGAAGACTTTAGACAGAACACTGTGTCCAATTGATAACACCAGACGGTCAAAGCTTTAAAAAAAGGAAGATTAGGGCCAGTCCTGTCCCCCCCCCCCCAAAAAAAACCACCTATAAAGAATTGGTCATGTGGATATAGATATATGCTTCGGCCATTAACACGTTCCTTTGTAAGCAAAACATGCTAGTGCTCAGAATAGAATTGGAGGATACTTGCTGTTATGCCTTGCAACACCAGAGCCTTCAATATTCACATGCAGTTTTGATACAACCAGAATAAGTCTCATGTATATCCTAATAACGGGGGTGAGAATTCAGCTTTTAAGCTGATTTCACTTTTTGCTGAAATTCAGGGTCAACACCCTGAATTTCAGCTTTTTGTACACCCAGTTTGTACAAAAGTGTGGGAACTTTTTACATTTCACCTTTTTGGCTGTTTTCAGCTTTAATTTTTAGTGGCCACTCACACCCTCTAATTATATGGACCATAATGATGATCAGGAAAACATGCCAAGCGCATCAAATTTTGCAAAGTGCTTTCTAAAAGCAAAAAAACACAATAAAATTTCAGGCTTTTTCACAGGTTTTTGATGAGTGGATTCATATGCATGTACATGTACCAAAACTAAGAAAATTTGTGTTTTCAATTTCGCAAACGTTACATCACTAATAAAAATAGCAGAAATGAGTGTGGAATTAATGCATACATGTCCTCTGCACAATCTGAAATAAGCCATTTGTGAGTTAAATTTGAATAAAACCTGGTACACTGAGTTATCAGACTGCACATAAACATAACGATTAAAATTCCCCAGACTAAAGACACTGTTGCTATACCTCGTGATTGGGGGCAAGCTGTTGCATAGCGACCACATTCTCTGGAATGGACTGGTTCCTTTGTGCCCTTCTTTTCCATTGAGAACAGTGTATTGTTGCAAGGCGCCTCTTATGTAACTATGCAAAAGCTTGCCCCGAATCACGAGGTATAGCAAGAGTGGTTTTAGTATGGAGAATTAAAGTTATGTTACGTGAATTTAAAGAACTCATTGTACCAGATTTGGGTCAAAGTTAACTCGCAAAAGGCTTATTGAGATGAAACAGCTTAAGAGGCATTCAGCCTAAAAAATGATCTCACAAACATAAACTGACATATTTGCTATTGTTTGTTGGTACCTAATCAATAAACAATGACTATTTAGCTCTTCTGGTAGTTATTATTAAGGTATTCCACACTCAGTTGTTATGAAAATGCAGTCACATGAAATGTGTGCATTGACAGTATTGATCACCCGTTGTCAAGTCAACTGGATAACACATCACATTAATTTTGCATAAATATATATGTATCTTATTTATTTTTTACACACTTTATGTACCTAAGCATTCCCATATTGCCTTGTGTATTTTGTGTATTCTGTTGCGCACACCGCTCTGTTTCTGCTTTTTTTCTGCTTTTTTGTCTGCATCCGTGCAGATAATTTGTTTCAGCTTTCCGTCCAGTTTTCAGTTTCTAGTTTACTTTTATTATTATTATTATTTTTTTTTTGCTTTATTGCCTTAAATTTTCAATTTTAGAGTTGATCAGTTGGTTGCAGATGAATATCATTTTAATGCATGATTGTAGATGTGTCAATGAACCAATGAGATTGAAATAGACCTTGGGTCACAGTTGTGTTAATTAAAGTTGTAACTTTTGAAGCATTTGAACAGTTTTGAAAGTAAAAGGGTGTGGAAATCTTCATAGAAACCTAACCACTTAATGACAAGACTGTCTATTCTCTTGACTAGAGTTTCCTAAACCTGTCATTTTTACACAAACGCACTGCTGTGATGTGACCGTGTCATCAAGGGCCGAAATAAAATGTATAAATATTTCTGGTAACCATGAAGATGTATTGTTAGTGTTGGAAAAAACACACTCCACTTCTTTTGATGTGGGGTGTGCTCTTTCCAGGACCGTTGATTTTCATTGAGTAGAGGTGCATGGCAATCCGAGGGAGTGGACACACGTGATTAGATCTTTTGTGCTATCCCTCCGTTAACAACAGCAGTTACCAGAAAGGTGGCTCTCATGCACACCCTCTGTAGCACATTTCATTAAGAGGCCAAAGGAATATGACAATACAAAACACTATGTTCTGTGAGTACGTGCTGCTATGCTTGACAATGCACTAATAAGGGGCTTTGCGTGTGTGCTTTGCAGTGTTGGTTTGCCGCCATTTCATTTCAATTTTATAAGAAACGTGCCCAAAGTTGAAAGCAGTGTGTCATCTCTTACGTGAAGTATCAATATCGAGCACAAATAACAGGATTTCACACAAAATGGAAAGTACATGGTTGGGTGTGTGTGTTAGGTGCCCCCTAGATTATTAAAGTAGAAAATATTCTGTATCCGGAATGAAACATTTGCCCTGAAAAGGTTGTTTAATGGACACTTTTTGTTCCTTGCTGTAGATATGGGTTGATAAACATCTCCCTTGAATTAAAGAGGTTTTTCGAGAGAAAACTCTGTAACGTACCATTTCATCGTCACCAGTCGATGCAACAATAAGCAAGAATATTGCAAAATGAGCATTTGTCATTGATAATGTACACATTGTCTCTGCTGTACTTCGCATAATCACCTCCAATATTGCACCAATAAAAGAAGACTTGTTTCAACGTCTTCACTGCTGTTGAATGCATATCGTCTGCTCGGATTTTTTTTATTCAGTTGTGAAGTTGATCAGTTGTGGTTGCAAATAAAAGCCTGTTGAGCCCTGCCAGAGGCCTAACTATTCGATGGAAGACTGAAATGCATTTTGCTACATTTAAAACAAATTGTACTTAATACTATTTTGATGTAAGCAAAAAATCACATGAAACATCAACTTTGTCTCGTTTCTATATTCATCAGTAAATAGTTCAATGTATTTCATTCATAAAGCATGTAAAACTTTGAATCGTTTTACATTGATTTTGATGTTGGGCGTTTCTATTTCATCCATTTAGCAGAATATTTTCCCCCATGTTCTTTCACAATTCCCACTCGGGTAGCTGCAATCCAGGAGCCATTCCATCGGCCACCACTCCTCCCCGATTTTAATTAATTATCCCCGTGCGACGGCAACAAAGAGCCGCAAGTACCGCGCCATGATTGATGCGATCCGGGCTAAGTCCAGCAGGCGTTCTGCAGTATGTAGGCACTGTATGCGGCGGAAAAGGGGGGGGGGCTTCCAAGAAAGACAATTTACGCGGGTAAACATTGAGCGCAAGGTGTAGGCTTTCTAATAAGCGGAGCTCGCGGTTCTAGCATAGTTTACATTATTGATTGCTTTCAAAGGGCATGGGGACTGGCAAACTGTTGTTGCCTTGGCAATTGAAAGACATTTTATAAAGATAAACCTTCTGTGTATGGTGGAACCTGAACAAGTCATGGTGGTCTCGGTCTGATCTCCCGGAACGAGAGCCAATTATCAATTGGAGATACGGCCCACGCGGCCATTCTACGGGTGTGCATGTACATGTACGTACCTATTATTGTAATCATTTCTGAGCTTGCACGGAGCTCTTTCGTGTCCTTCCTTCCCCTGCTTTACTTTTAGTCATTCACTCCCGTCTATACAATGCATGTCTGAGAGCTTTGGCAACTGCTGATTTCTTTCACAGGATATTTTTGAAAGAAAAGCAGGAACTCTGGGTATAAGTACACCTTTTTTCCACAGTTAGTACGCAATCGTTCTAGAACGTCAGAAATGTTGACCTAGGCCATCGGTTACATAAAAAGCATCTACCAATAAGAGCCAAAGAAATCGGACGTGACCTGTGAATAGACTCGATCGATGTGGACGAGTGAGCATTCAGCTTCCCAACAGGAATCCGACAGTTTCTGAACATTATTGGATTGAAACTGGTACATGTATTCACATCAGTACGGCGCACGGTGTAAGTTGGGAATTCGTGAAAAGGGGGAATAGTGCGTCAGAAATCATTCCCTTACACGTGGACAGCAGGATATTATACCATTTTATAACATCATTCAATCGGCCAATGAGTCAATCAGTGATTGATTGCCTGATCACCCAACCGCTTTTAAACGGATCAATCCAGTTTTCAATCAACTTATTTGTCAAACCTCATTGACACGGTTAAATAATTGATGCCCCATGTTCAATATATCAACAAACTGTTATCAGATTCCATCATCGGAACGACTTCATAGTCATCAGCTTCTGTTTCCAGACCCAAAGTGTCACGTACGTGTCCGAAAACAATGGAATTCCGTCTTTATGACTTCACAGCAATGCTCGCGCTCGATTAGAGATTCCAGTAGGCTGATTTATAAACGTGACTCTACGCGGCTGACAGTTTGGAGAGGGTGTAAGAATGGCAGTGATGCATCAGCCTCGTCACATTTCTCAGTCCTTAAGAGACTGTGTTGTCATTCACTGTGACAAATCCAAACCACTCCAGAAATGTGAAGCAACTCCAGTAGCCGAAAAATCGTGTTGGATAAACATCGATACTGTTATCTAAATGGGGCATAATAGGGCTTGCTGAATTTGGGTTTAAATATATGTATGTAAGCCGTGGGAAGTGCGCCAATTCCGTAAAAGGTGAGAAACATTTGGAGCAAGCACAAAGCACTGTGACGTGCCTCGTCTGGCCTGTAAACCTATCACAGGGGGTTGGAACTTAGAAAGCATAGCGTGTGACGCATTATGGCAGAGGCGGCGATATGGAGAAATTTTCCCACTAAGTCCCCCAACAGACACACAAGTTGTATGTAAAGGTTAATTCTGTTTATTCCTTTAATTATTCAGAATATATCAATTGAAAAATGGAGTGTGAAATTCTGAATCGGTGCACACAGATATCCCATGGCATTAACCTCGTTAGACAAAGCACTCCCCACACGACTGTGACGCTGATGCTCATTTAAAGTTAGTCTGCATTTATTGCTTTTGAAATTAGAAATTACTTTGCTTTCCCCCTCCGAAGAAAATAATGTTCCCACCCCCACTCGAATGGTAGAGTCCACCTGGCACTCAATATGGCATGTACATGTGTATCTTTGAATAAATTGGAGTGAATCACATGACAACAGTCTATTGCAAATGTTAACATTTGCAATAGACTGTAATCATGTGATGACTATCTTGAATTGAAAGTGAGGTTAAGTTTTCCAATTTTGGATCCTGAGAGTAAAAATAACGACAAAATAACAGTTTATATAAATTCATGCCTGTTTTGTTTAGAATAATTCCAAATTTTAATAAACTATCCCCAAATGATTTAAGTCACATGAAAAAATTAATGTGAGGTTTGGAACTCCAAAATAGACTGGCACCAGCTCATTTACCAGATTATATTGAATAAGAATGATGAATTCGGAGAACAAGATAAAACAAATGCCATCCTTGTGAATAAGGCCAATTTCAGTTCGCTTAATTGTATACGTTGTCACTTGTAATCTGACGTTCTGCCAAGAATTTGCCCAAGGGAGTTGCGTCCCAGAATTTTCCAACCATTTGAGAATTCGAAGAACAAAATATTCACATGTATATCCATACCCATCAGTCCTATCACGTGACTTGGGGTGTTTCTCGCAGTAATTCTTCATGTGGTGATGGAGAATCCTTTTTGGACGAATTTCTATCATCAAGCCTAGCTCATCGTGGAAGTCGTCAACAAATAATGTTGATCAAATATTTGTTTGCAAGAAGTTTCTATTAAAGTATTGTCAACAGTGAGTGAGAAGTCCACGCCTAACATCCTCTTTTGTTATTCATTCCCGACCACATGCTGCTGCCGTGAATCTGATTGCATTCCCCAGGAATAGATTAGGCTTGCAGCTGATCCGTCGTCATCTCGGAGTTCGGTACCCGTTATCATACAAGGCCAAAGCGTGTCCATGCACGTCATCGCTCGACCATCTCTTTTACGCGCTGTGAAACCTTCCATTTGGGTTCAAAACAAGATGACAATGTTTTGAGTGAGAATGGTGCTCTAGAAAATAGGGGTAAAGCGGAAAGTTTTTCCTGTGGTGATCGGGACACCATTTTATTAATTACTGAAGTGTTATCATTGCATGGTTTAAGTTCTACTGGATATGAATACTGTACTTGCAGAAATTGCGAGAAAAGAGCCGTGCTCGATGTACGCTGTAATTGTTGACTGTATAAGATACGATGAAAGATTGAAGCGCGTTTTTCTCATTGAATAATAATTTGTCAGCACTTTTTACTTGACTTGGCATCGCATGGCAAACTCTCTATAGGCCTGTCGGTTTGGAGCCAGGTCCATCAAGTGGTGCTTTGGTCGGACCTGGTCGACCTGCCGCACCCTGGTAGGCCTATGGTCGGGGGCGTCCACGGGAGCGACGTCAGTCGTGTGGTGGGGGCCTGCTGGCGGCTAACAGGATCTGCCGTGCCACTTCTTGTAAAGTTGTAATGTATGGCAATGAGGTCGTTGTTCGGGGTATAGTTGTTCGACGCAAGTAGAAATAGTAAGTAGGCCTACGGTGAGAAAGGGAAGCAAAATCATGCATCTAATCCACTAACAAATGCATGTGGCAGGATTTCCTGTCGCTTCGTGTATGTAACTGTCCCACGGTGTCTTAAGCTTCGTCCTCAATAAAACTCGAGGATTTACTGGAAGGAGATTATTGCTAGGGACAAGACGAGTGAATACAGCGGTGGTATTTATAACCTGGCCGCGGATTACGGACCGATGTTTTTGTTGCCAAGCTACTTGAAGTTCTTTAAACCGAAGCACGGACAACCAAGAACTACTTCAAAAAAGACACCATTTGTTTGGATTTGTGAGAGGCGCCTGAAAGCCACTCGGCCTAATGTACGGTCTCACCTTGGAGTCTTCACTTCAACGTCCGCCATAACACCAACATGCTTTAATCATAATGAATAGAACGACTTCTTGTGTCAACATTGCTGTGTTTTGTTTGGTTTCGTGGCCACTTCTGCTTTTCTAAATTTTTTGCTCTTCAAAGAAAGAAGAAAATACAGTATATCTTCCACAATATGCCATTTTGTTGAATAAAGACAAATATTCGTGACGCAGAACGAGTGCGTGATAATTGTGTTCTGTTTAATGACCAGTTAATGATTAACTAACATCTCCTACAATCAATATACAGATGTTTACCTATCGCTCGGCATTTTCAATCTAATTACACCACACTTTTAAGTCAGATTGTCTCGTTAAAATGAAGTCAGTGGAATATATTGCACCAAATATTACTGTTAAACCAGAACAGTTGAGATATATCGCCTGGAATGGAAATTATTTCCCAGTATTTTCTTGGCTTGCTAATACAGTGGTTCGCCTGCCCACAATTTCAGCACAATCTTTAAAAAATAAACACCACAACGTGTTAACTAAGGACAGGACGCTGTAAAACTTAAAGGCGGTGTGCGCCATTACTATCCGTCATGGGTAATGCCGTATGTACATGCAGGCATGTTTCACCATCAAGAAACTCATTATTGGTGAAAGTCTGACAATTAATATTATTTGCAGCTAGTAAAATCGAAAAATTGGAATTTCTAATCTACAAAAATGTTTTTCTGTTGGTAGGGGAGTTTTGTGCCACTGGCTTTCGTCGTCATACTGGAAGTCATTTCTGACATTTTTCTGATGTATTAGTTCCAACGATGTACCCTGATTTTATAATCTGCCGTGGTCCTGTTAAATATTTCACCGGCCTTGTTTGTGTCAACATAAAAAGTACTGTGAATCGAGGCTGGACCATCTGCTTTCCAGATGGTGTTTTACCCGTTACTTCATTTTAAATGAATTAATCAGTCACGAAAGGAGGTGAGATAAAACACAAAGTCTGCAATTATTGAAGTTTGTTTCCCTGCATGGCGAAATCTTACAGATCAGAAAATAAAAGTTTAGGTAAAAGGACTGTGTGAAATTTTCCTTTCAAAATGAATACCTCAGGCCGCTTTCCCCCCGAATTTTACTGTCTGCCCATTTCTGGGTTTTTGTGCATACACATATTCCCGTTTTTCCTCAAAACTCAACTACTAAGCTTAAATTCTTTAATAGCATAATAATACAGCAGTTAATGCTGTGTATTACATTATATTGAGGCACATTGACAAATAAATAGACCTTAAAAATCCACTGTAAATATTTACAAGTTCTTAAAGATATATTATGCCTACATAATATGATAAGATGATAAACCGGTGAGATTTTCATGCTATAATGTAACATATACAAGGCGTATACTTTCCAAACAGATTTGCCTTTTGAAGGGTTTTGCACGACCCTTGTGATTTTGAGCTTCGTAAAGAAAAAAAGAAAGAAAACTGGCTATTTTCGCTAATATTGATGGCATTGTGCAACTGACAAAAAAAATCAACGGTGCCATGATCTCATTTTGACAAAAGAAATTGATACGAGTACTCTCAAGATTTGATACCTTATAAATAAGGGCATATGAGTCAGTACTTCGGAATAAAAAAAGATATTTACAAATTTGTTCAAATGCTCCCAGAAAGACCAACGAATTTTCTCCTGTTAACTACACGCGTTGCAACACCACCGTCTGTCTTTCGACCGATATTACCGTGGCTCTCAGACGGGGCGGTGGGGGCTAGGTTACCAGCGGCCCCACTGCGGTATCGTCGGTATAAGTCCTGTTTGGCCTCCTCGAACTGAAACCGTCCATTCTCGATGAAGCTTGCCCGCCGCTTCATCATGAGGCGGAACTCCTTTGCCTTAACCAAATCGGCGATGTTGCGGAAGGTGAGTGGCTTGGAATCGATGCTGTCTTTAGGAGCCATGTCTGCGATGGTCTTCAGGTTGTCCCGGACAATCTCCCAGCCTCGGTTTCTCTGTTTGTCCGAACTGTTATTGTTAGAGTCACCCATTTGCTCAAGTTTACTGTCCTGGGACATCTTGTTTAACCCATCTGCATTTGCTGACCTGTCACCCCCGCTGGGTTTCACCAAATCCTTGGTGTTCTTCGAAAGAACCGATGACTGTAGAGAACTCCATCTCTTGCTCAGTAAACGTTTACCAACTGGAGGGGTTGGTTTTGGGTCTGAGATTGTTAATTCATCCATCGCCCGCCTGTACTCCCGACTCACATTGGTGCTGATTTTCTTCTTACGAGTTAGCAAGCGCGATTCAGCGTGCACGGAATTTGCGTCCTCCTCGTCGTCATTGCTTTCCTCTGGCAAGGACCGTCTCAGTAAGCTCCCAGGCCCCAATGCTGCCAGGCCTCTACGAGAGCCCGGTCCATGGTGGGAATGTAGAGGGGGTTGAGGACTCGTCATGCCCGTGATGGACGGCAAAACTGACGTGGACTTCCTTCTGCCTCTGCCACTTGAAGTGTCGCGTAAATTACGTCCGAGAGACGTCACCAGGCTGCTGGCGGATTCACCTGCCGAGCTCTGCCGCCTGGCCCTACGTTGCTGAGGCGAGATCGGTGGTCTCGAGCTAATGTCGTGCGACGTATCGCTGACGGTGTTTACACGCGATGCTGCTGATGATGTCGATGATGGCGATGATGATAACGGTGATGGCACGTGGCTGTGTGCGTAGAACACCTCCCCGTCATCGATATTCAACGCAGGTGTCCTGTCTTGCGGTCCTGGTCGCCTCTTGTTGCGGGAGCCTGGCAACGCTTCCTCAGCCAGCTGCATGGTGAGCTGTCGATGGGGGTAAAGGTGTTTCCCCGGGCCAGTCAGTAATGACGACCTGGAATTCTCAGCTTCATGACTGCTCCCGTTGCTGCCGCCTGACACTGCCCGGTGGCGCCCGAGGGCCCACTGTTTATCCAACCTCTCACCCTGAACAAAATCTGCACCCGAGAAACTCTTACTGTGAGCTGGTCTTTGATTCGTCCTCGTCATGTAAACCTTAGTCTTAAGCTCCCCATAAGCCGCTTTTCCAGTGGGATATGCTTGCTCACTGTTAGCTTGTAACCTCCCCGTTGTTGCATGATGATTAGCCCACTGGTTTTCATAATCAGCCGCGGTGTTGCTAAGCGACTCCAATCTCTCATCCAGTTGTAATTCCGTCTTTGTGAAGTACACTCCTGTGGGGGTTGAATAACTTCTTGCTCGCCTACTAAAAGGTGGCCTCGGTCGCACGACCGGAGTAGCCCAACGACCGTCTCCCTCCATGCGTGATGCAGATTTCTCCAAAACACCTTGCACTGGTGGCTCAAAGAAGACCAAGAAATGGTCTTAACCAGATCGAGCATTCATGGAACGCCAAACGAGGCCGAATAGTTAGCGTGGGAGCGTTAATAATGATGTTTGTAGAATGTGACGGCGACAAAACACCTGACAAGGCTCAGCATGTAGTACCTGGGGCTAAATTGGATAGGGCAATGATCCGGACCATGATTTGGGAATCACTACAAATCTCCAGTTTTTGTCTAGTTCCTCTCGCGGAAAAGCATTCGAACAAAAACAGTCAGTGCTGAAGCACGTTATCGCAGTAAACTGTCAAAGAAAAATCAATAACCGCAGGTTGTCTTCAGATTTCAGTGGTAATGAGTCCGTAGGTTTGGAGACAAAAATACCTTTGAAATTTCCCAGTTTACTGTACAGTGTATTTATCTTACTCCAGTGGCTCCATCGTGGCAAATTCTTTTCCCAGCGTTTGAAGCAGATTTCTCTACATGCAGTCTTGCTCGAAATATCTTGACTACTGAATTACTCGCGAGTTCGCTTTAAAGCAGTCGTCAAATGGTGCGCTACATCCAGTCCCAACTATATACTCGAAGCGACTGAACACGATAAAAATGCCAGATTTTATTATGGAATGGTTGGCCTCAACGAGGACTCCTGCGTGGTTAGCCATTAATGTTGCACAAAGTTGATCAGGGCAGCGTCAATGAAATCCCCTCTCATCCAATTAAAAGTGAATCCGTTTCTTCGGTGGAACACTCACTATTTGAGATGGAATGCATTAGGATCAATATTGTGCAGTGATTTAGAGGCCCCGATGGTATTTTCGATCTGTATCCTAACGACCAATTCGAGGTCAGCGACTGAATTGGGCCGCGTGCTGGAACAGAAGTGGCCCCTTTGTAGTTTTTGTCAATCTCTGTCCCGTCATTTTCAGAAGAGATGATTAATTTCCAAGGTTCCAGTGTTCTGGAAAGCTTTGTCTCCAACGAGGTGAATTAGGCAATGACTGGCCATCAACATATCCACCGGCCTTCTGCAAAGGGCAAAAAAGAGAGAGCGTCAGTGATCAGACAGAGGCCTAATCATAAAAACGCACACGAGATTGTAACGATAATCATAATGCTGGGCAGGAAATTCTTAATTTGCACGGCAGTTTATCGTAAGCATCGTGTATATCTGACTGCCTGACGGTCTTCGAGCTCGCCGTTTACTCATTAACTTGTCATTTTAAATTGATTAATTGGCTTGTAATGAACCCTCAGTGAGTTTGCACAAGAGGCATTAATTTCACAACGTGTAGCGATATTTGGGTCTGTGAGTATTGAACATGCCTAAAATCCAAAGTGTGGCCTAAATTGCGACTTAAAAGCACTTTCAAAAAGGGGTAGATGTATATTTTATTACGAGTATAATATAAATGGGGCTATTTACTCTCGCCATATTTGTTTCGTGCAATACCGGCCTGCGTTTTCAATGAAAACGATAGGCCTACTTGAAATGGCACAAGGATTCAGCCTTAGATTGGACAGTATACCGAGGTGATTCTTAAGGGAAAAATCCAGCCATGTATTTTTACGAGACCAATGTTTGTGTGTGAAATTGCAATTTAACTATTTGATTTTTTTTTTCAAATTGTACTAAAAACGTGATGTTGTGAAGTAAATTCCTGTCTTGTTCCCTACCCGTACCCTGACGAAACTTGGAGGTGTTCAGCCCTTCCGAAAATGTTCGAAATTATTAATGGGTCATTGACCTCATAAGGATGCGTACGCTTTTAACGCCCATGATTGGATGGTTTCAGTTGTAAAATTGCTGAATTTATCAACACAATGCATATCATGCCCGTTGGTAATTATGAATTTATCGCATTTAATAAAAACGGTAGTTTGCATCGGCATAGCCCAGTGCCTAACTTTTGCCCGTGCAAACGTGATTCATGTATGCATAGATAAATGAAAGTGTTGAATTCAACACGACGCGTCGGTTTTAGCGTGTTCGGTCACAGAATTTTTATTACTGTGTATTTGGCGCACCATTTGCCACAACTGCTTATACGACGCAACAGCGCGAAGCGACAGTACGATCATTCTATTTCGTCACGCCACCACCCGTTTGGGTTTGTGCTGTTATGTTCACCTTTCCACCGCGCCAGTTAATTAAACACCGTTTCCTCCGTCGCCTGTTGCGTCACAACCTGCTTGCGGCCCACCATCGCCGCTGTCCTATCACGATGACCTTTCACCAAGGGTGCACCCTGGTAATTA
>NW_019091539.1:344944-369584 GCF_001949145.1 Acanthaster planci | reverse complement strand
GCCCGAACTCGACCATTATGTGTGGCTATACTACGCCTTAACTTCACATTAAGCATGTAAGTGAACATGAACATAAAGCGATACCATAACTTTGCTTTACAATTAGAAATTGTACCTACCGTATTGGATTGAGCCCTATGACCAAACAAACATTCCTTTTTCATCTTCACGTACAGCATCTACATCGAGTTCAGCAAGTACACAGTTTGATGTGCCTAAATTGATGAACAACCGCTGTGCTGATCGGTTACAATTTCAGGGTTCAAGAGTTGTAGATGGTCCCCCATATAACGATGATTGACAGAAGGATAATGAGGTCTTTTCAATTTTCCCTCTTTTATTGGGCCTTGACAACCAGGTAATTAACTTACTTGTACCGAGACTGTCCAACACAGTTTAACATTCAATCCTCTTGGTAGATATATTCATCTGTAAAGGTAAAGTTGAACTCAAAAGCAGCACTTACTGTTGAAAGATTCCAATTTAAGCTAGGTGTGCCGTTATTGAACTTTTTGGCGATGTTCCCACACAACTAGACAACTCGTACACAGAAAGCTTGTGGTTTTTCTTTCATGGATTGTTGTACTACAGTGCGTTTAAATCGGGGGGTCAGACGTATGCCCTCACTATTATAACTCAATCAATTGATGAGCGCTTGACATTTTGTAAACATAAGGCAAAGTCCTTTATACCAATGTTCACATCACTAGGCCTTTGCAGGTTTAGCAAGACGCTAACATATCTGCGCTGGCCCATGGCAACTTCATAGACATATTTTTGGAATGAAACCAGTGTTAGAAAAATATAAGCGATGGTAACATTTGATGCAAAAGAACATTAATTTTTACTATGGAAAAAGGCAACTAAGTATTAAAATTTTAACCGGTCAAATTGGCCTCTTGGATTCACCACAGTTTGCAGTTTCCGAACGAAAAGAGGTGTTGAGGATGGTTCGCTTTTTATCTTCAGAATGTTTATACTCAGTTATAAATGTGACCAAGTCCTTTGTCGGATAAGTTTTACTGGTTTTTCGAATGCGTTTGACGCCATAGCTTCAAATAAAGAAAAAAAACAATTAAGTAATTTGCTGAATTTTATTGTCACCCCACAGCATACTGACAGATCACACATGGTAAAATGCTCAGAAGGTAAAGTACAGGGTATCTGGGCTTAGAGTTGTTGAGTTTAGATGCACTTCAAGGCTTTGGGATTTCTTCGGTTCTGTTCTTATACACAAAGGACGTCGATAATCTACGAAAGCCCAATCGTGCCAATGAAGTATAAATTTTTAGCCTGACACTAATTCGTTTTAATGAACTACTTATTCGAAATAACGAATTACTAATTCGTAATAACCAAAGATAGTATAGCGTCGCGGCGCTACTATCTTTGGTAATAACGAAATTACGCACTGATCCACAGAGCCCCTAAATGGCGCTCTTTATTTCCCACGTCAAACAGAGAAATGTCAGAAGCTAGGCGTCATGGCCATGGAAATCACAGAAATATGTGTGCGATTGCACCACGCAAAAAGGCCATAAAATACGTCCGCCGAGCTCATTAATAAAAGTTATACCCAGTGCGCGTTTGGACAAATTTCGCGCGTTTGCGATTGGCCAACGCATTGCAAATTCTTGATGGCGCACTATTGTGAATCGCCCGTATTGAAGAAATATGGCACTGAACCTCTGGCCCGGACTCAGGGCTTCTGATTCTGAGCAATTTGGATGCAGTCGGGTCCGAAAGTGGCACTATGTAGCCGTTTTGCAGAGGGATGCGTTGTCAAAATGGCTTCTTTTTCCGGGCAGTGAAATTTCCTTCTTTTTGGGGTGGTCCGCTGGGGGTGAGAATATTTCAAAAATTCATCAGTCAACCCACTAAAAATTGACAGGAAATGAAAGACCATAAGTCGAACATCATTTTCTTGTCCAGCTTGGACACATGTGACAGATGTATTTTAAAAATTATTTTGAAATAAAAGAAGATGTCATTGGTGTCTATGAAAATTGAACTTAGGGGTGCACCCTTAGACGTATGAAGCATGCATGCCTCGAATTAAATGGGAACCAACGCAAAACAGCTCCATCTGGAGGCTCAAGTAATTCATTATTTCGAATGAGTAATTCGTTACTTCGAATGAGAAATCCGTTAAAACGAATTTGTAGTTCGTTATTACGGATTAGTCGCTATTTCGGATAATTTAGTAATTCGTTATTTCGGACGGTTATTTTGGATTAGTGATTCGTTAAAACGAATCAGAATCAGGTTGAAAATTTATACTTTGTTAGCAAGATTCGTAACTGCAGTAAAATCAAACATGTCACAGTCAACAGTAGTTTCTTGCATGAACACTCATTTGAGTATTTCAACGCATTTCAGGAATTTGAAACTGCTGTGAGCAACATCATTTTCACTTCTCAGTGTTAACCCAGCAAAGGAAACTTCAATTTTTGATTTCTGTGACTGCGGTCGAGGAACCTTTGGCTATTAAAAGTACAGGGACTGTGATTGATAATAAATTTATATGCACAGACAAACAACTGCAAGACTGCACAACAAATCGAAGATAATATCTTTTGAGGAAATTAAAGGAATGTCATGTTTACAACTTGCAGGCTTTTGATTCTTTTCTATAAGCTCAGTATTCAGAGTATTTTTCAATTTTTGTTTCATCTGTAACTTTGGTAACTTGCTAAGAGAACACATCAAGAAGTTGGAAACACCAATGAAATATGCCCAGCGAATAATCTGTACAAATCTGCCATCAATGTGTTTGTTGGAAGTCCACAATAATAAAACGTAGGCCCTACATTCAACGACTTTTTAAAGGTAAATTTAATTGATGAGGTATCCGTCTCCGTGTCCCGTCACATTTGTGTTGATGCAGTTACATTTGGAACGCGCTCGTTCCAAATGTAATTCCGCCGTTTAATATGTCTGCGAACAAGTAATTATTGATTGTTAAGTAATGTTTAAATAGCTGTCCATTCGTCTCAGTGATATGGTGTGGGCTTTTTATTCTGTTCTTTGCTGGTTTACGAATTTCTTGTTAAAATTAAAGTAATGCGGTCTTCTTGACAACGTATGTATTTTCTGTGTTCGTGAATTTAATTTGAGGTTGTATCGCTTGTACTTACAGCGAGCGCGTTTCCACAATATTTCCTGCCGGAACACGGGGTTCATCGTCCGCTCAACGGACCCATCACGCACGCTAACCACGCGATCTGCGGACATCCCGTCGTGGTGAGCATTGTGCACGATCTGATGACTCTCCATTATTTTTTCGACCGTCAATATTTCTACAATCAAGGCAAGTTTTATCACTTTTTGAAGTATTTTGGTAGCTAATATGGAACATACATGTATTACATAATTGAATAACCCAATGAACTGGCAGTGATTCGGCACCACAAAAAATCGGCCAACTGTTTTTTCCCGACCTACTGACCCTACTTTTGACCGGCATGTAATCGGAAGCAGAACTATTTTTTATGGTTTTCAAATATATGTGCATTGATTTATTTTGAGTGAGTTGAAGTGATGCAGTGTATAAAGTATCATAATTTGTTATATGATGTAATGAATTGAAATGCTAGTGGAGGCTGAATTTCTATGCATTTTAGCTTGGACAGTAAACTTGAATCATAGCTTAAATTTAAAATTTAATTTCATTTATTATTTCTTAGGTACACGTATCAACAAGGGGCGAGAAGAAGCGAACTTAATCACTATCGTGAGGCTCTCCTAAGTTGCTATCATCAGAAAAAGAAAATAAATAACATATGGACATTAATGGGAACAACAGGACGCTAGTTATCAGTTGCTTATACAAATAATTAACATGTAATATCGAGACATAAAAAATAACTAACACAAGTATAAATAATAAACTTATTCCTCATTTAGTAATAGGATATATGTACACTGCGCTAATTACACCAAAATACACTAATTACAGTAAAATTCTAAAAACACTAAATGTTTCCACGCATAAAATCTCAGGTCAAACCCTAAATTGAATTCCCAGTGACATCTACAAGACGTGTCCCCCCTTTAACAATGAGATACAACCCTGACTGATCAAAATTTAGAAACATAGGTCTATACACATGTGTATGAACCCACTTCCTAAAAAAAGTCTAATACAGATTGCATTTTAAAAATCAGCCATAACTAATGATTAAGAAATTGTCAAAGAAATAAACATAAACATAAACGAGACTGAATTGGGTAATCGTAATCGCTGCACTCTTCTTAGTATTGCGCACCAGTAAATAAACTGCTAAAGACAATTATAAATAGTTTTTTAAAAAATCAAGAAAAATACTCACTAGCTTTGCATCTGCTGAAACCATACTTCAATTGAAGCTCATTGCCTCATTATTTCTTTTTTTTCAATGGTTAGTGGGTTAACTACTGAAGCATCTATAGGAAATGACTAAAACAAAAATGGCCCTCTATTTCGCGTGGGGGGATTAGTATTTCGTCCGGGCAAAATAGCAGGCCCTTTTTTTTCATGTCATATATATGCTTCCGTAGTTAACAAATGACGTCTGATGATATTTTTATCTAAAGATCTTCACCTCTAAAACAGTCATATCATGAAGAGCCATATGGAGGGGCCTATCATTATCCAAATTTTATCAGAGTTTACCCGAGTTTTATCGTAAACTCTAGTATGGTTTTATTTAGAGCGCCCTCAATGTTAAGATCGAAGATAAAATGGCGGCCTCCATCTCGACATTGAACATGTTGAAAACCTTATTTCTATCTACGCGATCGTCTGCGACATTACACAGAATTAACTCATTGAAGACTGGCTTAACCATTTCGAGAATCCATAGTGTGAGGTTCTGTAGTAATTTCAAGTCAGAGATAGCAGTGAGTGGCGGACAAAATAATGAGGATGAACATGACTCGTCGCGTTTGCCCGACGATATACATGATGTGGGGCTAGGCCCATCCGACAAAAGCCTAGGCCTATCCAACAAACAGCCGCAACCACTAAACTGGAACTTGACAAGGCGAGGTCAAGCCAAACGGTATGCACGGGAGGGGAGAGCTTCAGGTGTCGACCCCAGCATCATGTGGCCAACACAGAGTGAACTTGAAAATATCATCAGAGACGAAAAGGAGTGGTGTCCATCGCTGCAACAGATGCAGAGGGAAATTGCCGAAGAAAAGACAGTCATTGAGCTAAAAAGAAAGAAGAGGTAGGTTTAGCAATTTAGGCTAGCCATGGAGGAATAAAACACAATGGGCTAGGGGGCTAGGCGACCAGGCTGTACATGTAAATAGGGCCACTGTCATGCAGTGCCTATTTTTGCAAGATGGGTTAGCCAAAACTGAATACGTTTTCCATTGATGGCCCACCTGTATGTGTAACTTTAAGTGGCAATAGCTTCAAAACTTGGCATGCTTGTTGTACTGATAATGAGTTAAGAAAGGTGGAAGGAAAAAGGTGGAATATATGTCTGCTGTGGAAAAATGCATTATGCATAATGTTCTTCAAAAGGTTGTTATTAGTCAAAGTATTTTTTTCACATCAAATTTGATAGTTCATAATATTTAAAGTGAAGATAAAGATTTTCAATAAGATGTTACATTTAAAGCATCCCCTCGAACAAAACAATTTTCTGCCAGCTCGAGTAAGTTTTGTGAAAATGAGTGACACAGTGTTTCATGGCATTTCCTCTTCCCTGTTTTTGTCGGCTCGGTTGATTTAATGATAACACTCTCTGTAAAGTTGAACAGCAAAATTGAACTGTTGCACTTTTCTTTCTTGATGCAGACAACAACAGATTGCAGCAAACATGGCAAAGATGCCCAGGCTGCTTGCTGAGCACCGGAAGAAGATGGCAGAGAAGGCGGCCCAGCTCCAGGAGCAGATTGCCAAGAAGAACCGTCTGCTAGAAGAGGCCAAGGAGAAGTTGGGATATGCCATTGACCCTCGCAGCACCCGCTTCCAGAAGATGGTGCAGGAGATTGAGAAGGAGGAGAAGAAGAAAAAGAAGGAACTGAAAAAGAAAGGCATAGTTGTATAGCAGCAATGGCACACCGATGTATGAGACAACGCCTAGAAATAAGGCCATGTCAACATTAAATGGCCACTGCCGGAAGAGCAATTGGCAGTGGCACACCGATGTATGAGACAACGCCTCGAAATAAGGCCATGTCAAAATTAAATGGCCACTGCCGGGAAGAGCAATTGGCTTAGTGATTGTAACCATTTGCCATGGACTTGTTTTTTTGTGAAATGCAAGATAAAACAAAAAGTAACTCAAGCATTTACCTTGTGGTATCCTACATAACCCTGTTAAACCTTGTAAAACCTTGAGATAAACCTCAAATTACCCCTGGTTTGATTTTGAATTCATCTCTTATTGTTAGCAGCAACTAAGTTATTCAGATGTGGCCTTAGAGCAGTGGTCACACAGGTGTGATGGCATCGTATCATAAGAGTTTTCATCAGCAGATCCAAGTATACTAAAATCTACGAATCTGATGAGTGTATCATTTTGTGACCTCGTAAACTTTTAGGTTAGCATGGAGACTAAGGCCGTGTCCGAAACGGGCTTCCAGAGCTACGTCTCCACGCATTTCCATTGGAGCGAAGACCTAGCTCTAGACAGTAGATTCAGATGCAGGCTTAGAATTATCCGCACTAATATTTATGGCAAACTGAGATCGACCATGGGAAAAGGTAATTATTGGAAGAAATTGTTCAGAAATAGGGTCAATAAGAATTTTATTGGAATGCATTTACTAATAAACAGCCCTGTTCTCTTCAAAGTCTGCACTCTCCATGTCTCATCGTATTCTGGTTTAGGACACTGTAGAAGTCCGTGAAAAGTTTGTCTTCCATTGTACAAGTACTGTTGCAGGCTACTCAAACGAATGCCATAGTTTATTTGAAGACTTCAATCTAGTTTAACCCTAAAAAGAGCCAAGCATCTCACAACTGGGGGGGTCCCGGTTGTTTTATTGCCTGATCTTTCGGAAATTTTGCCTGTTTGTAAAGGCACTCATTGTCAGTACAACTGGGAAGCTTTTAACTCAGTCCAACATAGCATCTTGTTAACAGTCATTTGAAATTCTTGACCAAACGCTTGTCTGTCTGTAGGCATTGAGTACTCAATAGCAAATTTGCTGGCATACATTTCTTGTTAATCTGTTTAGGCAAAATGGGTATTGCGTGAGAACAGTGTGTCCATTTTTGCAAATTGGTGTCAAAATGACCACAAGACATTCCTGAAAAACCTCTGAGGGCTTGGCCCTTAAGAAAAACACTTTGCAACAATATTGGACAGCCCTCAGCTACGCAAGGATTGTACAGAGCAGTTACTGTTTCACAGGAGGATATCCCTGTATGCTGCCTACTTACAAACTAACATCTTAAGCGGAAAGTGTTTAGATTAGAGTTTGTTACAATTTTCATGCAACACTTCCCCGTTTGTTAACCGAAGTTCCTCATATTCTCCAAGGTCCAAAACATTCCTGAAAGTAAAGAATCCAACTTTTTAGGTAATTAAAACAAAATTTATAGAATTTTCAGAAATATAGAATGCTCTAAAATATTCATTTCTTCATTGTCTGAACCTCAAAAATTCAAATGCACACATTTGTAGCTTCCAAAGAAGGTCAGTCTTACACTGGAGACATTCTGGTACAGAGTTGCTGCTGTATAACTGTCATGGCATATGAATTGACTGGTGTGTAGACATCTACATTTCTCCAGAATTATTTGTTAAGTCTTAATAATGTTCACCAGCTGTATGTCTGTTGGGTTGTCATAACTTCACCAAAAGTCTGCAGTAAATTTTTTGTTGTGAATGACACTTTGATTCTTTGATTCTTTTCCTCAGATCAAAATCTGCCCCAAATTTGAAAAAGTTTCAATGAACATTTATTCAAAATATCCAGTCTCATTAGAGTGCTTGTGAGCTTCAAGATAATTGTGTTTGTGGAAAACAGAAATGGAAACAAAAGGCACTGTTGTTTAGTGAGTCAGTTTCTTGTTATGCAATCCGTGTCCATGAGGGAAAATTGTATTAAGATTAGTGGGGCAATATTGGAGATGTGCCATCATCCCCTGTGACCCTGGGTGTTGCTGCCCGTGGTAGTCATATGCAAACAGGATGGTTTGCTGTTTTGTTTGTGATTCTGAGACGGTTTTTGTGACCCTGCTCTATTTTGCATTGGAGTGTAGCCCTTTTTTTCAAAATCTCCGGCCAAAAATATTTTCAGAAGTCATTGGTTAAGCTAATAAAAATTTAAAAGAACACGAAAGATGAGTAAATGAGTTTTAATTTGATGTGTGTCTTGAACACCTGCAAAACTAAGCATTTTTCTTGTTTTTTGAAGTACGAGTAGTTATCACTTTGGCAGCTGGTCTGCAACGTTATGTCCACTATAGTCTTGGCAGGGTTGCGCCCTCTATTAATGCGTTGTGCTAGCTTTGGCCGTGTCCGAAAAAACTTAGCTACGGCTGAAATAACGGGCATTTATGTAAGCCTCTAGCTAGAGGCTTGTGCATGTCCCGTTGACTTACGTGCAACTTCGGCCGTAGATGATTAATTCGAGCAGGCTACCGAAAACCCCAAATCTGGCTTTGTTGGGGCACGGACCACGGTTGGGGGATCGAACCGCGAAATGAACACAAACAGGCGGTTTATTGATTGGAACTGGTATACCTGCGATACAAACGAGATAAAAACGGGTACCATTGATGCATACCGACACCATGTACCAAAGCGACATCGTCAAGCGACTGACCTGACAGAAAATTTAAACAACTAACGCGAGTCAGTGCGGTGCATGTAGATGTTGTTTGGCCGCAGAACGATGCTACAGTAATGTACATGTATATTGTGAAAGGTAAATCGTTGATTCTTTTATCGTCTTCATAAGTATGTAGGAAAAAATGTTACATCCTAACTCCACTTTCCTCAGTCATTATTGCTGGAAAGACACAAATCCTGGACTGAGAAACATTTACCGATGTTGTTGGGAAACAGAAAATTCTCTTCACTCCCCATAGGCTTTGTACATGTACACAACTGCTGAAGTGGAGTCAGGCTGTACATGTAACAATTTTTCCAGTAGGCCTATGAATTTTGGGCATTTTTTTAAATTGAATTTGATACTGGGTGATCATGGGTGGTGATTATGTTCCATTGTTTTTATTATTACCAGGGGCATTCAGTTGATCTAAATTAATTTAGCCTAAAGTAATTAATAATAGGCCTGGCCCTAAATTTACTTAATGGCTAGGCCCTAAGTGAATTTGCGGGCATGGCAGGTTTGGAAAACTTTTTTGGGAAAGAGTTCCATATAGGGACAGCACCAATTTTCCCGTGAAATGGTATAACAGCTGTCTGAATGTGATGAAGTCCACAAAAGAAAATTCTGAAGCATTTAAGAAACAACTCTTAGTCTTACTTCCAACAGTAGCTTTTTTCAGACAAGTCGCATACTAAATTGGGGGCATCAATACGATCAAGTGTTTTCCGTATATATGGAGCTCTTTACCTGTTTTGAAAAAGGGAAGTTGGTCTACACGTAAACCGTGTAAACAGGTACTTTGAGAACTCGAAGTCACTAACTTTGTGATACTCTTTGTGCCTTCGAGGTAAGAAGGTTTACATGGCGTCATAACACTATGGCGTTTTGGAATCAAATTTTTGTGGTGAAATGGTTTGCAGCCCTAAAAAAGCTATTTTCCCCTGTCAGCAAATCTGCTTGATCCATACCAGCTAAGAAGGGGATAATAGTAGTTTCAGAGCATGAGATGGAGTATTTTTGGAAAAAAATGAGATTTTTGCTCAACAATTTCTCGCTTCCACCTGTTCCGTTCATGCCGTTCGCGTTTATCAGACTGCGCATGTGTCGAGCCCACCAATGACTGCACTTGTTCCACATCTTGGCTCGACCGTTTTCGGTGGCGTGGGATGACGTCTTGTGTTGTTTTCATCGTTGGACCGTCCTGGCTGCTGTTGTGACCTGGAAACACACATTGGGCGAGATGCGCGACATGTGCTGCGCCGTGTGTGATGTCATCCCCCGCCGTATGATTGCCGTATGGGGTACAAGATACATATACCCCTCAGCAAATGTGCGCAGAAAGACTTTTCTGTATCTTACCACGCAAATGAATGGTCGCTTGGGCAAAATTTTAGACCGGCTCCTAGTCTTTCCAAGTTTATATTGTAGACTACAAGACAAAACAAAACCAATTTGCAAAAGGCAATGAATTTTTGGTTTAGCTTTTTAGGTGTACCGGTACAGATGGCTAACTAAAAAATTTCTTCATCAATCTGCTAATGCAACTTGCATGATTTTTGTGTGCTCTTTCCAAAATAGCTTTGTAGAATGTAACTCTCAGAATCTTTTCCAAATCTCCAGAGAATAGGATAACGTCATCCCAATGCTAATGTAATTTCATTGTGACACTGGCAGATGAAATGTTCAAGGTCTATTCCATGCATATTCCAGTTGGCTGATACGTGTATGTCCCTATGCACCATACATGTACGTAATTATGATCAACTATGATGTCCTGCATTATCTAGGCATATCCCACAATGGCAGGTACATAAATTACAAGTTACTAACGCCAAATGTGTAAGCACCAAATAAAATTCACTCTCTATGAATACGGTTTCCTTTGAGTGTAAAATCTTCAACACCTCACCCCACATGTTTTGTATATAAAGCAAGCATTTTATTCTAGTTTCATTCTCTTTTTAGGTGGTTGTCGCCAACAATTGATAACAATGGAATGCTCAGAGTCCAGTTGGCCGTTTGCCAACATGTAATCGGTGCAGCACATTTCTGGTGTCTAGGATGGTGACATTAAGTGTCAGATAAACAACTCCACTTTGTCAGGCCATCAGCAAAGATGCGCTTTCACTCCCATTGCCATGGTGCCAACATTCAGCTGTCTGAGGATGGCAACACAGCCACGCGTGTCAGTGGCTTCAGCCACGCGATTGTCTTTAGCAACGGACCCCTCGAACCAGGCCGGAGGGTGTCGTTTGAATTCTGCAAATACGAGACCTGCTGGAATGGTGCCTTACGAGCTGGGCTGACCAATCACAATCCAGACGGCTTAGATCCTGGTGCCTTACCCCAGTACCTCCTGCCCAATTTGACTGAATTGCCGGGTACCTGGGCCAAGTCCATCCCGGAAAGTAAGGCAAAGACAGAAAACCTCTTCTCTCTTTTCTACACAAGAGAGAGAGTTGTACAGTTTCTTATAAACAATGAGCATCTCCAGCAGTATCAGCTCCCTGAAGGGTCGCTTGATATTAAGAGACCAGTCTGGGTTATACTAGACCTACATGGATGGACGGTGTCTATACGATGCATTCAACCAAGTAAGTACACATACATGTGCATGTATGGACCTGTGGCACAGCTAGAAATTTGTTATACTTTTGTAAGCGTCTTTTCATAGGAGTAGTTCCCCTCCATAAATAGTTTTTGTTTAGAGTTTCCCTGTATTTTTTCTTTTAGTGTGCCCCCCTGTTTATGTATTTAAGCCCCAGCTCCCCCCTATATAGTGTTGACACATGGTCTAGCCACATTCAGTGTGACAGATCAGCAGAGACCAGTCAACGTCACATGTATTGTTCCTCTTTAACTGGAGCGTGGTTTTCTGCTTGAGCCCTTTTCTGCTGGAAGTCAGTGATCGAAAGCCAAACTCTGCTCATTGGGTCCATTTTACATACTGTGTTGGGTTTTGGTTTTAGTCTTTAAAGTCCTTTAGGATTTTTGTATTTTTCCAGAACTTTTTCATTGATAAATTCTTTTTGTCCTTTTGTTGAAGTCAAGTATTGGTGTCTGAGTCCTTATTAATTCAGTTTCCTGCGACTTTTCCCTCAAAGATCCTTGGTTTAGTTAGAGTTGTTGTTTTGCGAGTTCCCCATAATGTGCCATTTTCTCCCGTTACAGACAGAAGGACCTCTCTTACTGTTGTTATACCCACAGTTCATCTCGCAGACTTTTTTGGATTGAGGCTTTAACTTACACGTAGTTTCCACGGTACATGTACATACATGTACATGTACTTAGAACCTGCCTACCTTCAGTACTACCTTCTTGCTTGTATGTCCTGTAAATTCCATCACTGTGCAGAAAACCGACCATACATGTACATCCACTGTAGTTTCTTTGACTTTTCAAGGAACATAAAGTTACAGGTGAAGAAATGTCTCTCTAAATCCTGGAAAAATTTCAATTCTTGAAGTTTTTGACCAGTAGATTTTGATTAGAGCCAATTAAGGGGTAATTTTTTTTTTAATTTCACATCCCAGCCTCAAGTAATTTGATTTTGGGTATCAGTGTGGTAATAAAAATTCTAAAATGTTATTACATTTGAGTCACAAAAGTGTCATCTTTTGATCTTTGTGGGAAATTTAAAATTGTTTGAATTTTTGATGTGAAATTGTGAATGTGTGAAGCAGCTTCATGTAAAGATACAACGTACCATTAAAGAACAATGCACTAAAAATGAAGAGTTTTTGAAACAAAATTGTTTCCCAGTTGTAACCCAACTTAACAAAATGAGCCATACATGTATGTTGCCAGATAAAGGCCTTTGAGAGAATCTCTCCCTGTAAATCAGCAGGAACCGTCAACATTTTTCACCCACATAATATATATTTTTGATAAGGTTCCAACACGAGCACTTCACCAAAATAAATAAATTTAGCTCAGTTTGGTTTCTAATGAAGACTGAAACAAAATGGCCGTCAGCCTTATTTTGTGGGATCTGGTTCATGGTTGAACTGTTGTTTCTCTATTCAAGTACTAGTAAATGGTAGCCAGAATGGACAACTTTTTTCTTCCCTCCCTCAGTCCAAGATGATGTGCCTTCAGAAGTCCTGGCCAGGGGGCCTGAGGCTGCCGCTGCATTCCAAGTTGCTGCCAACTCTGGGACCAAGGCGGTCCATCGGACCCGCCTGATGATTGTTGGCCAAGCTGGTGCTGGAAAGACATACCTTAAGAAGGCTCTGCTTGGACAAAGGTAAAGAGAGCTTACCTCATTGGATTATTTTTATGATAAAATGTATCATTTACAATTAGCATGTAAATGTGCAGTAATAAAATGCAGCCCCTTGGGGCACTAGTTTCGTGTATTGGCAGCTAGAGCGTGGAACAAACTGAGTTGATGTTGTTGCCGTTATTTGATTCTATCTGAATTTATGAGAATTTATATAGGACTTGTATTGAGTACTGTCTTCATCATACAGTTGTAACTTTTGATGCATTTTGTAGAACTGACATCTTAAAACCGTGTAATTTAATTGGTTAGTTTCATGTGGGTGTGGCATAATTTGTTCTTGAAAAAAGCATTGGAGTTTGAACTGCATGTACAATGTAAGGCTACATGTACAGTAGCTGTGGGTAGCAAGAAATGCTTATGCATTTCTAAAGCATGGTTGTGCTTTTTCGTCCTTTCCAAAATATCCTGAATATGTGATGCATGTCCAACAAATGCTTACCCACATACATGAAGTGGGCTGAAATTTGTTGGAGAAGGTGCCAAGAAATACAATTCCATTCACACATTTCAGCCTGGGGCTGGACTTCAATGTACATGTAGGGTACCAGCAACAGGTTCATGTAGGTTTGATACCACGGTTATCTTCCGCTGCCTTCTCTCAAGGCAATTTGACAATCTCATTGCATTTGGTTTGTCTCAATGTATGGGATCATGTAAAATTCAAGTTTCCTTGAGTGTACCGGTCGCCTTCATGTATGATTGCAGCAGCATTAGCAATTCTGTTGAGCATTACACATGGCCATGCATATTAAAACATGCCTAGTAGCCTTCCACGCATACTGCCATTTGTTACCAGGGACTGGTATTTTTCCTGTTTAAGGAATTGAGACCGTTCTTGTCACAGCTTTTTTCTAGGGATGTGGTCTGGGAACTGTCTCCACACAGGCACGCGTCATGCCACACACCAAATTTCACACATGGTAAAAATTAGTAGGAATCCTTAGTAAATGAAAGATACAGTTAAAGACCAACTCCAACGGTGTAGATTTTTCTCATATTGAATCCTATTTAGAGGATCCAAGTCTAATAAATACACGTTTTTGTGTTAATAAAACACAGTTTTTGTACCTATTTTTCCTGGGAGTCCAGTCTGCAGTTGTAAAAATGGACGTGTCGTCACGACTCATTAGTGTCTAATGAATATTGATTTCTGTGATGTACATGTATTACCGTGGATAGGAAATACCACAGTACGTGCGCTATATGCATCCATAGCACGCATAGCTGCGGACGACAGCACGAACTTGAAGAATGCTCTCATTCTTCGGAAACTCCAAGAATTTCAATCGCGGTTCTTTGGCAGAATTTCTAGTACGTGTACGTCCACCAAGACGCACGATTTGGGCATTATTGTAAGTCATGAAGAAAGGAGCACAAACTCTCAACCGAAAAGAGATAATGAGGCACAGTAGAACCTGCATACAGATCGATCCCTGACACGCGGTGCACGCACATGTAGCTCCATTTTCATATATATGTACGTTGGTAGCACAACCAGTCGTGCCACGGATACCAGTTTCAATGTTTTCTCTTGTGTAACATCATACAAATTTCGTTTCTCAACTGCGCCACCAGCGGTCAGATTGTGGAAATTTGTCATAAAACTCAAAGACAATGTTCAAAAGTTTCAGCAAAATTACAAAAAATACAGATGCAAAACATGACTTACTTTTTCTTTTTTACTTTGTCTTGTAAACAAGACATGATTTGGTAATGAATATGTATGATTTATTAAACACTAAATGCAATAAGAGTTTATTTTCAAAACTTTAAAAACAGTTGGAGTTGGTCTGTTCAAATGGGATCTCCGTTGGTGTTTGTACGTACATACATGTATGTATTTTCCATAAAGTGTATGTATTTTGAAGTCTCACTACTTGTATTTGTACATGCAGTAATTCAACAAAGTGTGTTTTTTCCTAATGATAGGGCAGGAATGTACACAAACATGTACATGTACTCGCATACAGTGGCTCATCACCTGATCACTGTGCTTGTCCATACTGATACTGGTACATGTACAATAAAATACATGTATCAATCCAGAGCTTTGATGTGGCCGTTGTAGTTGTAGGCCGTTGGCATAGTTCCCTGTGTTACTATGTCATGCAACTCACTACATGTAGTAATCCTTCTTTTAGTCAATGTCGTTTTGTCTTGTAAGTAATTGTAATCAAAGCGAATAAATTGTCTAGCCACATTTGAATGACATTGGAACAAACTACCGTAAGAAACTGGGCTCAAAGTCTGACATTGTGTTAGTGAGAATTTATTTCTTAAAAACTGGTCAAAGGCAAACGGAAAGTAGGCAAAAAGGAAAATGTGTCTCCCTTAAACAAAATTGAAAATAAACAAAGTAACCAATGTGGGTGGCATTCCAGGTGCAACCCGTGGATCCTTGAATCTATTACTGGTACGGTATGTTATTTTTATATATTTATTAAAGTTTCATCCTTTTATTCAATAGCTGTTACACATACCAGTTCCTGTATCTATTCATCATGCCCATTCTCTCATTTTGCAGAGCAGTTTAGGGAAAAGTGTCCAAGTTGAATGGCAAACGTGACAGCAAGGTATTGGGAGCAATTTGGCCAGATAATGTGCACGTACTGCAGTGTAATCAGGGCAAGTGCACCAGATACAGTGCACAGGTCCTTAAGTGTATTGGGAGAAATTGTTGATGGTTCTAATTACACGTACATGTATGAGTGGTATACATTTACAGGAACACGTAGTATGGGACCCAGTTGGCCGATTCCTGTAAGGAGAGGGTTCCCCAGAATTCTTTAACCCTAACCACCAAGCATATTGTTTGGCTTACAGTACTCAGTACTACAAAATACTTAGTAGTAGCCTGAGCCTGAAGGACCTAGCGCTACAGATTACTACTTCTGGCTAGGTTCCTTCCATTGTTACTGGTATAGAAAACAAAGCCATGCATTCATAGTGTCACAGCACTGTATGGTACCGGTACCTTGTCTTTTCTATTGTATTTTATGGCTTCAGAGAACAATGCAGTCATGTCCTCTTGCTAGTGGCAGCACTGACTACTACATTTTACTACAAGTAGTAATTTGTAGTATTATGTAGGGTTAGGGTTAATTATAACGAAAGCATGGCAGTCAAATATGTACGGTATTTTCCACAGCGTCCCTCACCCACTCTACTGCCAAGCTTCTGGATGGAAGGCTGTACTGGCACACTGGCTTCTCCTGCATTCGGCAATTAAAATTACATAGGACTACATGTACTTTACAACTTAAACTTTGTATTTGCAAGTACTGTACATGTAAGCAAAGTAAAGGGTGTTCATCTCTCTGAACTGTGTTGCCATTACAGGGGCAGTTTTGGGTAATAAAATGGACAAAATGGAACCAGGTCCCCAAAATTGATGGTTGGGTTGCAGGTACATGGTACTCTGAATAGCCCTACAAATTACGGTATTTTTGTTTAGGTTTTTGTTTTTTGGTGCTATTTTGAAGGTAGGATGGGCTGGAAAGGATAGGTCAATGATAATCTAAAATGAAAAATGACATAGATCTTGCCAGTTCTTGTTTATTTATCTTAAAAATGTTAAATTTGTAGATTTTGTGTATTAGAATCTCATGATGGTCAAATTGTTGACCCATTGTTAAATTTGAAATTTGATCTTGCTTCCTTTTCCCAAAGTGAAGTTGAATTACCATCAAACCTCAACATTAACAGTCGTTCACTTACTGGGGTCAAGTACTTTGTTCTTTAGAGCAACTAAAAATTCAGAATAAATTTCCTTTTGGACTCAAAAAGCATCTTCTATAGGGCCTACTAGTTTATCATTGCTGAGATGTTCTTTCTGAATGAAAGCACACTCCCCAAAAATTAGCAAGAACATTTCTTGAGTGTGTTAATTGAAAACGCAGTACTCTACTCTGAACATGTGTGATGTAGAAATATACATGTACATGTAGTTCCACTATCCAATAAAATCTCTGTAAATTGCTATGGAGGTAATGATAAGCCTGCATGTAATTACCTGGTATCTTCCAATTTTAATGAAATTTTAACATGCTTTCAGGGGTGTGGACCAAGGTTGTTGTACGCAATAAAATATAGTGTAAGTGACGTTACGCCATTGCATTAAGTTTCATGAAATCGGCTGCATCTCTGTAGTGCTAGCACTAAAGAATGTGCATGATCCACAACTTGCACACCAGTATGCATTTGCACACAGTACCAGTGGTCTCATGTTGAATTCTTTGGTTGGTACGAGTATAGTACATGTACACATACAGTACATGTACATGTACTTTGGTTGCTTCATGTACATGTACTTGTGTAGTTCTTTTTGCCTTGCAGAACATAAAATAGTAAGTGCCATGTGACTGGCTCTCATCCAATCAAGATACAGAATCTGTGGATGAGGTTTATAAAACATTTGAATCTACAGTTGCATGAAATTTCAGAACTTGGAGGCATTTATCTGTATTTGGGTGGGAATTTTAATTGGGTGTTGTATGAAACAAATGGTGAACGTTATGCATTCTTGCATTGGAAAGAATAATTCTGCCTTTGAGAGACAAAGTTATCCATTCCATTGACTGCCTCATGAAAATGCATGCACCTGTGTATTTGCACTAAATCTGTGAAATTTTGTTGCACGTTGCTGTAAGAAATACGGCCTTCCACCAAAAATTGGAAAGTGGATGGTTAAAGCAGACTGAGGAAAAAAAGACAAAAACCTCCCAAAATCCAAAAACAAAACAAAATAGAGAAACTGTATTCATCTACACATCTGTGATTATTCATTTTACTGTAGGTGGCCTTCAGCTATGCTGTAAATGATTGCTCTTGATGAAACTGCTTGCATGCATTGTATGAATGCAGTGTTGGCACAACTGGTGTCTCCTCTTGGCAGCACCAGCCTGTTGTCATGGCAATGGATGCAGGCACTAATAATTGATAGCCCTGTAGATGCTTTCATAGTGATGCTTCACTGTATAAAAAAATATAAAGAACAACAATGCCCGCCCACTGGTAGGCCTTCACTGTACATGTATATTGTATGCAATACATGTGCTGAATGCCATTGTCAATCGATTGTTATTCTTCCTTTGGCAAATCTACAGGTAAAATATAGTTTCCTGGTTAATTTTGCTCTTCTTTCATTTCAAATTGCTTAAAAGAAAGTTTAAATTTGTCAAAGAGGGGTCACTCACCCAAAATGAATTGCAATGCTCTGAAAGTGAAATTTAGTAGTGTTATTTCAAAATTGGAATCAACATTTGGGCGAGTGACCATTCTTTAACAAAATTAGACCTTTTTTAGCAATTTTAAATGAAAGAAGAGCAAAATTAACCTGGAAAACCTATAATGAGAGGTACGTTTCGCATGTACATGTACTTTATTTACGTCTGAAAGTTTAATTTCCCATCTTTTCAAAATTAAACAAGAATAAAATGTTGAACTCTGTAATTGCTAAAATGTGTTTCTCAAAGTATCAAAATCAGTCACTGTCATTTGTTGCACAGATGGCCTTTTATTTTGGTACTGTTTATTGAACTCTCTTGTTTTATGGCAATGCGCTACAAATTTCCTCACAAAATTATTTATTTTAAGAAAAAAATGAAAAATGATTGGACAGTATAGCTTTGAAGTCAAGCTGTATGCCTGACATATTGCATGTACTGATACATATATCATGTACATGTATATGGCACATGTACTTGGTTCCCTCCTATAACTTAATGGTCCCCCCATTATTACCATAGCAACTGTTGAGTAAAAAATTAATTCATTCCTGTGCCTTTTGGCTTGACATACATGTACATGTACTTGGGGTACATTTTTTATTTATAATTGAAATTAGTGGTGAAACGTGAAGCTGTTTGGAAGTTGTTTGCAGTGAGTAATACATTGTAACTGCAGGTGCATAATGTGTGAATTCACGGGTCTAGCATTTTGCATGCAGGCTACATTTTACATGGGCTTGTCTGTTGGCATTGAGTGAAGCAATTATGGATTTATGAGTCCATCATTTAAGGCAGCAAGGAGGAAAATTTCTTCCAAATAATTGAGAGGAATGCTGTGTGTAAAATTGAAAGACTTGAATCTACTGGCAACCGTTAACTTTAATTTTTTGGTCACTTTCAACTAGTATTTGTTACACATAATTCAGTATTTGTTTACAGTATTAATTTTTAGGACAGAGCAGAATTTGCCATTTCCCTTGCTGTTTTTCTGTTGTAACCACATATTCTTTCTTCTTTTTTGGGGGAGGGGTGTTTATTTTGTTTGTTGTTTTTGGTTTATAAATGCAAACTCAGGGTACTTTCCATATGACTTGACTTACGTTTGCCTTGAAACAAATTCTCAAAATAACTTGGCATGCAAAACGAAGAGAAAAACAAGTTTGCGCTTGACATCTTTAATAGTTTTCTTGTGAAAATCTCTAAGTTTGGATGCATTGCGGCATTTTGGCACCAGTGAATTGCTTTTATCTGCAGCATTTTAAAAGCCTTTATTTCTGTTTAACATAAAAAATTGAAAATTGGTCAACCTACTGTAACTAAGGCTGCATTTTAACTGCTAACCTTACTTTGAGGTTGCAGTAATGAACAATTTATTCCGGATTCCTCCCCCCCTCCCAGGCCCCTGGTCCTCACCTTCTGGTTGTGAGATGGTCCCAAAAAACCCTAACTCTTTTTAGGTTAAATGAGTTGGGAATGTGTGTGCACTTCCCTGTAGACAAAATGGTAGGAGAGCTGTTGTTGAAGGCCTTGTTTGTGTCACACTAATCTGGATCATGATTAGTGATCCATGGTTAGTTTACATGTATGGACACCAAAAACCTGCCTAGTGGGTGGAGTAAACCAGCATTAGGATCACCGATTGAGATCTGGATCAATCTGAAATGAACAGGCCTAAGAATGCATTTTGATCCTCAAAATTGCATGTACGTGCCAGAGGGAAGTGTCTTTGCTGAAGTTTGTGCAGTATGTACACTGTACAATGTGAGACCCGTGACTTTTCAGAAATGTGAAACTTTTTTATATGAGAGGTCATTAGCTTTGTGTCTTTAAAAGGTTTTTTACTTTTCTACATTCTAAAAGTTAATAAAAATAACAGTTTACAGTCGACTCTCATTAATACGAGGGCCTTGGGACTTTCTAAATTAGCTCATATTATCCGAACCTCGTCTTGCGCGAAAGCTGCTGTCCCGCTTGTCGCATGTATAATCGATCGACCGCATCGTTAAGCGTACATCATGTACATGTACAACTTCCTGTACATACATGTAGGCCTACATGTACTTTGTATGCACGTACGTGTGGTTTGGAATTTTATTTTAAAACAGTTAATGTTTATGAAAGTGAGAAGTAACTGTACTTTTTATGAATGAAGACTTGAAATAAAGAACAATAACATAATACAAGAACGGAGAAACCGGTCAAGTCGATTGACAAGTTGCCTTCAAATACGCTTGTGCTAATTAAACGGATAACAATACATTTGCACGCAGCTAGGGCCCCCAAAATGCTCGTCTTAAACGGAATCTCGTAACACGCGAGCTTGTATTATGGATTTTTTTCCTCATAGGAATGTGCATAATTCAGTCGGGACCGGCAAATACACTCGTCTTAACCGGAGTCTTGTCTTACCCGAGCTCATATTACCGAAAGTCGACTGTACACATATTGTCGGTTTTAAAGATACATGTGCATGTACCGTTACCTGCACTGGGACTTTTTAAAGTTATTAACCCTAACCCTACATAATACTACAAATTACTACTTGTAGTAAAATGTAGCACTGAGCGCTGCCGCTTGTAAGAGGACAAGACTTTATTGTTCTGTGAAGCCATAAGATGCAGTAGATAAGACAATGTACAGTACCATACAGTGCTGTGGCACTATGAATGCATGGCTTTATTGTTATCTGTACCAGTAACAATGGAAGGAACCTAGCCAGAAGTAGTAATCTGTAGCGCTAGGTCCTTCAGGCTCAGACTACTACTTAGTATTTTGTAGTACTGAGTACTGTAAACCAAACAATATGCTTGGCAGTTGCACATGTAGGGTTAACCCCTAGTTATTAGGGCCTTTTTATTAGAGCATGTCCTCAATCCCCCAAATCCTCCAATTGCCCAACTTCAAAATTGCATTCATCCTCAATCCTCCAAAATCCTCCATAGCCCTAGTTTGGTTTTTGAGGATTGGGGGAGGTTTGGGTACATCAGGTTGGTTGCTGGGCTGAAGCTGTTTTTTTGCAGAGTTGGCTAATGGCTTTACTTTTGTAATAAACATAGCAGACATGTGCCTTTGTTTTAACAAAATGCAGTTATTGTGTAATTTATGACCAGCAGTAGTGAACAATGGAACACACTGTCTTTAGGTAAATGTACTGTACATGTACATGTACAGTATTTTATAAACAGTATAATGCATGAGCATATGCACCAATAAGTGACTGATTTTTAGTACTTCATTCACCATTCATCCTCAATCCTCTAAAATCCTCCAGCTTTTAAATCGGCATTCACCCTCAGTCCGATGAAATCCTCCATGCTTCAACACCTTTCATCCTCAATCCTCCAAAATCCTCCAATGTTCAGATCGTCATTCATCCTCAATCCTCCAAACCACCCGGAGGATTTTTGGAGAATTGAGGTGGGTTAGGGTTAATACATGTACCTCTTTTGTATTATTCCAATTGTGAATCGATTGTAACCTTGACCCTGCTGGCATACTATGCAACCACACCGGTAGTTGCAGGGTATTGAAAAAATGACAGTACATGATAAATTACATATACATGTACCGGTACCATGGTTAACTGAATATGGAGTGCTAGTACACTGTACCGGTAGGCGTCCCACATTTCTAAGTGAAGTGGGATAAACTCTGAATAAATCTAACACAAAGTAAAACTCAAAAAGTGGCCCCAGTGACTTACAAATGTACATGTACATGTATGACTCATTTTTACAGGTCTAGCAGATCACATACATGTACATGTACAAGTAAAGAAACCGTTTTATGTGGAATCTACAGGTTATGTGGTGTAGCAATAAAGATTGTTGTTTAGACATCTGCATCACTGTATACATATGTGTACATCAGTCTTTCCTTTTAAAGGAGCATAATAAAAAAAAATTGGGCCCCTAAGGAAATGTAAGGGCACTTAAAAATAACGAACGATATGACAAACAGTGGATAACATCACCAAAAAGGACTGTGATTTGTTTGTAACTTACGATTTCACATTTATCCCGCCGCAACTTTTATACGTACCGGTAGGCTTACATGTACCGGTATATTTCGATCATTACATTGCCAGCGCGGCCTGCTTTCAGACCAGCCAGCCAGCCCTGCACGCATGTGTAGGATGCATGCTGTCTTTGTACATATGCTTGCATGTGCATGTATGTCGCGCGCAGTTTCGCTGTACATGGTACAATCTGTTACATGTTTTCATTGGTCAGTATCGGTTTTCAGTGACAAGAGAGCCAATCAGTATTGATCTTCTTTACGGGGTGCTTTTAAAGCAGAAAGCGCGGTGTGCCATGAAGTTTTGGTCATCATGAAAATGTTGCTCCCTGCATACATGTACATACTTGTTCATGTACAGGGTGTGGGCTCATTGAATTCGCGTAGGAAACCCCCAGTGTCAGACCATAATCATACGTAAACATTGTCACATTCGCATGTGGGTGCACCCGTGTTGGTTTGACATTTTCCTATTTTGATTTGACTGAACAAAGCTGAAGTGTAGTTTAAACTTTCAAATCCCCTTCAGGTTTTTTTAAGAGATTCTCAAATCGGGATGCAAAAGGTTCACTTCCACTTTTATTTACATGTAAATTAAAGGGACACGTACATGACGTATAACAGTGTTGAATTGTAGGTTGAAATTTACATGTAACGTTAGTTAGTCAGGCTTAAATAGTTGATGTTTAATTCACAAGTATAAAAATTCTGGGTCAAATGAAAAACAAGCACTGGGACGATGTATGTATGGCAAACATGTGTCGCAAACCCATTTCTAACTGAACTAAAACTGAATTAATTTTAAAAATTGCCCCAAGAACATGACAGGGTGTCCCAGAAAAAACCAAGCCCTGAGGAAAGGGGTTAATATGCCCAAACCATGAGGTATGATTATAATGTATAAGGATCTCCGAAAAGTAGAAGCAGTATTCTTTCTAATGATACTTTGATGGTATCCCTCCTGTCATGCATGACTGAACATCATTGTCTTGAAAACGAAGCATCCGAACTCAGTTGTAACACTTTGGATAAACCAGTGAATGAGGTTGCCCTCTGTTATGCTTGTCCTGGATAAGAGATCACGGGCACACCAATTATTACATAATTCACAATTAATTATGCACCAACACCTTCCGCATGTCCGCCTTCCCTTTCAATGCAGAGTTCACAAAGGCGGCGCATGTCAGCAATTTATAGCTCTCCTGGATTTTCTTAAAATGAAGAACTGTGTAAATGTACATGTATATCAATGAAGTGTTTCAAACAGGTGATTGTTGGTGGACTTGAATGTTCATTGTAACAGGAACTTCTTCCTGTCTTGTTTTGTTAGCTGTTTTGAGGAGGAAATACCCACAGGAGGTCTTGATACTACACAGCTGTGTCACATTATGACTCAAGATGGTACTAGTAGTCCTGTGTGGCAGCAACAACGACAGGAGAAAAGTGACCAAGAGAAAGGTAAATGGTGTACTGGTACAGACCAGTGGGGATTTGAGGAGTCACTTTATGTACGTACACATGCATTGTATTCCTATCAAATCATGTGCATGTATTGCATAGATACATATACATGTATATTACACTTGACTGATTCAAAATGATAGTGGGTTTCAATTTTTTGCTGTTTGGTATATGTGTTTGTCATTAGACCCAACCTACACCGCCGACATACTTGTCTTTCATGTTTGCATTTGCATCCATGGTTTACCCGCATTCTTTGCAGATACGACTGCTGAAATAGAAGAGGAGTATGCACAGGCCATTGCTGCCAACATCGCTCATGAGCTCCTGAGGCGAAGAGGCCAGGAGAAGGACAGCATCAGCAAAGGCAGGACAGAGGACAACAGTACCCAGGCACCGGTAGGAGATGACACCATTGAAGACATACATGTAGAGAAAGGCAGTCAAGAGGCAATTAGCCGGGAGGAGAGACGAGACGAGCCAAGGAGGGAAGACGAAGATAAACAAGAACCGGAAATCATCAGCGACTTAGAGGTGACGGACTCTAACAGGATGTCGGAGGTAAAGCATGGTAGACACAGGGCTTTTGGTTGAGTCTGAGATGACTTACACGTATTTCAAGCACCACTTGACTGTATATGTGACATGCTCTTCATAAAAGGGACCCAAATGCAACTCTGGATGTCATTTTTCAAAACTTCCTAAAGAGTGACTTTGATCATGTAAAATACAAATTAGCACCTTCATATTTATAAATATGATTATATGGGGATAAGTAGGCAAAATATGTACTTATGGTGGACATTTGGTTGGCTACCAGCACAAATCAAATGGAGTTGAATTCATTTAACCCTAACCCCCTAGG
>NW_019091539.1:326613-344739 GCF_001949145.1 Acanthaster planci | reverse complement strand
CATCCCAAGTCTCACAAAATTCAACAACAAGTTCCTCAGGTACGGTACCAAACCTACCAAAACCTCACAAAACCTGCTGTTGGAGTATGGCAGGTTTTGGGCAGTTAGGGTTAAAGTTTTACTTCAAAGTGTTTGCACCAGAGGACTTGATTTTAAAACTTTTCTCAACAGCAAGGAGAATTCAGTATATTTTTTGACTGGTATATTTAAAGCACCTGAGAAATACAAGTAATTAAAAAAAAAAACCATGAAAAAAAGAGCACAAAATTGACGGAAAATGATGAGAAAAGTTTGGCTCTCGTCATTCTCTTACCGTTTATATTTACTCTCACTATACCAGCATATCTACCAGGTCTTATACCTTTTAATCACTTAAAATTATCTTTAAGTTTGGCTGCATACAATATGTTCGTTGCGAACGTCATATTTGACAGAATTTTGATGACGTTCGAGAATTTGGACCAAAAATGCATGACGTTCGAGGATGCCGAAAATGCTGTCACATGTAGTGCTTGAAAATTCCATGCGCGATGTTCATTTTGCCGTTTATTTTGGAGATATCCCGCTGAAAATTACATTAGAATTATCAACTCTGCGCATTAGATATTCATCATGAATAATATTTTATGTCTCGAACATCATTTTTTTTTGAACGTCATTTTTCTTTCGAGAAACCTTGGTCTGATGAGAAAAATCTTGGAGCGTCGCTATTCCGTGGAGGGGCTCATGAATATCGAATGAAAAAGAGAGCGCACTATCTGGGTTGATGTCAAAGGTCAAACAGGCCACGATGCAGCAAACTTTTCTCGGCACTGCGAAATAATGACGGAAGCTGCAAAATCGCCATGATCAGTATTTTGCACTGCAGTTTTTGGAAACGTACTTGAAGAAAATGTGATCAATCCTGTCGTAAAAGGATGATGGTTTGGGGGTGCTTTTTTGCACTCTTTTTTAAAGCTTTTGTTGTACATTGATTTTGATTCTACTCGCCATTTGTTGCAGTCGATTTTTTTACACTAATGACAGAATCGAATGACGTTCATGATTGCCGACTTTGGGACCCGATTAATTGTGAGAGGTATTTTTTAATTTCATGATAAATGGTTTTAATATGTGTAAATATTATCACCTTTCACCACATATAAATCTGTGTAAAATAACCGCAGGGATTATCACTCCTCGGTAAATTTTATTGGCTAGGATTCCAACAGTTTGTTCTCGTCTGTTCAAAAATGCTGATGTTCAAGACTTTAATTAATTAACTCCAATTAACTTGAATGATGGACACGGTCATCATTGTTCCAGGTATCAGCCACGACTTCCCTCATTACATCAGACATTGGGAATTTATTCACTGCTGTTCACTTCAGGAAAAATGAACCCCCAAAGTTGAATGTTATCTAATGGCCCATATTTTGAGGAACCTGCCACATTTGCAAATAATAGGGACATGGTGCATTCAAAGTAAAAAAAAAAAAGCAGTCAACATTTGTTATATCTTAGCAGTCAATCAACAAAGAAAAACATGTAGGGACTTACTTGGTAAGAACTTAAAGTATTTCAGTTTGAAGTGCATCCTTTCGTCATTGTTATCTTTGCTGTCAGAGGTGAGATTCAGAGGTTTGACAAGAGGAATGGCTAGGCACATACGGTGTGTACATGTATTGCATATCTAATGCATCCTTCGTACATGTATTAGATGCACTGAGCCAACCCTGAGAACCGAATGATATAAAAGGTGGCATTTTTAGTCATATAAATGATGTCACATTCATATAAAGTCACAAACTTAACACCTGACTTTTCTAGACCAGTAAATTTGCATTGCCAAGTCTAAGGTTGAATTTCCGAAGATTTATTCATATTTTAACGTAACACGCTGGAGCCAATAAAGTGTTACTGTAACTCTTTGATGGAACTAATTGCCAGGTGAACGATCAAACCCACATTAAGAAGCATCTTTGCAGAGCCACTTTCAAGACATGACAGCAAATACAACAAGGTTAAAACCTTGACACATAAGGCAAACAAATTCAGAAACTAAAGATAGAATTTGTACCTTTGGTGAATTGTATATGTATACCTAGAATGCCGAAGTCTTTCAACATTACAAACTAAAATTCTGTGATTTCAAGCCACAGCAAAGTAGTTCTGCCTGAATGTCCATAACAGTGCAAACTCTTTAAAGAGGTAGGGAATAGAAAACCTTTCCCCAATTGTAACCTTTAAACAAGAGGTGGCAAGACCATCTTCCAAAAAAATATGAAAAAAATGCAACAGTTTTCCCATTTATGGTGGAAAAAATATTCAAAAAATGGGCTTCTGCGGGTCCCTTTTTTGCTGATTTCAGAAATGCTCATTATGAATTAATGATATGCTGGTGACCCCAAAATGTCACGGGGAGATACGGCTGTAAACAGGGTGCATCTTCACACATGAGTCTCGTAGTTCTTCTCCACTATGTTGATTGCTCCATCCATCAAGTTTACATGTAAGTGCATGATTTGATGTGTTTTTGTCATAAAACAAACATTCCGCGGTCTTGTGCAGTTCAGACAGGAATCACATACCGGTACACTGAGACTTGGTCTTGAGGTTTCTCTGCAATAACACGTTGAATCAATCGTTGTCAGACAACATATTAAGGGTACATGTACATGTAGATTTTAAACCTTCCGGGTTGTCGCAGATAAGTAATATGCAAAGGATTTTTGGAGGACTGGTTCGACAAATATCCAGTGTCTGCAAAAGCGTTCCAAGTTTAGAAAAGCGACTCATAAGCCTCGCCAACTGCTTGTGTTGTGTTGCAGCTGGCGGTGTACGGTGCTGTCCTGCTGGACCACCGCCAGGCCTGGGACTGCCACAGCAGCCCCACAACACGGACAGGTTCCATGCCATCGTTTTCATTCATCAAGGAGTAAATTCTAGTTACTTTCATAGAAATTGAAGCCACTCACTCTCACAAGGAGAATCTGAGATGGAAAGCTTGCGGTAAGCACCATGCACTCTTTTTGAGTCTGTATGGTTCTGATGAGAACCGGAGAGGCTCAACGTTTCGGACAGTGTGCTCTGTCCGTCGTCAGGAGACTCTGATACATGTATGTGTTAATCTCTTTTTCTTCAACATACTGAAAATTGTAGACTCGGCAAACAAGCGTGCACATGGGTTGCTGTCTTTTTTCTAGAAGCTTTAAATGTACGCACATACAAGATAGCTCGTGATTCAGCCCAAGAGTCAGGTCTGGGTACTCGTATGCTGACTTCATTATTCTCCATAGCGTATAAATAATCTGTTACCACACGGCACGTGCACACAAGTACACTCTAACATGTACATGTACATGTAAGCCATGCAAATTATTGTACATTCCTCTCCACCTTCAACATTTCACACTCCTTCATTTCGGAACAAATCCAACAATTATTTTGACAACCTAAGAGTAAGATTTTAGGTTTATGCATCTTCAAGATTAATCTATAATGTTGTGCATTTTCTACATGTCATCAAACCCCCTCTTTTAAATGCATTTGGGCTGCAATGATGCCAGTTTACATGGTATTTTCATGCATGCTTCATGCAGGGAAAAAAGGCACAACATGCATGCATGCTTCATGCATGCATGTTGTGCCTTTTTTCCCTGTAACGCCATCAACCCAACACAAACACAAAATTTGACCACCCATGTTTCTGAAATTGGCCCAGTTGGTTGTGGACAGAAATTGCCTCTTACATCTACATGTATTTCTCTTGTGTTGATTTTCGAAAGATAAAGTCATTGTATACTGGTTTCTGGATGGCCTATCTACCTCCCAAACCCTAGATGTTGCAATATTTGATGCCTTCTCCCTACCTCTTTAATAATCATCCGCCATTTTGAGGTGAGATGATAAACTGAAAATGTACATGTAATCCGCTGTGTATTAGTAGAACACTGTAGAGGTGAATCCAGCATCATCAGGGGTGGTACACCGGGCACTTCCGAAAGAGTTGGAGGTGTCCCAAATAGAGGTGAACCTAAACAAATGAATGGGACGTACTTTTGTGATACTGGTAATTTCTGCCGTTAGCTTTGACCAATTGGCATCAAAAGAAAAAAGTTGGGAAAGGAAACGGTATTTTTTTGTTAAGAACGTTCAGAAATAGGGAGGGGCAGGTTGCTGGGGAAGCCCCCTCCAGATCCACTTGTACTGAGATTAACTCCCCGTCGTAACAATTGGCTGTGCACCTGCAATCTTTTGAAATACCTACCGGTAAAGTAATTGGAATTGCTGACGAGTTAATTTCTCCAATTGACTCTTCATTATCGTAAAAGCTTCCTTGCATGCTCTACACACAAAGCACATACAGCACATGGACGCATACCTGTACATACCTGGACATGTGCATAAGCCGATATGTTAACATGTTTATTGCATGAAAGCCGCCCTCTCATGCTCTCATTTAATGACCAATGCCAGTCAAGCTGAGAGGTTATTAAATAAATCAATACCACGTCTATCTAGTTTAGATGTTCTGACTTCACTGGTTACCAAGGCAACTGTTCATTGGCCACAGTTCTTAGGCTGCCGTAAGTCCTTGCGGAGTAATTTCCTGGTGATAATTCCCCCTCCCCCAGAGAATACTATAACAACAGGGAAACTATAACGAGAACTGTAACAAGACCCAATTTATACTCCCCACTGTCACTGCATGTAAAGTAATTTGATTTTGGGATACGGGCAAGATACCCCCACAATGTACATGTACATGTACATGTAGATATGTACACATGTACATGCATTATGTACATGTACATGCTGATTCTGTACATGTAGGTGTAGTATTGCTTGGCCCACCGGTAATTGAGTTTGTCATCTATCTAATTTCTGCCAAATTTACAAGAGGACATGTACAGATTTCATGGAGCAGTACATATACATGCAAACCGTTACATTGTAAATAGGAATGGAGCTTTGGTTTTATGTTTACAAGGCAATGCCTATACACTTTAGAAACATTTACCTGTCAGGGCCAGACTGGGCAGAGACCTGTATAAAATACATGTATGTTTATTGAGATTTTTGGACACTACACTGTAGCTATTTCAAATGACTGTATCCGAACTAGTTTTTTTTATATATCTGCTTCTTACCCTGGTAACTCTCACAAAAATTTATTTTAGAATTACAAAGAAACTAATGTGAAGAGACAACTGAAGTAAATACGGAAACAGAAATAAAACAAATGTTAAATCAACTCATTCTATGATGGAGAAACAGCCAAAATAATTATGTACTGGAAAATTTAGGAAGAGATGTCTTTTTAAAAGACAAAGATCTTTTCTAAAGACCTTTTATGCATGTACAGTGTTTGTGTTATACTTGTTTGTTTGTTTGTTTGTTTGTTGGGGTGTTTGTTTGTTTGTTTGTTTGTTTGTTGGGGTGTTTGTTTGTTTGTTTGTTTGTTTGTTGGGGTGTTTATTTGTTTATCTGTTTTGAAGGTTTTTTTTATTTCACTGCCTTAGATTTTCTGTTCCTGTCCTCCGTTATCAGTCTTTTACAAGTACTAGCACGATGACTGAGCACTAGTGCCTAATATAAGGAATATTGTAGGATCAATAGGAAACAATGCCTTATACTCTTGAGGTTATGCAAGACAAGACTCTTCACCCATCTGCAAGTATTATGTCGGGGAGGGGGGGCGGCATTCTGAAAGGTTTCCTCCTTAATATACATGTATCAGTACATGTACATGTACAGTTTGAGAATTGTTGGTTGTGTAAGTTTAGTTATGGTGTTCATATACAATGTACATTGTAATTCCATTCAGTAATGAAAGACGCATGATTTGTTTTGAACACTGCCACTTGTACACGTACATGTACTGTGTACATCTTAAAGTCTCTATTGGTCCTTGCTGCATGAGATTTGTGCAGTATTTGCACAAACACATACTGTACATTTACCTAACACACTGTGGACATGACCAAATGACAGATTATATAAGTGAAATAAATCTGTCACCTCGTCAAGTCTTCTACACTGCTCAAACAAACATGCATGTAATACCATATTTAGGATTTATAAATCTGTTGCCTAAGCCTGTGGAATGTACTTGTGCATATGGTGTTGCTTTGACATAAATGGACACACCTGTAAATGTTTCAAATATTTAAAGTATCTGTGAAAACATTTCTTTAATGGGTACGTCATTTTTCTCATGGAGCTTCGTGTGTGTACAACTTCATTATTTTTTCCGAAATCACTCCTCTGATCACCCTGCCACCTGACATTCTGAAAACAGTCTTACGTGGGGGGGGGGCTACATGTGTATACTTAATGGTACATGGACCTCTCGATTTTAATGAAATCGTAATTTGTTACAGGTACATGTACATGTGTATGTACATGTACAGTATGTAACTGCATGTAATTGTATTTTGTGTGAACCTCTGGTGGTATGCAAGGGTAGAATTTGTAATTTTGGCTTCTGTTCTTTCAGGCAAACATCCTGATTAAATTACTTCTCTCCTTGTAAAGAAAATGAAAAATTTGCAGCAGCAAATTTTTTTCTTCATAAAAATGCAATTTGACAGTTTACTTGTCTCCTTTGTACATACTGACTGAACAGTGGTCTTCAGAATGCAAAAGGACAGAGATTGTATGTTGCACTGAGTCCTATACTGGTACCCATAACTTAAGATAAACAATGAGTACTTAAATGCATGATGAAACTTGGCCAACATTGGCTTGAATATGCTTTTGGGCAATTCCACGGGTAACAGACTGACCCATTAGAAGAGGTTTCCTAATGTTTCCACTCTGTAAGGTTAGGACCTAAACTCAAGTGTATTTTGATTCATCATTTAAGTACATGTAGTTTTACAGTCTGCATTTCTTCTCTCCAAATGTGGTTTTTTTTCTGGGAGTCATGTTAGGTTACATGTTGCCATGGTAACAGACTGACACCTTCGGAACCTGGCTTTTATTTGGTTAGTGTTAAATGGCAAAACTTTCTGAAGTTTGCAAATAAAATGTAACGGTTTACTAAAGACATTATAAAGGTACTTGTAAGTCCTTCCTATGTATATGTACACACGGTCATGATGGTGGTGGTTTCCCTAAATCACTATCAGTTGGATAAAATAGCGGCAGTGTTTAAGCTACTTGTAGGATTTGAAAAGTGGGAGTACAAAATGAAAAGCAGGGAGTGCCATCTTGTTAGAGTCCAAAGTTTGTGCGTGAACTTGAAGCACGCAACACGAGCACGCAGTGCGAAGTCCCTTACGGCCGGGATCCAGGGCCTGTGTAAGGGCCCTGGAAGGTCTGCCTATTTTAGATGCTTTCTGGTGGTCTCTAGTGAATTTCTGACATTTTCTCTAAGAGTTTTGCCTTTCAAACAAAAAATAACAGCTTTTACGAAAAAAATAAATTGGTAATACTGTGTGCAATTGTTGTTTTATATACATGTACATCTAGTGTGGTAAAACAGCCCTGCAACAAAGAAGCAAATAATGACAAACACCTTTAAACAGAAATTTCTCCTAATCACTTTATTTTGTTTTTAAAAAATGGTTTGCAAGTAATATTGCAGGTCAGTACTTGACACACCTTTTTGTGCCTTTTTGTTTACAATACATTCTGATTAATATGTGATAAGCAAACATAAATAAATAATGATATAAAATGAATTCCAGAATTCCTGCATGCATGTTTCCTTCGGCACTAAGAACAAGCAAATTGAGTACAAGACTCGACTTCAATGTGGATGAAAAAATACATGTCGTACATGCATAGTGCGTGTACATGCAAACTGTACACACACTCACATACGCCATACAGGCAGGCCGCGGAAAAGTTTGACAATGTTTTCCATCGTTATTGCAAAAGAACTTAAAAGTGGCAAAAACCGTTTCATCTGGGATCACAGCTGAACTACATGCATACACTTTACCCAGAATGCTTTGCATTTACAGCTGTTGACTTGTACATGTCAGTCTGTTACCATAGAAGTCAGTCTTTTACAGTGGTTAATTTGAATAATAAACTACAGGTGTGTAAATTTTCTTTTCCATATTTGTTCATTGACTGATGACAACAGAGAATCCAAAAAAGAAACTGAATCTACACTGTAATTTATTCAAATGGCATAGAAAAATATTTTTGATATTTCAGTAACAGACTGACATCAGTTTAAAACTGCAGGATTTTTCTAAAGTTTTTCAAGTTTGGAATACATGCATTTAAAGCAAGGCTTTTTTGTTCATATAAAAGAAATTTTCCCACGTTCTCTTAATTGGTACATGTAGGTAAAATGTCAATGAAATGTCAATTTATGCAGATTCTGCTTTTTTTTTAACCAGCATCTGTTTTTTTACCATTTTTCTGGTAAAATGCACATTTAAAATAGAATAAATGTTATGTTTGAAATCTGCAGTTACATGTTATAAGCTTCAAATGGTAGGCAATATGACTATGCAAAAGAAAAAAACAATTTTTGACTATCAGGTTGACATTTCCATGGAATTGCCCTTTTAAAACGGGGTGTATATTAACCAGCCTTCCCTAGGTGGGTTTTCATTAAAAGCTAATTTGATCCATAGATGGTTTTATTCCTGGACTTATAAATGTCATGAATACGGTAGGATTACTGGTTATTGCAAAGGATGAGTAAGTTGATAGTCCCATAAGTTGATGCAGGTGTTGGAAGCAATGAACAGAATGAGATACTCAGATTTGAATGTTCCCGTTGAGAGTTAGAAGTACTGTGGTAGGCGGTACATGTAACTTGTTCTTTATTTCATGAGTACATGTATAGGGCAAAGTGCTACAGTGGAATCTGTGTCATTTTACATTCTGATAACCACTGCTAGATGTACATCATTATTGGTTCTTCTGTAACAATGTCAAAATGTGTGGAAGGAAATGCCGGTTTAATCTCATTTGGTTATTTTTTGTTGGATACTAAGAATTCAATTGGGAGTTCCATTACAAGTGGACAATTTTATTTTGTCATGTGTTTATCGTCCTAGTCCCACAAGCTCAAGCATACAGGAAATTATTAAACCAAACTGTGGTACGGTAGGCCCATCGTGACAACAATATGCGATGCTGTAATTTTTTTCCTTCCCTCACGGTAAAAAATGATCACTGGATGCTGCAGACTTTGCAGACAGCTCACAGCTGACCCTAAGAGTTATGTTTGTAGAACAACAAACTTTCAAACATCTTACCCTGCACAATTAAAAGATTGGTGAGCCTTGATGACCAGGGCCTTAAAATTGCAAGGCACTGATCCCTCAAGGCCAAATTTTTCTGATCTCAATTCTTTAAGGTACATGTAGGACACACCACTGGTAAATCACAAAAATGGGACTGCCAAATAATCCTGGAATCTCGAACTTGAAAGTGCACAGCAAGAGGATTTTCGTCAACAGAAACTGCAATTTCCAGATGATAAACCCCCGTGTTTCCAGATATACAGTACATGTAATTTGCTCTATGCCTACATGTACAGTATGATATTTACACTTCCTCTGGTGTGTAAACTGACGTGAAAGTGTGGTCATGAATTCTAATGGCGCACACACATGCGTAGGTTAGACACATGTACATGTAGGTTAATAGTATCACAGACACGAGTCGACTGCAGTGACTTTACTGCTTGCTAAAGTTTTTCCTTAAATCCACAGTGTTACATTGTCAAAGAGGCATACTACATGTTCTTAAAGATAATTTACTGTTTACTCTTTCCATCCTTGCAATGGAAAAGTGCTCCTTTTAAAGCCAAGAGTGCCTGTCATGCTTGTTCATCCCTGCGAGTGCATTATTCGCTCACTCAGAATGCCTTGTTGTTCAAGACTAATTTAAGATCTTCAACTTGACGGTTGAAGAGGCTGCTCTGTTTTTCTCAATTTTTCTTGAAGTACATGTAGTTCACTCAAACACGAACTATGTCAGTGGAATGAAAACTCAGTCAGCGATTTTGTTCCAGAATTTTGTATAGCAAATTTGCTATGCAATTTTCTGTTTGTATAGCAACAATTGCTTTTGCGTAGCAATCAATTAGTTATGCATGTAGCAAATACGAACTAGATGATTAAAAGAAGTTTTGGTGGGGTGGGCGAGGATGATCAACCATTTTTTTATGCGGCCTAAAAATAAAAAAAATGTTCAGTGAACTTCGTCGTACTCGTAATCAAGGTACATGTACTTTAGTTATTTGAATTCAATTTTATTTTGAGTTGAAAAAGTTGGTGTACTGATACACCTGCAGCGTTGCCACATTTTTATCACTAGCCATGTGCTTGCAATTGGCCCTGGTCGGTAAGCCAGGCTACCGTATGCCTGTCTGCAGCAGGCTTCCAGAACTACGTCTACATTTATTACCAGTATTAGTGCGTCTCTGCATATTTTCAGTGGAGTGAAGACATAGAAATGTACATGTAGCTCACTCTACACCACAGATTTGTGCAGCATAGCGCATCGGCAGGAACTAATGTCATCCATGCTGCACTTGATTTCTCCACAGTGAGCACTCCGAGTTGCATGTGCACCCTGCCGATGTACATATATACATGTACATTTTTGCTTGGGGTCACCGTTGTGGGATTTTCGTCCTATTTTGACATACATGTACTTTACCATTAATGTTCAGGTAACTACATGTATTTGTTGAAGATCTCCTAAGATTGTTTTTATTCTTTGATTGGAAATCTCCATCGCAAATTTTATTGTAAATTGCATCTGCCAACTGTGATGTAATTTTGAAAATGGATCACAGAATTGCCGAAACACATTGCAAATACAATGTCATACAGGGGAAATCGCTCATTGAAACTGCAGTTAATTTTATACCCCTAAAAAACTCCCTTTAAGGTTAAGGCCAAGGTCGTACAATGAAGTCTTAAGGCCTTCAAGCTAAGGCTCAGCATTGAGGCACTACATCACTGGTCACTTGTCTTCTTGTTTCCCCATCCATTCAGATTGATTCGTCCGACCTCAGTGACAGCAAAGGCCACACAACCCCCTCCACGGGCGGGGTAGACACCACCCTTGCAGAATTCACCTCCTCCCTGGATAGACTGGTAGCTGGGAGGGTGGCGGCTCTCGTAGATGAGTACTTAAAGAGAAGTGAAAACATGGAAGACAACCTCAAGGAACAGATGGAGAAGGGAGAACCCAGAAGCATTGACCTTAGCATATGGGACTTCACTGGCCAGTCAGTGTACTATACACTACACCAGGTAAGAGATACATGAGTGTGCAGTGCTGTTGTGTAAGTTACAGCTTCACTCTTTGGCTTCAGCTACAGCTGTTGTGCAGAAACAATTTCAAATGGTTTCTATTGGCATTGGCTAAAAATATTGTAAAACTTCACAGGAGACAATCTGATAAATTCCTGATAGGAAAATTGGGAAGTCGCAACTTGGGATTCAAGTACACGAAGCTGTTACCCCAACTCCAGCGATGTAGACCAGTGCTGGGTCCACCTTTTATGGAATGGGGATTGCTTACAATAAAAACAAACCCAAAACAAGTGGGGTATTTTTTTTTCATTATGAAAACAATTTTTGTCTTCAAAGTTATTCTGTTGAAACAGGAAAAGATGACATATCCTTCCAAAAAGAACTAGGGGAGAGGGCTTAAAACTGTGTACTCCTGTATCCACTGGTGAAGCCTGCATGTATGATAAGACCCCTTCCCCCACACCCTGATGGGCGTTGAAAGGTGAAGAATCACCAAAGATACGACATTGCAAAGATACCAGAAAAGAGGTTAAGTTTTTTTCTCACAGTGTGTTGGATTTCACATGACTGCATCTAGGAAAGGAAGCAGCAGGTTGGCATTTGAAAGTTTACAGGGATGGCAGAAAGACTTACAGAACAGAGTTCGGAGGGAAATGAATGTGCAGGCAGAGGCAACGAGGCCAGCCTGTGTGATGTACATGTTGCAACATTTATGGGGGTGGAAAATGGTTGATGTACATGTAGTTTGATGACCATTAACAGGTGGAGAGTGAACACTTGATTGATGATGGGAAAAATCTGAAAGAATGAATAAATGGAAGAAGTTGACATGCAGACAGTAGGACTGATGTATTGTTCAAGCATATTGTGCAAATGGGGCTTGAAAAAATGGGTGGATCGGACCTAGAGTTTTTGAGGTACCGAATGATAATAAGGTAGAAGATCTTAAAAAATGTAAAGAGGAAAGCATAATGGCCAACAGTATTGAAGTTCAGATGTGGCTGAAAGATCTCAAAGTATCTTATTGGATGAAAGGGATAAGAAAATTGCCCAAGACTGTTTGTAACAAAGCCCTTTGTGTCTCTTCATCTGCTCAATTCTTTGTAGGTGTACCTGTCCTCCAGGGCTGTATATCTACTGACCTTTGACCTCACCAAAGACCTTGATGCCCCCATCCAGAGTCAGTCAGATGGTTGCTGTGAGCAGGTAGGTTGCAAATGAATGGCATCTGTACCGCTCTTAAATGACTCTTGATACCTGAGTTGGAATTTGCTGCTCATGTCCACTTACCGGTAGCTTGTCAATTGCGACAACATTGCTTCTCACCATCACTTGCACACAGTTAGTCAGTGCATGTGCACCTGCCTGCCCATTACCCATCAGCCAATCAAATTGTGTCTTCTTTGGCCCCGAGCAGGTGGAATGGAGCCAAGGTAAGTTTACTAACCTCGACCACATTGACTTCTGGTTGCGGTCTGTCCATGCCCACACGGCTGAGAATGCTCGCAATGTGCCCGACAACACTGCTTTGTCTCCGCCCATCTTCATCATTGGGACGCACCGCGATGGTCTGGGATCGGACCCAGCAGAGCGAGACAGACAGGTCAGTACAAACAATCAGCAGTACCGGTATTTTGACTTATTGGCTGTGTGCACCTTGTCTTTTGCCATTTTCTACGAGTTCGACTTTGAAAACATGAAGTCTACTTTCAGGGAAGTACAAAGTTCAGATTGTATGGTCTTCACATAGTTTTTGTGAGAGGAAGGACTTTCATTATTATATTTGCTGGTCACTAACAGTGCTGTCCATACATTAATGAAAAAGTTTTTACTAAGCATTTTTGTTTTGTTTTTCTTTTGCCTTGTAGGTGGATGAGAAGTTCCGAGTGATACGTGCTTGTACCCAGGGCAAGCCATATCAATCCCATATCCTACCCACATACTTTGCTGTGGAGAATTGTTCAGAGAATACAGATGACCAGGTATGGCTCATAAGCTGTGTGAATTGTTTAGTTAGTGGGAATATTTAGAAGATTCTCGATTAGTTTTGGTCATTTTCTGTGCTTACTCCAGAAGTGTTCTGATTGCTGAATACCATTCTTATTTATTTCCAAAGAGAGCGGACATTTATGATCAGGAACATTACTCCATTGTTTCAGTCAAACCAGATAAATCTGGTTAGGCAGTAATGTTCCTGTAAGAATTTCATTTAAGTGATGACCAGAGTACATGTGCTCTCATTAATCCGTAACAATCCTGGATCCTCCAAAAGTTTGGACTCTCTGGGTTAAGGAATTGCCTCATATTTGAACGACTTTATAACACATGTACTATGGAGTCGGGGGTTTGATTATTTACCCAATAATAAAGGTTTAAACACTTCAAACAATTTGTAATGCACTTCCTATTGCTAATGTATGGCCATCTTTCCAAGAAATGCAATCAATTAACAACCTGTATTGCACTGCCCATGTCCTCCACATGCATAAAGCATTGGGCTTACATGGTATTTCCTTCTGTTTTGCAGATTGTCAAATTGCGGGAATGCATTGAGCAAGTGGCCAGGCAGGAACCGTACATGGGTGAACACATTCCGCTCAAGTGGCTACGATTTGAGCATAGTGTGGCAGAGTTGGTCAAGAAGGGCACCAACTGCTTGCCCATTGAAAAGGTTGGCCCGGGCACCAATGAACGTGCTCAGATGCTTGGTATTTATGCTGCAGACATGCAGTGTGCTTGTGTTGTCAACAAGGAAATGTGATATGTTTGGTTCCACAGTTGTGGCTAATCTACATGTGCCAGTGTCAATGATTTGGTAATGGGTTGTAATGTTCTACATTTTTAACTCAAAATGTGTAAGTTTTCTTCGGGCCATGAAGATTACAAATAAAAACCATTCCATGTTGTGCCCCCCCCCCCGAAAATAATAAAGTAAATGTAGATTGAATGTCTTGATTTTTTATCACATTGTTTTGCAGGTGAAGCAAATGGCAAGCGAAGTTGGTATTGCTTCAGACCAGGGCGTGGCCACGATGCTGCAGTTCTATCAAGACCTGGGTGTGGTCATCTACAACCCAGAGCCGGGGGTGTTGGACGTCGCCCTTCAGAACATGGTCATCCTCAGGCCTCAGTGGTTGATGGAGGTTTTCAAGAGAATCACAGAGACCAGTCAGGATGACACAGAGGTGAGTCGACGCAATATGCGGAGGACATTGAGATCGAAGTCCGCGGTAACGCCACTTGAAGCTCTTTTGTCAGTGAGGTTCTGAAAAAACCCAGTGGACTCAACATTCCAGACATGTCTCCTAATAACGAACAGAACACACTGTCCAAAACATTGAGGCCATGGAGACTTCTCCAGACCTCACTTAATCACAAAGAGGTTAGCAGGTGCTGTCACAAACCTTTATTTCAGTTTGACTCCCTCTATGCGGACCTTCATATATGTTTTATGTTGAGGACAAATTTTATTAGAGTTTAGGAGGGATTTGTCGGTGATATATACCAGGAATACCTACTGGGTTGAAGCTAATCAATGACATTAGTTTTGTAGCAGATACATTGCCACAAATCTAGCACATCAGACCCATAGCATGTATTTTGTATTTTGACCACATTTTAAATGGAACTTTGTTATACCTCTGTCTTTATGAAGAGTGCAAAGATTTCTGTTGTTTTATTTATGGATTGAATAGCTTGACAAAGGTCACATCATGCTTTTTTGCAGAATTCAGAGGGAAGTGAAGTCATCGCGGTAGTTATAAATGTCATTGTTAAACAGCCATTGGTGGTGTACTGGAATGTGCCAAATTGTGAACCAACGCTTACAGTTTGATCCTACCCTTTCTTGTAGTTTGCACCGTGCTGGAAGCGACTTCATGAACAAGGCATCCTAGAGGACCGACTAGTGGACCATCTGTGGGCTGAGACCTTAGAGCAGAAACCAGCCCTGCTGGGACTGATGGAGAAGTTTGATCTGCTGTGCCGAGACCACAAAGCAAAGGGACAGGTAAAAGCCCCGGGGGAAGGGGGGGGAGATTCAGAGTGGGTGTGATGTATGAAGGAAAAACAGGACTGTGGCCACATTGAGTTGATTCTATTCTGCATTTTGATCAAAATGATTACAAGATTGCCTTCCCCCAAAATATATACAGAAACAAAAGAAAAGGCACAGGTTAAAAAAGCGAGAAAGAGTGACACAATCTATCCATCACTGACATTTGGAAATTTTGAACTTAATATGGTTTTTCATGAGGTTGGAAATAAAGTACAACATTAAGGCATATGAAGAATGAGCATTGTATGAATATTGGCAATGAATAATGACGTGTCTTCAGGGAGCTTGCATTTTGGTATGCCTTACTGAAAATGATTAGGATGTGTGTAGATGTAGTCATTGACTTGTTTCCTTTCTAAAATATTTTACAGCATAAACCAATTTTTTTAAAGAAATTATAAATTGCACAGAAGTAAATTCATTGCACAGGAGTTTCATTTGTTAACGACCGTGCTAAGAGAAATAAGAGAAAGACAGCAAAATGACTGTTCCTGATGAATGATTTTTTTTTGCCTGTGTCTTCCTTGATAGATATGGTACTACATGCCGTCATGTCTCAAGGAATTGCCCAACAGAGAAGAGCTGGTGACTGATGCCAAGAATGCTGTAATCTTCTACATCACCTTTGGTGGCTTTCTGCCTGGTAAGATGTTTGATGGAATTGATTTCTACTTTGTGTTTAGGTTTACCAGGCAGCGGGAATGGATGTGTGAATCTGATTGTGTGTGCATAGTCTGATGTAGTGGCTGAGTAGTCTGCAAGGGCTGACCCCGTGAGGTTCCCCGGCTCAAACGTGTCGATTGCCAGTCACAGCAACATTGCTGTGCAGCATTGTCTCAGAGTGTAGAAAAGATGATGTTATGGTGAGATGTTTCATCATTCTTGGTGTTCCTTTTGGTTATTAAGTGTGGCTGTAGTGTTTTTGAGATTTTTGGCCCCACCAAAAAGTCAAGCCTGAGGCCTTTTTCATTTGAAATACTGTCCAAAAGTTGTTACAAGTTATTATTAGCAAAGTAGAAAGGTCTGAATTGTGAAAACCCTTGTGAAGTAATGTGCCCAGTATTGTTTTTTATCAATAAGAAATTCAGATTTGTCCTTAGTCTTGTTATTTTAGCCATTACGTTGAAGATGTCTGAAGCTTTGTTTCCCCTCTCTCATAGTTGGCTTGTTCCATCGCCTGGTAGTTCGTGCCTCTCGCTGGTCCTTAGACCATGGAGACCAGCCCCCTAAGCTGACCTTCAGGCAGGCCCGGTTCTTTGTTGATGAGCAGCATGACTTTGTCTTGGAGATGGCACCGGTCCGATTTGCAAGACTCAAGGTGACTCAGATTTACGCCAATCCTTATCAACAGACTGATTGTGCTAGTTAAGTTACATGACCTATAGAAGGTTTCAAACACCAACAAACATGGTGTCCTTCCACAGCAAAGTGTGTCATAAATGTAGTTTAGCAAAATTAATGCCAATTTTCTGTATAGTGTTCAGCACATCTGTAGTCTGAGTACTTCACCAACCGTTGGTCGGCACAGTCAGTTGAAGGGTATAATAAATGAAATGGGTAGGAAAAACAGTTTTAGTTGGAAGGGAGATTCTTTTTCATTAACTTTTTGTTGAAATTAATAATGGGAATAAAAGTGTAATGGGGCAGTTTCAAACTAGTGTGTTTAAACCCGGCTTGGGACCCGGGGATGATAATGGATGAAGTTGAAGGATTTACAAACTCTGTGTGGGAGATTGTTACATTGTGGCAACAATACAGAATGTAGTGCCCTCTCTTTGTTGGTACGGCCTAAACACAAGTGGGTGCACCCACTATGTCACAGAAGGTCAGAGTAGGTGTCATCCAAAAGTTGATATTCTGTCCAATTTTTATCCCTCCTAATAGGTGACCATGGTGAAAGCAGAGAGATCCGATGAGGGAGGATCACGCAGGATGTCCTCCAAGGGGCCTGTGGGACAGAAGGCCTGTGCTAAGGTAAGAAAGGGAGTGAGGCTGGAAATGAGTCTAGACTTATTTGAAGTGAGGCTGGATATGAGTCGAGACTCACTGGGAACGACGTTGTGAATGAGGCTAGACTCACTGGAGGTGAGGCTAGATAATAAGCAGGGAATGGGTCTAGGCTCACTAGGACGGATCTCCTTTTGGCTTGTTTGCAGCAACATTTGTCCCAGACATACATTTTGTTTTATAATATAACTGCCAACATTATGTATTAGTTATTGCCTGTGAGTTTACCTCCGAGTCAGTCCTTATTGCACTCCTTCCATGATGTGGGGGTTAGTGTAGCGTAGATTTCAAATGTAATGTGCTTGCAAATGTGTGCCTTGAAGGGCAATTTCAATAATATCATTTTTCACTCAAAATTCAATCTTTTCCCATAACATGCTGAAGAATAACTAACCTGTTAGCCATGACATTGTGACAGTGTTACTGAATTGTAAAGTGACCTTGTATATCTTGACCTGTGTTAGTCTGATCCACATCTTGCTGTCAAGTTATTTTTGTGGACTTCCATTCTCCTCCAGGTACGTAACTTTTTAGACACGGCCCTGTCGGACCTGCGAGCATCTTGGATGAAGCGGTTGACCCATCGCTTCTCGGTTGTCTGTCCCTGCGGCAGGCGCTGTGGCCTGCACGGCACAGAGGGCTGCAAACGGCCCACGTGCCTTCACTTCCTGAACCTAGAGGAGTGCTTGGCCAGCAGCTTTGTCATGTGTGAACACCGACAGGTCAAGACCAGTACCTTCAGGAAGTGGTTCCCAAAAGAGAAGCCAACCATAGGTGAGTTGTATCATCCAGGTGCATTCAGTCACATAGCTAATGTCAGTTTGTTTTTACCAT
>NW_019091539.1:312431-325697 GCF_001949145.1 Acanthaster planci | reverse complement strand
GTATCTTCAAGATCTAGATCAGTGTTTTAGTATCTTTAATATACAGCACATGCCTGTGCGCTCTGTTACACAACATTCATAACCCCCTTGTAAAAGTTCAGATTCCTTTTTTGTACAAACTGAAAATGCCTGTCATTGCCTGTTTCAAAACAGTTGTGTAACTTTCTTTGATTTCTTGTGTCCAGTGCCTTTCACCCTGAACACTCCCAGCCGCAAAGACAAGATTACCGAAGACAACATTCCACCTTGGGTGAAGGCTGCTAGCAAACTGCTGAATTCTGGATGTGAGGGGGCTGATTGGCTTGCGCTGGCTACTAAACTAGGTTGGTACATCACTGGCTAGCCCACACAGCATAAACGTTGCCATGGTGATATGGAGATCCTTTTGGCTTGGAGAAGAAATGGAATGGAGTCTGATGAGAACCTTTTTCAGGTTCTTTGCATCATGTGCCTTTTTGTCTCAAATAACATCTATTTCAATTCCAAACTGCATAACTTTGAGATTGTCATTTTTTTCCAAAATTTTGTTTTGGTAAAGATGAGAAAGGATTTCGAACATAAATGATTTATTTCCATAATGATCATTAATGATCATTTCCAAATTTCATTCTGTTTTTTCCCAATTTGATGCAAACTTGTGCCTTAAGAGAGACCCGAGAAATTGCAAGATGCCAGTTGAGTAAGCCAGTTTCGTTGTCTGTTTCCTAGGTTACAAGAAAGCCAAGATTCAGAAGTTTCAAGATGAGCTCAATCCAGCCCTGATCCTTATACTGGATTGGATCCAGAACAGTGGTAACACAGCACTGTCCTTGGAGATGATGATCTCCTACCTAGAACAGATGCAACGAGAGGATGTCATTGATGTCATTCAGAAGGGTCAAGGTCAGTGCTAGTCCCACCCATCCCTTCCTAGATATTAAACACAAATTGTGTTAATACTTGGAATACCTCGTAATTTATTTTTGCTTCATACTTTGTAAACAATATTTAAAAAGAGTTGTGTTCTTCGGAACATTCCACTTAAAACATGAACTAGTTCCAGCCTGTTCTCAGCTGGCTGTTGTTGATTTATCCTGCGAATGTGTAGGCAAATGTTTTGCGTTTCTATTCTTTCCAGGCTGAGATTACTGTTTCTAATGGCAAAACTATAAATAGGACATTCCAAGAATTCTGTATCTTGATGCTTTCTGTTAGAAAACTGTTGCAGTACAACTTTTTTTTAATGAGATGTAATAATGTATTATACATGGCTGTATATGGCTGTCCACTGCTTTAATTTACAAATACAACATGCCTTGAAGGGAAGTAGTACGAAATTACTGGTCCAAAGGTGTTAGTTGATTTTGACAGGAGAATGGTGTGGTACACCATTCACTGGCTGGCTGGGAGATAGTGTACATATGTCCCTCATCACTTGCTTATTATACTACCATAAATGCTGACAGGATTAACCAATGAAAGATTTGCAGTTGGCTCATAAATATGCATGAGGTATAATAGTAGTTGTTACCAGTAAACAGTGCGTCTCAATGAGAGTGCTCAGTTTCAGTGCCAATTCTGACTCTTGACAGTAATTCTTTCCTCCTCATTTGTAGAGTCCAGTGCCCCATCCCCAGTGGTTTTCATTAGCTACAACTGGGGCATTCAGGAGGAGGTGTGTCTAATGCGAGACCACCTGGAGAGGGCAGGCTTTCCTTGCTGGATGGACATCGGTCAGATGGGTGGAGGGGATGCCCTGTACGCCAAGATCTATGAGGGCATCCGCAATGCAAAGGTAGGTTGGATGTGGCTTCAAGGATGTTTTGGTGTCTCTTCTCATCCTCACACAGTGGTAATCCTGGTATGGTAGAATGACTTCCAGGTTTCTTCTCTTGTATTATGTTGAGATGCTGAGATTGTTGCATTCTGCCTAATGACTTGTCTTGGGTCAAGCGAAATAGTTGGGGGAGGAAATGATCTGTTCATTCCTATCCTCATATGGCACCGGGCTTTTTCTTTGCACTGAGTGGTTTTTTTTTTGGGGGGGGAGGTTTCCAAGACTTCATCTCTCTCTGAAGCTTTGTCTCTGATTTCAAAATGCTTGAAGGCCCTTATGGTCAAGTTAGATGAAAATATTCAGTCTTTGGGTTAATTATATGCTGTTTAATGTTCCATTAGTAAAATATGAATTATTATTGAGCTAATAACTTTAAACATTGGGGTTATAAATCAGGTGAGATGAAGACAAAACGTATTGGAAAGCGACCATACAGGGATGTCTTGCACTTTGTCAAATTTTGAAGCAGTGCTCTTCAAAGGGCTTAAGAGCTGTCTTGGAGAAGATGCCACTGGATGTTTGTGACCCAGACCTCCCGTCCACAGAAGGAAAGAATCAAGCAGTGTGAGATTTTAAAAAGCCTCTTTCTGGTCCTGTCTATGCTGTAGGCTGTCATCGTATGTGTCACCCCTCAGTATGTGCTGTCAGAGAGCTGTAACCGTGAGGTGTACTTAGCTGACCTCTTGAAGAAACCCATCATCCCAGTCATGTTTGGCAAGGTTCCATGGCCGCCCCCTGGTGGGTTGGCACTCATATTCTCACGGCTGATCTATGTTGACATCCATGGTAGGTCACTCAGTCATCCGTGCAACTCAAATAAATGACCGTTTCATGGACATTGACAATACATTCTCTCTGATTAAGTACTGATGTAAAAACAGTGATTGCTAGCTTGTTTAAAAATACTGATTGCGTCAGCACAACTAATGCGTCATATTCCCCTTTGACAAAGGACAAATTCAATTAACGGCAAATTGTCAACCAGTGGTCAATTTTGACTGGTAACCTATGCATTAAATATATACCATGTGTAACAGATTGCTGGTGAACTTACGAAGCACCCAAAATCGTCAAGGACTGACATTACCATAGAAACACTGAAAGTTCCATGTTCACAGTGTGACCTTCAAGTACCTGTACGTGACAGTTAATCTGGAACGAATCAAATCACAAGGAATTCTACAAAACTAACTGCTACACGTAATGAACACACACAAATAGTAAACTTACACATTTGTACATGATTATCAAAATTGTTAACTAATAATACCATGGACCTATTAGACAAATCATCTGCATGATATGAAAACCCAAAACAAGTAATACACAAATTGGTGCATGTGTTTGTAGACAAATTAATCAAATTTACAACTTTCTTGAGCTTAGGTGCTCCAAACAGCAAAACGTTGATGAATGTTTATAAATGTATGATGTGGACGCATCAAACAACTGCACTGCATTGAGGTGGCTTAACCCTCAGACAAGCATTTTACTTCTACAAAACATTAAACTTCAGAAAGCTAGGTCAAGCCAGCCTGCCTCAATTACAAGAAGGAAATGTATGGCTGGTTAGTTAGAAATCAGACAACTTAAAGGGCAGTTAAAGTACAAGTGTACTAACAAAGAGAATCTGTGCGAGCCTGTGTTACATCGGGCACCAAGCCAAATCGACCAGTGATTAGCAAATTGTTGCTGATTGAATTTGCCCCAATATGCTAACTTGACCTACCAATTTATGCACACATCTCAAGTTAAAGAGGATACGTGATGGTGTAATATCACCACAAAGTGGCATTTCTCCATATTGGTGGAGAAGTTTAACTCTAATCATATGGCACAGTGGGTCGTACCTTGGCTTCACCATTTGTGACCCTGGTTCGAATCCTGCTGAGGTTGTTAGTCCTTATACATACTGTCAGCAAGGTATATTTCAAGACTAGAACTTGATTGAAACCATTGATGTTGTAAACTTACTACTAACATATTGCTTTGATAACAGCTAAGGCAGTTGAAGTAATCCTTCCTCAGAAATGCTAACCTTTGACTTTGATTCCTGTCAGCCAATTAAATTTGGTATGGATTCCATTGACTTCTTGTCTAGGCGTTGGAGGTCATGGAGGGTCTGGACGCAAAGCGGACATTGAGACAAAGTACAGCGACATCGTCAATCAGATCCGGCCGCATGTCAGCCCCATCAAGCCTAAGCCTATTTTGCAGGTTGAGCGGGCAGGGTCCGGCCAGCGCACAGTGGAGACGGGCTCCCCCAATGGTTCCCAGACGTCCCAGCCATCGGCGCCTTTGTCACGTTCACAGCAACAGCAGCAGCAGCAGCAGCAACAGCAGGGGCAGGACTCGGAGTCTGCGGAGGGAGAGCTACGGCAGGCACCACGTGCTGCTGTCACCAAGTGCGCTGTGTGCGTGATGCTTTGAACTCAACGGTTTTTCTATGCAGCTTGCAGCCTCTTTGATGGATTGCTGTTGGCTATGGATAGCTCCAGTAGCTCCAACCAGCAGCTTACACAAGTGGCTTAAAAAAGCAGTTTACTCAGCGGCTTACTACTGTAAGTAGCTAGTGCAAGCGGCTGACACCACTTGTTTCATCAGACTACTCACCGAAGGTATTCATTATGCAGTAATCACAGTGAATGACTTTGGAAGAATTCTTGCTTTCATTTGGACCAGACTCCATAACCAAAGAGTACCAGGGTCAGTTCGATCAGAAGTCCAAGCAGATATTCTGCTCAGCAATTTTTTTGATCACTGCCAAATAATCAGGTATCACACATCATCAGTGAACCTGGTCAGGCTGTATTGAGCAATGTGTGTGCTGCTAAAACTCAGTCCTAGATATCAGGACTGCTGGTCAGTTTCATGGATTGTGTTTTGTTTTATTCAGTTTTAGTTTCCAAGTGCAATAGATGAACTCCCCAAAGGTCATTTAAGGAAACCTTGTGAAATTTGACCTCAGTGTTGACTGGCAACGTGGGTTGAGCCCATGGGGGTGTGTTTGGTTTTAGTTTGTAAATAGAGGCTCTAGTTTGTTTGTATTCAATGGAATCAGCATTTGCAGTACCGTAGACTGCTTGGAATAGTTCACAATTGAGCCAGAAGAATGCAGTTATCTTTTTATCCCGTTCTGGCTCACTAAAGTGATGACTTGGCCATAAAGCTAGCACTGTCCTTCCTAGTCTCATGGCAAGCCTAGCTGTATCTTTTTGGCAAGTCATTAACATAGAGTCTTTGGTGTGGGAAACCACATTGTATTCAAATCGGTGATCTGCTCACTGGACATGGAAGTAAATTACGGTACATGTATAACCGTGTTCCACGTTGAACTTAACGTTACTCTGATTGCGCAAAAAAGGTTTTTCATTTGTTCATTTAATCCAAAAAACAAATTGATCGAAATTTCAAAGGAGTATTTCAAATCAGTATAATAAGTCTTTATTGTACAACTTGGTTTTCAACTTCCCATGATTGCTGTCATAGCTTTCCTATTTGAAAGGAAGTAAAAGTTGTTTATTTTTGAAGCATCAATTTGGCAGTTATGTTAGTGACTTCTGTCAAAGACACAAAACTCCACTGCCTGACAGGTTATCTTTGTCCAACACAAATTGCACTGGGTTGAATAGCTAGACTTTCTAAATATTGCTGGGATCATGCATGGCGCCAGCTGAAATTGTCAGTGGATCTCTATATTTTTCTAAGAAAATAGTAGAAGATTAATCAGTGTTTGTTCCCAATCGTATTTTGGCTGCTATTGCCTTTTTCTCAAAGAATGCACATAACTCAAAACTTGGCACCTAAAACTAATCATTCCAATTTTGAATATTAAAAAGGTTTTGTAAAAAATATAGCAAAGAGCGAGACAGTGACCAATGACATCGTACTTCAGATGTGCCTTTTTTGTTGTACATATCTGTATAAATCACATATATTTCTTTAGTGCAATTGATGTTATGTGAACTGGTTGTATAGCTTGTAGAGTGCAAGATGCCTGTTGTGTGCTTTGGTATGGTGCTGTGTACACAAGAAACATGAGTTATATGGCTTTCTGTGCGAAAGGTTACAATTGAGTTTTAGATTTTATAATTCCATTAACCTAGGTTTTGGTTGTGTATTGTTTAAAAGATTTTGTGCGACAAATCAATAGATATTTTTTTTAGCGGAATGGATGAGAGCCTGTGACTCGTACACTCTAGCATAAGTTTATTATTGATTGAAGCTCTTAGCTTGCTATCTTGTCAGGAGTGCATTGATGGAAGGGTATCAGGGCACCTTTTTTTAAATTCTGTGGTTTTCGTATCTGGCCGATCCTATTGTTGTCTCCCAACCATAGAAAAGGAAACTTTTCACGCCTCCAACCCTGTCTGTGACATGGCTATGAAAACAATCCAAAAAATCTGTCCAATTTTGTGGTCAGTTTTTGTGGGTTACTAATTCAAACCTCCTTAACAAAGAGTTAATTCAGAGCAAGACAGTCTTACACTGAACACTTTGCATCATTTTTTTAAGCCTTACATCCATACATTCATCGTGTAATTTTTTTGGTACATTATTTCTTAAAGTTCCGACTGACCAACCCTCCCGCTGAAGCCAAAACAACAGGAGAATTATAGAATTAAAAAAGGACGGCCTGACTAGTGTTAGTAAAGCGATACATCAGTATAGTGATTTTGGTAAGTGTGGGGAAGCATTTGCTCCTGGAAGGAAATGTACCAAGGCCAGTAAATGGGATGACAGACATGTAAGCATAGGTGCATGCATCAAAGTATTGCTCCCACAGACTTGACCTTGCATGCATATGGCCTTGAGATGCATAATCAAGCCATACGTTTAGCTTGACCTGCAGTGGTTTGCTCCTAATATTGATATGCTGTAACTGCTTAAAAAACATCTGTTCTTACTCATGAGTAGTGTCTGTACTTCTGAAGTGATTATTGTCACTTAGATTTTTCTTGAAATAATTATTTGCTGCAAAAGCAGATTCAAGCACTTCGATTCAGATTCCTTTTGTAATACAGCAAGTGCCTTTGACGGTGCTTGGATGTTTTAATTTTCTGCGCACTGCTCATTTGACTGCTTGGTTGAATGCTATTTTCTTTTCTTTCCATGTGATACGCCTGAAGTTTTTTAAAAGTAACTTGAATAGTACATGTAGATCAGTTTGGAGCTGAGGTAAAATGTCATGTACATGTGCCAGGGTGTAGACAGCTATATGACCGTTAATTGATTGGATTCAGACAAGCTGTAAGTTTGATCCCCTCCAAATGGTGGTGATAATAATGTATACATTATGCTACATCATTACATGGACATGTATCACGCTACAAGATGATACATTTCTTGTTACACCTGCCTACTTGGCCTATCTGCCCCGAGCTGAAGTGCACCCCCAATCGGCAAAAAGAATGACAGGTGGTTACAAGCGGGTTCTTGCACGCATTCTGCGTGTATGCAAAGACTGTAAATGCCGGAGTAAATTAGTTACGCGTACCCAGCGTGCTCTGCATCAAACGCACATATACTTGCACCACCTATGGTGTGCCTATGTGGTGAGTGCCAAACAAAAAAAAGCATGCCCGCTTTTGTTCCGCTCGGAGCAGATACACATTCCCAAGACCATTTCAAGGAAGTACATGTACATTTATATCCACCTGGAGTTGAAGTACACCCTCACCAGTAACGAAGAGACAGGCTGGGGGAAATGTGGCCTCCAGGCTTGTGCACACGCATGGCGCAGGCACATGCTGAGACCAAACATTTAACTAGAAATTGGCCAAACATGCCAAAACTTGAGCGCACAGACAGAATCTTCCCACCAAAGGACCATCCTTGCTGTGTGCTGTCCTTTCAGTGCAGACAGCTACATCAAATCAAATGATACAGCAGTTGTGACATGAAGCCATTTAACTTGTGGACAGAGAGGCAATTTGTGACTAAGTGTACTTTAAAGGCCAAGGAGGTTTGACTCTAACTGCCAATGTTTGCAGAATTTTAATAGATATTGAGATAATGCTTCAGACCACAGGGCTCTAGCTGCCCAGTGCATTTCTATCAAAAGCAGCAATATAAATCTGGCATTGATGCCTGATAATGTTCCAAGCAGTGTCCTGCTCTGGTCAGCCATAATAATCGGCATAACAGTACATGCAAGTACATGTACAGTACACCCATGTTTGAGCCATGCTGGTAAAAAGGGAGCAATTGTGTCTGACCATGACAATTTTTGTGTGTTTAAAAAAAGGGTTTCCTATTAATTTTATAGGGATTTTAGCAACCCTGGAAATTGGGTTCAGAACCAGTGAAGAGGTTTAAAAATTAGGGAAGAACTTAGTGATGTTTATTGCTCTTGACAATTTTGATTGTTTGAAAGAATTCTTTCCCAAAATGCTTTTTTGGGGAAGGAATTTTCCTGAGATTGATCAGTGATGTGAAGGTTGTTTTGCAGGTATGGTGGTTTCACCTACTTTGTAGAAATAACTCTACTTGCATCTCTTTCAATGCGTAATTTCCAATTGTCAGGAGTGTTGTGTTCTTGAATTATGAAGCTCCACCAGAGATTTGTCAGATAGTTTGACATTGATGTTTTTATGCAGTCTTTCGGTACCAACTATTGTGAATCCTACTTTGTTGGAAAAGTGTTTTTCAACTCCAAGTGAGGCCATGCTGTTTCATTTCTTTCCTTCTTTTGTTTACAAGATGTCACTTTTGTGGATTTTTTTTCTCACATTGATGTCATGGAAAGGGGCTGTCTGTGTCACATTTCTTTAGAGACGACGACCATTGAGACCTGGGGTCTTTTGTTTCCCAGTTGTGAAACTATCCAAGACCAGGTATGCTTGTCAGTAGCACCTGTTAATCTATTAACCCCTTTGTATTCAGTTGGAGATATTCTGGCAGTAAGCTATTGATACACCTGAATGACTTCAGTGCTTCTGGATCATGCAGATGAGGTCTAACTGAATACTAGGTACAGGGCCAAACTGGGTCTGAATAGGGTGCCTTTAGTTCTTCAGTGTTGGTTTTTTTTTTATCTTCAGTGTTGAATTTTTGTGGTACTGGTAGTAGTGACAGGCATAAGAATATAAAAGGCGGGATTTTTAAATGTGAAAATAGTAGCTCTGCATACTGGTAGAGGTAAAATGATTGTACCAGGAGCCATGGACTTTGTTTTTACATCCCCCCTCCCAACGATGAGTGTCACTCAGACAACTTCTGTTGCAAATTACTGAGGATAAACCTACCCCACACTTCAAACATTCCAGGAAGCAGGCATGACAGTTTTAAAGTCATGGAAGCACTCGGTGAGCTTTATTATACAAAGTCAGCAAGTATCAAGCTGTAAATTGAAGTAAGGCAACAGTTCAGTGCAAAACTACAGTAGTTCTAGAATGGTAGACTCGGCTATTCTCAAAAACCCCAAACAGTGGTATTTCAGTTCACCCTCAACCTGCATGTCCAAGTTCAGAAATTGATTTCTATGCGACTGATCTATTCAATCAAAATTGGTAGTCCTCAAATCATTTGCTGCTTAAAACTAGTGTCAAGAGAGTCTATGAACATGTATTAAAACAATAAAACTGATGTTTGTTTAAAATGTGAAGCTAATCTATTAAAATTGAAATCGAAATCTATCCACCATAGGCTTAGTTCGTTGGTCCTGTTGAAGGCAGTCTGTTAAACTGCCATGCTTTTAAATGGAAGTAAATCCTACACAAAAGTTCATTTTTTCTTTATCCAGTTACTTTTTTAAGGAACATGTAACTTTAAGACGGAGTACTTTTTACTAAGGTCCCATATTCTAACTGGGCACTGAAATGCACTAATTTCCTGTGGACAAATGATGTAATTTCTTGAAGCCCTGAGTAGAGAGAACTCGTGTAGTAGAGGTCAATACATGTGTGTGCATGACACATGCTTATTGAATGTACATGCATTGATCAAGGATGATAGCAAGTCTGCCAGAATGCTTGGCAACGTCTCTACTTCACAAAATTTGGCCTAAGAGATTGGCCCATTCTAGTGTCCTATAGCCATAGGGGTGGTGGATATGAGAGAATTAATGAGCAATCAGTCTTGGTTTTCAATCATGACCAGAGTTATTCCTCCCACCCCAAGTCTGTCATGAAAAATCGCCATTTGAAAATGTCCTTTATATTTTCAGTACAAAGCTATACCTGTAACTCAAAAGTGATGATTTAAATCAAGCTGAAATTTGAAATTGTTTAGGAATGTTATTGTAGGTATCATTCAATAAATGATCATATCTTCAAACTGAGAATGATATAGTACTGTGTCTCCATTGCTTCCAGAATCTTTCAAACTGCCGACTGTAACATTAAACTGAAACCCCCATTTTCCACACCCTTTGGTAATGATTTTGACAGACTGATGCAGCAAGATATGTACACCTGACACAAAAGCATTCTATGTACATGCAGATCACGTATATTAAAAATATGTCACCACTGACCCTTTAAACTCGGGTTTGGGTCAAACTGTAGTCATAAGGCAAATGGGGCTGTACAAAATCTAGCAATTTATTTTCCAGGAAAAGGGCAATTCCTTTCGTCTTTGGGGAAGCACAAATCAGTTTCCATGGCAATTTTTACTTTGCCGCCAGACATGGTAACCACATTGACTGCTGGACCTCATCAGCCTTTGTGCTGGAAGAACACAAGTTTAGCCTCATCATGACGGAGATTCTTAATATTGTACATGTTACCTGCGGCAGACAGACAATGGAGATAATTACAGAAACGATTACAGTTGGATGCATGTACCAAACCAGTCTACTCCACACACAGCACTTATCCAATAACAGTTTGCAATGTGAACACACAGTTTCAATTCCATCTAATCTGAAAAACAGGACACATCACAGGAAATTGTATCACATGAAGAAGATTATAATATAGTTTCACTGTCTTCTTGACACTTATAAAAAAACTTGTATCGTCTGTTTGATTGCGGTTGTAAACCAAGACGCACAATCCAATAACTTACGGTTTACTGCTGGCAAAACACATAAAACAGTCACCGCATGACTACAAAAACACTCATATGGCATGTTTTAAGTGTGTGCAGTTAAATTCTATGAGTACCCATTGCAGCTACAATTGACAGTAGCATTGTTAGCTAATAACTAACCAACCCCGGGTCTATGCTAGGCCTGAGTTTAGTGAAATGGACCCTGCAAAGTTCTGTGAATTTGGTAGAGTGCCCTTACCCTGGGGTACAAAGAACATGTCTCCAGTCTGCAGGATGCTCGTTGTGTGATGTATAGTGACAGAGACTTTCCCCCGGGTTATGTAGAATACCATGGTGTCATTCCGAACAAACTGTAAACCTTTCTCTTGGAGAGGTCTGATGGTTAGGATTCCTGAAGGAAGAGAAGACACCTTGGCTGGATCAAGATATTTGTGTTCAGGAAACACACCTCATGGCTAGAATTTCTTTGGATGTATCGTACCCTTGGATTGATTTAGCCTAAGAGAGCTGTGTATTGGCATAAATCTATTTTTAGAAATCAAGGAAAGGAAGCTACCTATGTTCAGATTCTACTGAAGTAAAGTGTTCAAGTAGGTTACTTCATCTGTAGTGTGTGGCCAACAAACAATAGTACCTTGCTGCTTAAAGTTTAAAAAAAGGAAGAGTTAGCACTTTGGTCATGGAGTGCTAGCTATGAGCACATTGTAAAGTTTGAAGAGTGAACACTTTGACCAAACAGGAGCTGAAATGAAACAGTCATTGATATAAGAAAGCAATGTTGGAGAAATACCAATGAAAGTGGACCAGGAACGTGCTACATGTACCTAGTTCAAGACAATGCCAGCATACAGGCCTGTTTTGAAATTTTAAGTACGACTCAATCTTCAAACCTGGTGAAATATCTGAATCTCTTTTACATTTTATCACTTCTGTAGTTTTACTTACCCTATAAAGCAGTACTGAGGTCATGAACAGCAGCCATCTTCCCATTTTTTGTTCCATAGGGATACACAGGAGAAGACAGACCTTTTGTGCATATCCGCATAACAAAGGCACTGACCGGGAAGATGGCTACCACGCACAACCTCTATTATGTGACAAGTAAGTCACCAGTATTTGAGCACATATTGCATGGACCTAATCAAGTTACCTGAGGCGAAAGCTTTTTGTGAAATGGACTTGCACAAGGTAATTGGATCATCTGCTGTTGCTTCCTTGCCACTGGGTCCAACAAAAACATTCATCTTGGCGGTCCTTAAAGTATCTTCAATGACAAATGAAACATACAACTCAAATTACTTGCTCCCAAATTGTGACTTGTCTCATTGCACACTATTTACCATTTTACAGAACAGACAAACTCATAATGCTGAATAACAACTTCTGGCAAATCCAGAGGTGTGAAAATTCAGCTTTTTAGCTGATTCCAGTTTTTTCTATTTACATGTTGACTCTCAATCTCAGCTTTTTTAGGCACCTGCTGTGTACAAACGTATGGACACTTCGTACATGTTAGCTTTTTTCTAGCTGGATTTTAGCTTTAGTTTTAAGTGGCCACTTGCACCCCTGCAAATCTTACCCACTTCAACCTCTTGCTGTGTGTCAGGGTTCATGACAACCATTGCTGGGTGTTCTGCCACTTTGCCACCAGGGGGTGGGCTAACGTGAATAGAGAGATCAGTGGGTGTCTGTGGTAGTTTCCTCTGGCCTGAATGAAAACAGAAGGAAATGCAAGGGATTAACAAAGATAAATCGTGTCTTTCCAAAAGTGACTTCATGGTGCACTGTATTTTTTTTGGCCTCCTGGATGATGTCATCACGTGGATACACTGCTTTCAATCTCTATGTATTGATCTTAGTCACATTTTCGAGGAAATTTTCTTAGGCTCAACTCATAATTTCAAAGTTTAAGTTTCTTTTGTCTCTTAAACATCTCATCCTGTGGTATTTATTTCAAACCTGAATAAAAAACTAAAGCTTCTAAAGGGTGACCCCTACAAAAACTGAAACCCAACAGTTGCATTTATTTTCTCTCAAAAGAAGTGTCAGAAATTGTTTTGGATATCAAATTGAAGCTTTAGGATGTTACCTTTTCAAAACGTAAGACTTCATTTAAATCTGATGATGTGTTGCAGACATATTTTCAATCAGGTAACAACTCATTTATGGTTCTGTCAAATGGACGTTTATACAGTTTATCTTGCAAGTGGATGAAGTCACTAAATTTTTTGAGAAAACAGATGTAATTTTGGGTTGCATATTTTTGTAGGGGTCACCCTGAGTGAAATGAATAACTGCAGATGCCGCAAACAAACATACATTTTCAACACAATAAAATGATCGCTACCAAAAAAGGACGATGGCAAATATTTTAGGGATCAATGGTAGTCATAACTTACCCCCAGTCCTACAACAATGGCAAATATTTTAGGGATCAATAGTAGTGATAACTTACT
>NW_019091539.1:232293-311323 GCF_001949145.1 Acanthaster planci | reverse complement strand
GGGTTCAAATCTGGATCCAAGTCACGGGTTCAGAATTCCTCAACATGGCAATTGGAAGAGTCAATGATGCTTTAATATTTCAATAAATGCTTTACTGGTGAACATAAATGCAATTTATGAGTCATGAGTTTTGAGTCAATTAGATGCTTTAACCAGGGGACTTACCAATGATTGGCTTCCGTTTAGGCACTTCAAAGAACTGTAATGTAAGGTTCTTCTTGCGAGCATTGACATTGCTAATAGCAGTATCCTTCAGAATGGATCGTGGTGTTGGCTCAGGATATACTGAAATGGATGGAAAGGAAACATAAATTAAGCCTTGAGATACTTCTGCTTCATGAAGACTAGCATTTCCCATTTGCCCACAGAAAATTTGTTCCTGATTTCCGTTCCATTATGTCATACATCTGCTTGCCCTAGACTTTTTTTTCACTTGATATGCGTCACTCTCAATTTTTAAAGCTGTGTTCCATGCAAAAAAGAAGTCACTGGTATTAACTTGGCTTTATGTCAGGGTTTATGCTGAGTTTATACCAGGTTTTCGCCTTACATCAATGTGTATATTCACACTGTATTACCAACCGAGTAAACGTGATTTTTTTTCACAACTGAGAACACACCGTGAAAATCATAAAAAATGATATCATATCATAAAAAATGATATACCAGGCACGAAATGGGACAGAGGGGTACCCCCCACAAGTCCAATCCCTAAACACTCTCCAGCCTATTGTCACTTAACACATCCCCCTAAATGTCTGAAAAGAATTCCTGAGATACCAGTGTAACAATGACCAACACGAAGGTGGAGGGGGGGTGGTTTCTCTATCCCATAGTCTGCAGCAAATGGAAAATGAGGCTATTGGAACACAACTAACTATCTGAGTTAAAAATGACCACAGAGTAATGAATTAACCTTTCATCTGATAATCAAACAGTTAGGATTTCTCAGGAATGTGCTTTCTTAGTTGTTCTTGGGCCAGACGAGACCCTTTACAGGAGAAAACAGGTTAAAAAAAAGAACTACAAGTAAGACTCCAAGACAATCATATTCTCAATTTCTTGATTCTTCCAAAAAGTTTAAAATTCCTTCATGCAGGTATATCCCAATGGGTCAAAAACAAAGAGAACACTAAAGCAAGGGCAACACAGACCTGTAGTGCACATGCCTCCTGATGGGGTAGAGCCTGTGCTATCATCCATCATTGTCTCAGGTGCTTCTGTTGTTGCAATGGTTACAGGTCCACCCTCAGAATCTGTTGATTCACTCTCCTTACCGCTTTCGTACTTGTTCAGAAAATTCAAGACTACGTCGTCTGATCCTGGAGGCGGCGTAAAAGGATTAAGGTTCCAGGGAAAATGACAGCAAATAGTACAGACAACTCTCATTAATACGAGGGCCTTGGGACTTGCTTAATTCTCTCGTATTACCGTATCTGGATTCTCGTCTAATTTTAAGAATTTTCCCACTGGTAAGGGTAATGAATTTGCTTTCAAAAAAGTTCAAACATGTTCTTTATGAAAGTGGAATGACTAGTATATGAAGATTGGATAAAGAATAATTCAACAAAACATGTTTTATAAATCAGAAGAACAAAGCAGAAAAGTCATAAAACACAACAATAGGTCAAGCAAACTCATCACCAGTCAAAGGGATGTAACCTGCTGCACTGTGTGTTACTCATACAGAGAGAACATGATCGTAAGTACATTAACGTATTAGTTGGTGACTGACTAGAGAGATGCAATTTTATGCATGTACAGTACCAAGTGAGGGAAGCTAATGAATTTTGGGGTGGACAACAGAGGGGGTAGTTTGGGCCTTGGTAATGCTTTAGCAGGAAAAGAGTTTGCAATATGACTTCCAAAAGGACATTCAGAAAGGATTTAAGTGACGAATGAATTTTACGTTAGTTTATAAGTTGGGTAGGGGCATCTCTCTACTTTCTGTTTCATGTTTTGGTGGGGAGTTTGTAATGAGTTTGTTCTGATCGGGCCCTCTGGTGGCCTGGGAATCGCACACACCCATTGTAGGTTGTGTTTGTTCAGATCAAGTAGCATGAAAGTGCCCACAAAGAAAACTCTTTGATTGCTCAGGAATCTATGATGCCCCCAAACCGCATTTGTGCATTGGCCAGCATTATTACCGCACTTAGTACAACGGCACTTGTATTGAATGGGTTCGTTGAATGACAAGTTGTTTTCAAAGTAGAGAAATAAGAACACACTGTACATCTGCACTCAACCGGACTAGAAAAAGCGCTCGTTTTAACCAAACTCTCGTATTGCCCAAGCTTGTATTAAAAACATTTCTTCCTCACAGCAATCCACACACTTTGGTCAGGACTGGAAAAATACGCTTATCTTAAGCAGAAAGTCATCTTATTCTGGCTCATATTACCAAGCAAATGGCAAATTTCACATTTACTTGACTTTTTGATCAATAAACAATGTCTATCACTGACAGGTTGGTGCTTCTCAACGACTTCACCAAGAGTCTGAAAACTTTTAGAGCCATGTCAGGTAAAACATGGACCCCTGGAAGACAACCAATTGCAAATCATCCAAAGCTGGAGAAGGGAGGGTTGTTACCATCAGCAACAGAGGAGAGTATAAGCAGTGAAAAACAAACTGGTAAAGAAACTGCAATTAACTAGTGTTAGATCCTAAATATTAACCATCTTGCCTTGGATTTCTTGAGCTTTCATCTTCCTCGTAGTACCACCACCTCTGGCTCTGCCTCGGCCTTTAGTTCTACCTCTTCCCCTGCCAGATGCAGTGACAGTCTTCACTGGAGCCTCCTGGGTCGGGTTTTCTTCACTTCCGACTGGATTCTCCTTGTCTTCAGCTGTTGCATGGCCCTTACTTGTTATCCCAGCAGCAGAAGGAGGGCCTGGGACAGATGGATCATTGAGGAAGCTGCTTGGTAGATCACCAGAGTAGAGCTTCCTCTTTCCTCCTCTCTTCCTGCCACCCCTCACCACTGGCGATAATGATGGCTCAGACTGTTTCTTGGTGACCACGGCTTCAACAGCATTCTCACTGGTTCTCTTTGGAGGCATCTTGTCGGGTTTCTCCTCACCAACTTCTGATCTCCTGGAGGTGGAGCATCTTTGAACAAGTTTCACACCTGAAGTCCCCTTAAATTTCTTTCTTGGAGAGCTGTCACTATCGTCTACATCAAGAGCATGCTGAGGAGATGGGGATTTGATGGCTCCTAACAGAGGTGCCTTCCCTGCAACTGGTACCTCCCCTACCGTAGGCAGCGAGGGTTCATCAGAGATGACCTCCACGCTGCAGAAGTGCACACTGGTGCGTTTCTTCCTTGCTGATATCCTTGATACTGTGGTTGGACGCTTGAATGAAGACTGCTTTTCCTGGTGCGCTGAGTTTGGGAGAAGCCCTTCCTGATCAACTGCCTCCACACCGTTGGTATCAGCCTCAGTTTCTGCTTCTTCAACAGTCTCACTGTCACTGGGCTTCTTGCTCTTCAAGGACCTATTTCTTTTCCTGCTGACCTTGCTACTATCTACGTTCTGGACTTTGTCTTCTATTACATCTTCAGCTCCTTTACTGTCTTCCATCGTGGAAGCAGCTGCATGTAATTTAGGCTTCTGCCGTCTGCTCTTTCTTCTACCATCATCTTCATCTGTTCCTGTTGAGCTAGTCTCGTTACTGCCTGTGAAACCACTCAAGCTCTGCTGGGCTGTCTTGGTCTGTCGTCTCCTGGACTGTTTTCTTTTTGCAGTATCCAAGTTGGAGCCGTTAGCACCAGACTTCTCAATGTCACTGCTGTTCGTAGCTGCCCTCCGTGATCTACTTCTAGCCTTGGACCTCCTTGACTGTGATGTCTTGGGCTGTTGCCTTGCTTTCTCAACATCTGCTTTGCTTTCTTCACTGGATGAACCTTTTAAAGATTGCTGTCCTTGCATGCTTTCAGTTATCTCCTTGGTAGAACTTGGAACTTCTTCATCAGTCACAAGATCGACAAAATCCTTGGCAGGTGCCTCTTGCTTGTCTGCCTTCTTTTGTTTTCCTCTCTGACTCTGTGTTTTAGACTGCAAATCATCATCATCTCTCTTCGACTTGGTTTGTGTTGTGCCTCTTTTCACAGTTCCTCTACTCTTGGCCCTGGGATTCAAGGTGGATTTGTAGGAGCTATCATCATCCACAATTTCCACCATTTCTTCATCATCAGCATCATGGAAAGATTCATAATTTCTGTCAATATTAATCACGTCTGATGCAGCCTCTTTGGTTCGGTCCTGCTGGTTCACAACTGATTTGTGGAGTGATATGAACATCCCTTCATCTCCCGAAGTATCTTCCTCTGCAAGCCTTACATTTCTTTTCCTTCTTCTTGTCGACTTCCGTGCACCGGTTGTCTCCTGGTTATCACTGTCAGTTGGTTGCTTTGGTGCTCTTGGTCTTCCGCTTGTACTTTTCCTTGTGGGTTTCTGTTTCACAGCTTCATTCTTTGACTCCATTCTGCAATGTGAAGATGAGTGATACAATAAGCAATAAACAGGAAGAATTTTACCAATAACAACTTCGTTTTTTCGAGAAGCTCAAAGAGGTTAATTTCATTTGTTCTCACATTTCCCGGTCTGACATCTGTTTGGATAAGGCTTCATCTGGTAGGTCTTTCTCTGACGATATTTCTTCAACAGATTGGTGTGTTTTGTCATTGGTCTGTGGCACCGTCTTCCGTATCATAACAGAAGTCCCAAGTTCTGCTCTTTCTGGTGACATCTCCTCTTTGGCTGTGCTAAGGCCTTCTGAATTCTCGTCTGACTGAGAGCCTTTTAAGGTAGCCTCAGATGACGTGCTTCCATCATCACAATGACTCTTTACTGCTCTAGCTGAACTCCTACGAGTGGATGTCCTTGGTGTGTTGTCCACATCATTGCCAAAACTCAGCCTGAAAGAAAAGAATTACAAAAGTTGTATTCTTCACTAGCAATGCATGTGAGTCTTTGATGTGCATTCTCAAGGAGAAAACAGCAAGCAGGTTGAGGCAAAAATTATGGGGAAAAGAAGGCTCTGACCTCGTCTTGGTCTTGAATTCCTGAAGCGCTGAGTTGGGAACCTGGAAAGAATTGCCTCCTTTGATGATGCTGCCGGTGATGTCTGACTCTTGTATCCCTCCATCACGGCTTGGTGTTGCTATGGCAACCTCAGCCTCATCCTCCATGCTGGCTGTTCCATTCTCCACTTCAGTGAGCAAGGTCTCCTCGCTGGTCTTTGCCCGACTGATTTGGACTGACTTGGCAGGATCTGCAGCACCGTTGGAGGTTTTGGAGGAAGTTGAAATGCCGGCTTTAAGGCCAATGTCGGACAGGGGTTCCACATCAGTGCTGGCGCGGGAGCTTGGAGTGAAGTCAGGCATGCTCTTCAGTGGAGAACTCAGCTACAGAGAAAGTCAGAGATGTAAATCAGGGATGAATGAACTTTTAAAGGTGCCACTCATGAAGTCCATTGTCACATTTTAAAGTAATACTTGTTTAAAATAAAGAATTCAGTAATTACTGACCTTATATGCTTTTCCTTTATTTTCTTTATTGGCACGGAGGGATAGATCAACACTTTCATCACCTAATTGAAGTAAAAAGGTAAGATCAAGGATGGCGATTATAGCCTGAGGTTTGGGGAGAGAAAGACATATAAATGGATTATTTAATCTGTGCTCAGCCCTAATCCTTGAAAGTTTGGACAAATCCAACTTGGCCCTTTTTTCTGCTTTTTATAGCCTCCACACTTTTTGAGGTTTAAAATCTCTGTACAGTGACACATGGTCCACATTCCTTTACATTTTGCAAAATTTGGAAACAGGCATGAAACTTGGACTTTGACAAAATATAAGGACATAGCTATCTATATAAGATTTTGTGTAGTATTTTTTTTTGAGAGAGATTATTCCACTGTTTGTGGCATTCAGTACGAGCAGATTACCACCGGGGACAAAAGTGCTCCAGCAATGAGCGATACCTACCACTGCACACTAATCTGGTCCCCATTGAAAGACACCAGTAGCACACTTTGCCAGTTTCAGGAACCAAAGAAAGTTACATAACACTGCACAATCTGGGCTCTTTTTACAAGGTGGCAGGCCTGGCTGAAATACTCGGGCATCAATAGATGCTGTCTGTCAGATAGAGTAGTCACCAGACAGTAATTCGTGTGGGTGTAAACGTCCAGTAAATGAAGCTATAATGTTTTGAAGAATTTTGAAAACGGAAACTCTTGAAAATCTCCCGGGTTTATGTCACGCAACCTCAAATTCTACCCGACAGCAGAGCCAGCTGATTTTAAGTTCATTCAGATACTTTAAATAGTGAGTACTTACCTGAGTCTGACCAGTAGTCATCAAAGACCTCATAGCCTTCACTGTCTTTGCGAACTTCCCTGTTTAGCACCCATCCTGTCCGTCTGGGAAATAATGTATTCAAAAATGCTTGATGAATGGTGTTTCTTTTTCTTTTTAACCTAGTCCTTTCTGATGGGTGAAATGAGAGGTGTGATTGGTTTAGCACTCTTACAAGTAGCCATCATGGATCTGACTTGCTTGATGCTGTGCAATAATCTAGTGCTAAACTCTCTAGGACATTTTAAGTAAGCCCCAGATTCAGGTACAATCAAAGTACAGTAAAACAATGGAACACAGGGGGCCATGTATTTCAATTTACCTGGATTTGCTAAAGTCCAGGACAACTAAATCCATGCAAAATGCTGAAGTATTTTGGCTTCTTTAGCAAGGTTTTTATCAAGGCTTAGCATTTTAGAAAGACCACTCGCAATTCTCCTGATCCAGTTTTTCCAATGACCATACATGTAACTCACCTGCCAACTCCTTGATCAATGGGGTTCACAAAGCGATTCCGGTACACTTCCTGGTACTATTTTGTATAATGGGAAAGAAGAGGATGGAAATCCAAAATTGTAATGTTGAAGTAGAAAAAAAAATCCTTCAATTCATGTCAAGATAAAAATTCAGAAATCTGCAAGTTTCTTTAATTTCACAGTAAAAACAGGCAGTATTGATGCCCAGCAAGTAACATGGCCACATAGCCATGGTGAGCAGCAAGATGAGGAATCCCCTTTGGTGTTAACCTGAGCTGACAGCATACATGTACTGTTCTACATACAACTTGTCTTAGCTGACACATGCTTATACACTAGGATAGATGTTGGCCTTTCTGTTATAGTCCTGATTATCATCAACTTAATCTGGCATCCTTTTACATGTCCTAAGCAATGGAAAGATGCTACACCCATACACATTCTAAAACTTCAAAAAGACCCTGGTCACTCTTCTTCTTACAGACCTACATGTAAAGCTCTGACTTCTTATCTATGTAAAATCATGGAACGAATGTTTAATTATCGCTGTTCCTAGTTTTTAGAAGCCCACAACCTACTATTCAAGTATCAGAGTGGTTTTCGCAAAGTGGGACACTGACGCATAAGGCAGCATTAAGGGAATCACTAATCGACAAAGTCATCTAACTTCTTTTTGAGAGGGATGATGTCAGACGCTGTATGCCTGGCAAGCGAGATGCCACAAAGGATGGAAACTAGAAGACACAGACACCCATCTTGAATGACTACCTCAGTAATCTGCATGCAAAATTTTGTGTTGACAACCTGGATATTCAGCTTTCCTTCTCCCTGTTCTGCAAGATGAGACCAGAGTACGATGAACTCACATCACTGCTTTCCAGAAAGAAATGCTTATGCACAAGCCACCAAAATCAGCTGTTTGCAATCCCTGGGAATCAACATTTCCGCAAACCCTGATACAGTCAGTAGAACTGTAACCAAAGACCATAGCAGAACTGCTTTCAAAGGTTGACGACACGGAAGTAGCGTACGAAACTTGGCAGAAGGTTGAGGTCAATGAAACGAAAGAATTGTAAAGGATTGTAAAGGTACAGGAAAGTCGACATGAGTTCACTGAGGTAAGTGCAACGACAGACTGTTTCTAGCTCAGGTCGAGAGAGTTTGTCAGCAGCACAAGGCACTGGCAGATTTGAAAAAAAAAAACACCTACCCCCAAATCATGCCATAGTTCAGATGGACTTTTCCGAAAATTTTACTTGCCAGAATGCTCAGGAGATCCCGAGTGCTTATTGGAACAGCACAAACATAACCTTGCACCCGGTAGTGGTTTACTGCAATGATGTCGATGGTCAGATGCAGCACAAGAGCTTTGTATTTGTGTCCGACCTTCGGGACCATAATGCAAAGGCTGTTTTCACTATCGTCAATGAAATAGTCCCTCTCATCGAGGCTCAGGTCCCTCACTTGGAAATGCTCCATTACTGGACCCCGATAGTCCATTGTCCCAATATTGTAATCGCTTTATCTTCATCACAACTTGTCGACAAAGCGATCTCTTTGGTGTAAAGGCTTGTTGGAACTATTTTAAAAGTGGTCTCGGCAGAAGTGCAAGCGACAGTATTGGTGGCACGGCAAAATGTCAGGCAGCAGAAGCGCTATCAAAGCAGGGAAAGGTTGTTATTCAAGACACCGATGATTTCTTCTCATGGGCATCTTCACAGCAGAAGGGAATCCCTGACATACTTTAACACAAAGTAGAATATGATGAGGCGGCTCGACAGTTATCCACATTGGACTGCCACCCCATCCAGGAACAATGAAAACACACGTGATAACTGCAGATAACATCTGCAGAAAGCATTTGCTGCCATGCACTGTGTCTTGTTATTGCGTCAAAGTTTGAAAAGATCGGAGAGGTGTCAAGGATGGGTAAAAAAACCTGTTAAATTGAACAACCCAACCTGTGCAAGTCACTGCTAATGGGGGGAGGACAGCGGCATCGTGCCAGCCATTGGTGACCATGTTGCCCCAATGCACCCACACAACTGGTTCATTGGCAAGGTGTTGGAAGCTGAAGAAGATCGTAATACAAAGATCACTTTCATGGTCACAGTCTAAACAGGGCTGCAGATACAAATGGCCCCACCCTCCAGATGACATATGGGTTTCATTTGAGGATGTTCTCACCAAGGTAGCAGCCACGCCAATTGGAAAATCAGAGAGATTCTTTAAGATAAAGACAGCAACACTCAATGTCATTAAGGGTTTGGTGCAGCAAGAAGTGAATAAATATGATGTACAAAAATAAATCAATAATGCATGTCCAACGGCCTAGGTTTATGAACGGGTCTTACATGTACAAGTACAAATATTTTTGCAGAATTTGGCATGTGTAGTTTTTAGTTTTTGACAATGCCTCTGTCGTATGAAGTGTGGAGTTTTCCCATAACATCATTATTATGATTGATTACAACAGCTTTACAGCTTTGTGTACAGTGCTGCTAACTGCAATACCCCCATATATCGTATTTTTAATCTGACTTGCCAGATATGTCACCAAAAACAGCTTGGCAGTGTAGATTTTACTTTCTCAATCTTACCAGAAATATAATTGCCGGTTCATCAAAATGATAATGACTAATTACTTAACTCATAGCAAATAAATGTGAAGTTGCAACATGCAAAGTGATTGATGTAACAGTGGACATTATGTGCAGGTCTCATCGAGACAATTTCTGTACCTTGTTTTCACAATCTAGGAAAAAACCTGGTGTTTTCCAATGTAGGTACCTGTCAAACACCATCATTGAAATCCCTCTTTTTTCGTCTGTCTTTCATGATGTGCAGCTCTGAAATTCATATTGACTTAAGCATCCCCAGATTTTGTTTCCAAGACAACTTTTCTACAAGTAGAATGGTGGTAACGTATCTGTTAGGTACAAGTTCAAGTATTCATGTCCAAAAATATGGTTCAGTTAGAAATCAGTCTTGTTTTGTTCCATGTTCCGGAGCTATTAAACTTAATTGAGCAGACTTCGTATATTCATTGTAGTTAATGTTTTGTGAAGTCCTAGTCCTAACTCCCAACTTGATCTTTTTAGCAAAGAATGAGAGAATCGCCAAATGGATCAACAACTTTTCCACAGACAGAAAAATACAAGTTAAAATCAACAACTTTCTATCAGCAGAAAGAATCTTGGATAATGGTGTCCCTAAACGTCTATCAGCAGAAAGAATCTTGGATAATGGTGTCCCTAAATGTCTATCAGCAGAAAGAATCTTGGATAATGGTGTCCCTAAATGTCTATCAGCAGAAAGAATCTTGGATAATGGTGTCCCTAAACAGAGTGCTGTCAGTCCTCTTTTGTTTAATATTGCTGCTAATGATCTTTCTCATAGTGTTAACGGAATCACTTTCTCACAATATGCTGCTGACATTGCTCTATGGAAGTCGAACTGAAATATCTCCTACCTAGAAAAGAAAATCCAACAACCTAAACAGCATCAGCAACTGGTGTGACGAATGGGATTTGAAACAATCGATTGCCAAAACAATTGCTGTTCTTTTCACCACCAAGAAACACGCCAACATTTCTTTAAATATCAATAACAACGTCATTCCACTACAACCTTCGGCTAAATTCCTAGGAGTCATCTTCAATAACAGACTAATTTGGAAAACACACAATGTTAATGTTGTAGCTAAATGCAGTAAGAGGCTTACCATTCTTAGATGTATCTGGGGAGAATACTGCACACTCTCCATCATCGGTATACTAATCTTATCAAGCCTATCCTGGAGTATGGATGTGAAGCATTTAATGCTGCATCATCTTTGCTTATAAGTTTGACAGTACCCAGTACCACGTCTTCAAAATATGCACTGGTGCTATCCACAGTTTTCTCTCTACAGACTCTCGACTGAATGTGGGGACTCTCCATTAGCCCTTCCATGACAATTTCTATTAAACTTACAGAGCTAAAATGCAGTACATGCTCACAACAATCATCAAAATGATTCCTTCCATCAAGTAACCGGCAAACTCACAACCAGTACTTCATCGCTTTCATCGCTCCCCAATTTAAGTACACCAAAGGATATCGGCTACATGACAGTATCTCCGTATTCGAAGCAGAATTTTTGCAATACTTCTTGCTGTGGAATGGTTCGAGTATGTCACACCCCCTCCATGTATGTATTTTCAGTGACTGTCTCAGCACAATTCGAGCCATACATGTATATCCAAACCCTTTCCCTAACATAAAATTGTTTGCGATAAACGCCACGCTCTCATCAGCATATGGAACCAGCACAATAGCATAAATTTTGAATGGATCCCCAGTCACTGTGGTATCCCAGATCAGATTGCTAAATTAGCCACCAAGAAAGACACTGTCGACCATCCCCCATCTGGATAGAAACACACTTTATCAAACACACTCTCAAACAAAAACTCACATTTCTCTTGTGCATTCACATCTTTAATAATGAAGCAGTCATATCTAGATTTGTGTGTCACTTCCCAATGACGATCAAAATCTTTGCTTAATTCTGAGGTTCAGCTGTATCTTAGGTAATTTTACTTTCTTTACTCTCTCTCTGTGTCGTCTATTTTGTAATGATAGCTGCATATGGATATTAGTGTGACAAATAAGGAACCAGGCCAAAAACAAGCATTTGCTTACTGTCTGGTATCCACCATTCATCATCTCTTATTTCATTCTGTAATAAAATTGTTTCTACATGTATATGTTCTAATTGTGATGTACGGAAATAAACCAACCAAGTAACCCAAAATTAGCAGAAACAATCCCGAAATTTGATCCCGTCAAGAACATCAAGTGTGAGCCTTCCGTTCCCCTTCATGAGCTGGAGGATGAAACGTCATCAGGAAGTTATCATGCACAGATTACGTCTTGAAGTATGTAGAGGCCTGAAGAAATTCCTATATCAAACTGGTATTAAAACACCCAGATGGACTTTGCGAAGTGTGTGCATGCACGGATGACATCAAACACTTTCTCCTTAAATGTAACAAATTTATCCCACAAAGACAAAACCTCAAACAATCACTAGGTCTCTCTAACATGTACATGTAGATGAACCTTACTCAACTTCTCATACACAAACAACACAGTAACCACATTTTCAAATACATCAAGGAATGTAACATCAGTATTTAATCCATCCAATCATTTTATCCTGTGGGAGATGCAAGCAAGAGATTCGGCATTGGCAAATTCTCTTTGAGGTTTTTCTACTTATGGCTACTATGTTTAACAACCTGTATGCTAAGTGTATCTTTGTCTTTCAGAAAACAACAGCGACCGAAGAACAAAACAAAACAAAAGCACAAAACCTGATATCTGCGGGGGCCCTGGGGCTAACACCCCTAGGTTGCCCCACTGCTGGTTAACTGGGACCATTGTAAGGAAATCTATGCTCATAATCTTCAGGCAATCACATGGCATATGGTATGCTTTTAAATGTAGTGGCAGACGAAGTGCATTATTTTCCTTTGTTTGATTTCTATATTTTAATTTATATGATCCGCTTGCCATCTTACGTTTAGGCTCTAGTTTACACTACATGTACATGACTTGTGTAAAATTTTGTGCAAGACCCCTTGACCTAAGTTCCAATCCCTGAATGACAAAATAGTTGTTTTGGCCTTTCCAGCCCCTATGGCAGTCACCATAGCAACCATTCCAACTCCAGACCTAATTTTCCCCTTGGGAACCATAACCGCTCTTACCAGTGTACTGCCTGTGCACTGACCACATAGTTCCATTCCCACCATTTCTATTGCTCGTGTCAGAGTTAACCACACATACAGTATACATGTACTGTACAGTGTAGGCTTTTACACCAGTACACATTTGGACACCCAGGTTTTAGCAACGCCCTGTGTACAAAATCTTTTGTCAACTACCCTCTTGTTAATTTGACATCTCCATCACTCTGTTACTCCAATCCCATACATCAGTTGATTGATACTACATTCCATATATGCGTATTTCAGTAGAACTTCAACATTGTGTCATCAACTCTAAATTTTAAAGGAAGCATTATTGTACAACGGGACTGAATTTGATTCCTTTGTGGGTGCCCAATGCAAGTCTTTAGCTGAAGTAGGCTTTAATATCCTTACCTTTTTGTTTATCACCTCTATATTTGTTTATTTATAATGCCTGTGTGGTTTACAGAGGAATATGAGATGCTAGTGTGAGACATACATGTACTGTACATGTAAATGTATGATTAAGTGGCAGTTTTGTTAAAGAATAGGGAAATAACAAGAGGCAACAGGCAACAGCGGGGTAGACGAGACATACCATACACATGCATGTATCATGTACATTGTACATATACGTGCAGTGCATGTGCTGCAAAGGTCCCATCTTGTGTTTTTTCAACCTGAACCTGTGAACTTCAGAACGCTGAGTTGAGTGTACTGTGTGACGAGAGTAACAAAACATGACCTTTTTAAAAAGGTGCCCCTCGAAGTATGAAATATTAAAACGCAGGGGGAAAATGCTCTCCTTTTGGATACATGTAAATAAAGGTGAATCTTCACAGGCCTGTAGGAATGTACCTCGCAGTTGAATATATCCAAAATCAACATGACTATTAGTCTACGGCAAACCTTAATAATCAAGCAGTTTGGGATAACCATCATGACCATGAAGGATGCAATATTCCATCCCTGTTACTTTCTCCTTTGTACATGTATTTCCAATTTTAGTTAAAAGTATTCTTTGGATTCACGTAAAAAAATAAAATTTTTCATAACGTACATACAGTGACATACTCTACCCCGAACCCCATTTAAAGAGCAACCCCAACGGTGGTGAAAAAAATGGGAATACAGTTTAATCATGGTTATACTCACATGGTATCCAAGTAATACGTTATATATGTAAAGTGGCACTGTGACTTCTGAATAAAAAGTAATAACGAGATAAAAATGTGGACCAACTCTGCGGGTTGTTTAAAAACTTTCCATGTTTGTACCGTTGGTGGCGCCACACAGAAATGCTTTTTGATTACATAACACCGTGGAAACAAAAAAACCTACGAGGCCTACATGAGAAATCTCGTTTCCATGACCTCTGTGCTGACTTTCAGTGTTCATGAATCGTGGTATTCGGTCCTGCACTATAATGATCATGACTATGGTCGTATGGACTAACAATAACATGACTAGACTAAGTACTGCCTGGACAATACTGGAGGAAGGAAACATCCGGTAGGCATGGTAGGCCCTACGTGTGACAAGAGAAACCGACGAAGTTCATACAAAACCTGGTTGACTTACTCTTCTGTCCTTTTCAGCTGACATCTTTATCCGTTGAAACTCAAGCAAAAACAAAACAGAAAAAACTAAGGCCTAAGCTACGTCCGTGCAACGAACCACTTAAATCGTCAAAACAACCGCTACGAGCGCGCCGCCATTTTTGTTCAAATCTTTAGGCTCTTTTCAATGTGTTGTTATTATTAGTTTAAAAACAAGCTAATGATTGTAAATTTGGAAATAAAAAAAATTAAATTATTTATTCTACAAATAAGTTCTCATTAAAAACTCCAGTATAATGTTTAACTTTCCTTATTTCGTATTTTTAGTTAATAATATTTAATTATTGTATGACAGAGGATATATTGCTTTAGCGCGAAATCTTAAGACCCGCACCACACGCCCCACGTACATGACGTACACAGTTCTGGCCAAGGCTTGACGTTAAAAAGGTGCATTTTTAAAAATAAGTTAGTCTGAATATTAGGACTCTACAAATGACTTTTTAAATCTTCTTAGCATGATGGGCACTCTTTCTTAGGACTCTAATTGACAGTTGCCCGATGATCAGATGATATGCGCCCAATATGAACTTGAAGTTAGCCTAAGGCTAAGCCTTGCAATAAAATTGCTTAGGCCTGTTCCTACTGCCTGGTTAGGCCTACAGAACTGCAGGGGCCAATTTGAGCTGCTTAAGCACAAAATTTGCATAACCATGAAAAAAACCTTGCTTGACAATCAGGTTACCAGCCAAACTCCATGTGATGCATGTTGTTTTGGAGTGGTTTTCATTTCACCTATCGCCTGGTTAGCATGACAATCACATAGATTTTGAACTGGTAGGCCTAACTTTTGTTTTTTAAGCAAGGTCTTTGTGCTTAAACAAATTTTGTGCTTAAGCAGCTCTATGAAATTGGTCCCTGCTTACTATTAGTTACACTCAGGAAGAAGGTTACCATGGTTTCTTTCATTTTTTAAGTTAACATGCTTAATTTACGAAGTAGCTCTTGTTCCGTAACCGTAACATGACTTCCAAATTCTGGTATTGCACATTTATCATTGCCAGTCTACATGTATATAGCCTTTATAGGCCTAAGGCTTTGGTTTATTTCCATAGGCCTACAGCTGTTGTCATGGTTGTGGCATTGTGATGGTACAATCGGTACGCATGCTGCTCTGCAGTCCTTACAGGTTGGCATGGAGCCCACTTGTCATGGGAATTTGTTTTTCTTTCTTTTGTTTCTTTATTTTATCAATCAGATTGCATGTTTACTTTTTGTAACATTACAAGTTTTTCTTTTCTTTTTTGGAAGATTCTTAGGTCTTATCCGGAGAATTTTTTAAAGGGAAAAAAGTCTGAGGTCCATTTGTTGTAGACTGGTTTGGTTCCTATTTTCAGTGCACCTTACTGGTGCAAGAAAGTAGATAGAAACCTGTCAAAACTTTCATAACAGTTGCAACTGTGAGGCCTCTCATGTGCACAGAAAGTTTGCTTGAGCCTTTGCCCTCTACTTGCACCTTTATACATAATCTCTGTCATGCCCAAACTCCAAATGTTTAGAAAATGTGATTTGTTGAGTTCCACATTTACTCTGACAGTCCTCAATCCCCGATTTTAATATTATTTTTACATACACCCCAGGGGTTTAGAATTAAGGGGCACAAAGTATGCCCTAACCCTGTGCGCCATATTCCCTCCCCTTCTCAAAACTTAGGAAGGAAAAAACTGGTGATATGTGTAGTCTGCCTCAGTCAGTGTTTTATCTTTCGCTCCATCAAAGCACTTGCAGTTCAAATCAAAGATCATATACATGTATCACTGCATAGCTGCGCAAGCTAGAGAACTTCACTGTGAATATGCATAAGACGTAATTGCCTGGGCGCCATTTGAGCAAGCAGTGTGTCTGCACAATGCACGTTAATGCATAGGCACTGCGCCAGGCATGCACACTGTGTGTGCAGGCACAGTGCCTGTACCTGTTCGTTAATGTCCACTGCCCAGGCGTGTAGAGTACCGAAGTGAATACGTCATATGCACAATTAGTGTGTAAAAGGCCTTAGTGCGAGAACCAGTGCGTGAACCAACTGCACTGCACTTTCTGGTTCACAGTGACGTCACACTTCGGTACTCTATTGCTTGCCTGATTGGCGCCCATGGTGATTACATCTTTTTGGCAGAGTTCTCCATCTTGCACTGCTTGCTTTCCAGAAAATGAGGACCCTTTAAGAGCCTACCCCCAGATCTGTGGGGTTCATCTTCTGCTGCACATGTTCATGGGAGTGCGGCAGACAACGAACCCCACAGTTCTGGGGGTACCGATTGCCAAGTATGCCCTAGTTACTTGAACTTAGTGTATTGTCATTGTTCAATTGTGTATTCTTTCAACTTTCTAGGGAATCACTCTTGTCGTTAATGTGTGACTATAATCCCTGCAATCATTTCACCAATTCACTTGATTTTATGTGCAGGCCAAAATTAATTTTATGAGAAGTGAAATCCTTGATTATGAAAACGACATGATGAGTGGAGGCAGGCGATTGGTGGAAGCGTTGCAGAGGATTAGTTTTGGAGAGTCACATGGTCTCCAGATCGAAGGATTTGATTGGATGTTTGACGATGAAGTGGTGACACCCTTCTTGGATTGGTTCTGTGATAATGTAGGACCCTCCAACCTCCTCTCGGACCGGGAAATTAGGGAGTAAGATACATTTATTACATCAACTCTATCTGATCAGGAAATTATGAAGTGGCCCATTGATATAAAACCTGTTGTGTGTTTACATTCAAGTCACTTTCTAACTCACTTTTCAGTAAATGCTGCTCTCTACTTTTCTAGAAATAAATTGTTCCACCTGGAGATAGTTTTTGTAATCAAAGAAAGTTGGGTAATTTCCCAGGTTTTTAAATTCCTGTACACTTTAGAGCAAGCTTTGAGGATGGATATAAGCTCCTGGAGGTATTGGAAGTTGATAACATACTTGTTTCCATGGTGAAGTTTAGGTTTGTTTTTGAGATCAATGGAGACCAGCTGTCATGGATTACTGCATGGATGTGCTTAGTAATCCCCCCTTGATAAAAAGAAAGATTCAACAACATTGACTTATTGAAAAACTCCAAGCCTATCATTTACACAACCTGAGTCACTGTTTTGGGCTGGCCTTTGTTAATCATCCTTTAATTATCTGTTTGAGGTTTAAGATACTGGAATCGTCTGGTGAGGGAATCTTAGAGGGAGATCAGTTGGAGGATGCACTCAAGAATGCATCTGTTCCCGATGAGACAGAGGAGCTTTCTCCAGAAATGCTGAGGTCAGTCAGCCCAACTGCTGATAGCCAAAGACTTAGTTGTACTTTGATTCCTTGAATTCTTACAACTTTCAACGACAGGACGTGTAAACTTACAGCGATTTTCCATGACATTTTCACAGGGAGAGTGTTACCATGCCCTTGTAATTTCTGTTTACAGGAGCAGATAAGGTGCACACATGTTCCTATGCCCCTGCCCCTTTACATTGAATTTGTACACACTCAGAGGTCTGACCATGTGTGGTATTCTGAACTGACCACGGCTGGTAATCATGGCAAGTATTTCCCTACAGCATTGTATTGTGTATAGAAAAGATGATGCTACATGACTCTCAACAGTCGGCATTCGTAGTGTTCCACTTCATTATGAAAAGTGGCTTGATATCTTCGTGTAAAAGCGGTGACTATTAGCCAGAAATTATGCCACATCTGAGACTGTTTCGTCGGGAAATAAAACGTCTGCAAGTGATCAAACAGCATCTTGAAAGATAATTGCTTCTTGCAAAATAGCTTCTTTGAAATGCTTTTTGTTAAAGGGATGGCATTCTACAGATGGAAGAAGAGCTTAAAGCAGCGCAGCTGAGGAAAGAACGTCTGTTACAACAGAGAAACAAACTAAGGTGACTTTAGTTCATTTCAAGTTTTACACCCCTCTGTTAAGACTTACAATACACGTTTTTGATGATATGTGAACCAGACCATTTTAGTTTCACTCAAAGATTCTTGCTTTTTCTTGATCTCCTCTAGTGTTCATCATACCAGGTTAACTCATAAACTGACTAAGATGGGTTTGGTTGAATCAGCTACTAAAAACCACTACAAGAAGAAACTTGAACAGAGCCAGACAGACAATGTTCAGGTGAGGAAAGAAGTTCTTCAAGCCATTTCATGCACAACATGTTTGATACTTGAGAACTTCATGTTGCAGTGTTAGGCCTAACTGAGAAAATAAGTGGTGAATTGTACACCAAGATTTATTCAGGTATTCCACATTCATACAATGGAAAGGTAATTTCATGAGGTGATAGATGGAATGTTCCATTCCACTTGGCTTGGCCCTGTAGAATGGAACATGCCGTCAGTAACCTCATAGAATTATTCTTACCAATGAACTCGCGAACATTTGTTATTCATGTACTATTTCACCATTTGCTCTCAGATGAACACAGCACTTGAGAGACTAAGCCAGGCTACTAAAGACCTGCTTCAGTTATATCACCGCATTGATGGCATGAACTCAGACAGTGATCCATCAAACACATCCCATGATGCTGTGTTCCTATCCCAGCAGCCCTTGGACCACTATCATCACACAGAAGAGCGATTCACCCAAGAATTAACAGGCTTTACCAAAAAGCAGTTTTTTGAGGTTAGAAATCGTATTCGTTCAGGGGGAAAGGGCTTCACTAACATTTAGACTTCACTGGAGTTTGCTGAAATTCTGAGATAGCAAGTTCAAAGAACCGAAATTTGATTTACATTACTAGCTGACTTTTCTTCATGTCAAAAGTACCTTTTTTGATGTCATAAATGCCAGGGCATTGCAGAATTGGTCGGCCATGATGAAGGGTCACGCTACCAGATCCTAGACATCAGTAACCCCAGCAGTTTAGCTATCAGAGGAGAGAAGCAACACGTGACCAATAGCGACTGCAAAGAATTGGCCAGGCTCCAAGCACTGTGAGTACTGTGTTTGGGTTTTTCTGTAGTGCTGTTGTACTGTCTATCATTGCCTTAGGTATTCTATCTGTAGAAATGGACACACTGATGTGTAATGAAGTAACTGATACCAAACTGATCTGCTCTGTGACTGCTGCTGATGTTGTTAGATGATGGTTGGACTTCAACACTAATTGTCATCAGTGTTTCATGTTTTTTTGGACAGGCACATTTTGGGGGGCTTAGCTTCACTTCGTATACATCCATTCATGAGGGGTTCCTGCACATTCTTAAGGTTATTTTCAGTGGAGTTTTTTCTTTTAGGTTTTTACTTTTCTGTTGCTAAAGGAAAACACCGAATCTTTTTGCTTGCAGGCCACCAAATGCTAGTCGAGTTCAGTTTTTTTTTGTCTATCATGAATCCTTGTCTTTGTAGTTTGTACACCCTCCGTGCATGTGAATGTTACCGCACTCTGTCAAGCACTTTTCCATATTTCTTACTTCTCTAGCTACCCAACCAGTCAGAGAAGATGCATTAAGGCTCAAGTTGAGGAGGCTCGCTTACTTGCGGCCTGTAACTTCACTGGTGACAAGCTACAGTCACTCACTCATCAAGGGTACTCAAGTAGCGTAACTGAGCTGAGGTGAGAAAAACTTTACCCAGGGATATCAGACTTTTGGCAATTGCCGGAATTTCAGCTTTCTCGTATTTGGGGGAAAAACCAGATCTGTTCTTCGGTATTTGTGGGCTAAAACAATGTTTTTAACACAGGAACTTTCAGGTTAACTTTCACTAAAACTTTCAAAAGACAGCACCTTCCAATATCCGGTGTGCTGTAATATTGTGAAATAATGATTTGATCTCCACATAGCGTGGGGCACCGGATAAGCAGCGTCCTTTGAGAGACAAGTATTTGGAAATCCAGTCTAGCTTCATCGGTTCCCATGCAACTCTTATTCACTTTAGATACATGTAGCTAAAGTAGGGAACCAGTTATGCTCATGCATCATGGTTTCGTGATAGTGAGTGTGTGCAACATGTACACACATGGGCATCGTTTCATGTGTCACAGTTGGTCGTTGTGTTAAGTTTTGACGTCTAAAGATGTCGAAATGGAAGTTGAAAGTGCTGAAAATGTAAAATTAATTATTGAAAGTGTGAAATATAAGTTCAACTAACACTGGCTAGAATCAGAACACATTGGATGGCCGTTTCATTTTGGACTAGCATTACATACACCTACGCTTTAGGGAAGATTAAGCACAGTTCATCATGTGCTACCAGACTGTGCTTTTGCCGGTTAGCCATCGCTAGCCACACAAAAAATCCAACACACAAGTGGTCACACTTTTTCAAGCAAAATAAAGGCCAGAGTACAATTTAGCTCAAGTCAAAAGTACAGTTTAGTTCATCAGAAAAAGGGGCCGGATACTCAGGTGTTTTTGCCAATGATGTTCATCACTTGCAGCTTTTTTAGTAAAATTCCCAGCGTACGTATTTCACCCGTATTTTCCGGTACTTTTATGCCTACTTTACCCAGGTGCGAAAATTGTCTGGCCCTGGACTGAGAACTCCCTGGCATCCCGGCATACCAATTTACTAACTTTTGAATATGTTGTGTTCTGATCATCTTTAGCGGGATCTTCAAGATTTGATCACATATAAATTGAAACTGTCAGAAGTCTTGCAGTTACCAGTGTGTGAGCACGTGTATGTATGTTCTGTATGTGACACATGTTGGTGAAACAAGTGTGACAATAAGGTTACTGAAACCTTGGTCAAATCTTGAAGGTACCACATACATTTATCAAGTTTTCTATTTAATTGTGTTTGCCTTCAGTTGCTTGGTATTTCTGCGTTATTATTTGGTTTTAGTGAACGACTTAAAGAGGTGCAAAGCAAATTCCAGTCCATCCAGAGGATAGGGGCAAAGGTTGCAGAGACTGACCTTTATGACCTGATCCAAGAGAATGCAGTGCTACAAGCTACAAGGGTCTTGTACGGAGACTATAACTTAAAGATCATGAGACAAGACTACTTCACTTCCAAACAAGATCAGGTATGAGTGAGTTATAAATGAATCTTTTTCTCATAGTCTTGGGTCAGCATGCCAAGATTATGTTCATGAGTTAAATTTCGGGCTGCTTTGCTCGTCCTTTAAGCAAGCATGCTTCCACAAAATTTCCTGCCGTGGCACAAGGTTTATTGCCCGCCTATCTGGATGTGTCATGAACGCTTACCACGCAATACACAGACACTTTTGGCCAGTTTGTTGTTGTGATTACATGACTAGCATTGTGCATAGTGATGTAAATTGTCCGTAATTCATAAGAATTATCGACTGTAGAAATTTTGACATAGATTAACCACTTCCTGCCAGGGACTCCGGGATTGGAGAGGTATGGTTTATATAGGTGGCCGGGATCTCTGAACTCGGACAAAGGAAACAGGGCCCTGTAACAAAAGACCGTACTCCGAACAAAAGACCAGGCTGCAGGGCATTACCGACATTTTTCACTCTCAAAAGTGGGGATAATGCAGCCTTGTTTTGAAACCGTATACCAGGGTTTGGGGCATTTAGAGTGAGCGGATTACCACTGGGGACAAGCGCTCCACCCCCGCAGCGATGAGCCACACAGCACCCCTGCACGCTAATCTGGCCCCATTGNGGTGCGGCTATAAACGACCGCTAAATGAAATGATGAATTTTTGAAGGATTTTGAAAATGGAAAAAATGATAGTCATGCCGGCCCAGCATCATCAACATTGAAAAATGCCCCAGCATGAAGTGGTTAAGGCAAGTTTTTATCCCTTTTTGAGGGATTTTTATAGCTTTCCCCATTCATGCTATTCAATCAGCAAAATCAGTAAAAAAATTGACCCCCCTAAAAAATTTCTGGCCTACCAACCGTATTTTTAGGAGGAATGTTAATCGGAAGCAGATTTTTTTGTTTTGGCCTAATCTTCCCTTTTGAATGTGCAATACTGACAATGGGTCTCAATTTTGAGAGACTCAAATTTACTTTCCACTTTTCATTGCATTGTTCTCTACTTCATGCAGTATGTGGTTGAAAAAAATGAAATAAAACTTGTGGAATGACATTGTTGGAACTTTAGAATTTCAGAAGAATGCACACTATCAGCATCCAATCTCTTGATCTGGTCAAGCACATGTTTAAATTCCTTTATTAAATTGTTCAATTACAGAAAGTTCATAGGTATTAGGTAACAACTTTGTAACCCAACTTAACAAAATGTGTCATGAGTCAGCAGGGCCACCGTGAAGTCAAAGGCCCGTGAAAGAATCTTGCACAGTGTGAATCAATGGAAATCCCCAACATTTTTGTTCCACTTAATGTCCACTTTTAGTAAGATGCTCAACTGAGTGATACATCAAAACTAAATGCTCCGTTTGCTCTTGTTAATAAAATGTTAATAAATTACTGAAAAAATGTTGTTAAGACTCGAGAAATGGGTTTGCGGGTACATCAAGGAATCAATCTCTTTTGGGTGAGGTGTGGTTCTTAAAAGAACCGCTGAGTGTTAACTCGACGATTCAGCCAGTGTGCTCTGGCCGTCCCCAGGAGAGTGTGGCGGACTGGAGTGGATAGCTGGTTATAAAGGTAATCCAGAAGCGGTGGAGCGTGGAATGGGATTCGCGGGTTGTGTTACTCAGGGTGTGCTTGTTGCGTGAAGGTGTTGGATCTTGGAATTGGCAGGAAACCTTGGGTTTGGATATAGGGGACCCTTATGCCAAGGGGGAGGAGACGAGGGTGGCTTCAGGTAGAGAAGACCCTAATGCCTGGGGCGGGGGGGGGGATGGTTTCTGGTATGGGGGATCCTACTGCCCGGGAGTGGGTGTCTGCTTGGGTGCTAGTAGTGGGCGCCAGATGTCACTGAACTTGAAACTGATGTCTTGGGGTACGGTGTGGTGCTGGAAGATCTTGATGACTTCTGGGATTCTCCTCGGGAGCCAGTTCTGGATGGGGGCGCTGAGTTCTGCTTTGTCCCGATGTATACTTGACCACATTCACGTGGAATGCGATATACACCGGGGCGACTGCTGGGTGGGTGCTTGTCCCCACTGCTGTTTTCTGGCACAACACCATACCCCAAGACATCGGTTTCAAGCTCAGCAACATCTGGCTCCCATTACTAGCACCCAAGCAGACACCCCCTCCCAGGCAGTGGGGTCCCCTATACCCGAAACTCATCCCCCCAAACCCCAGACATTAGGGTCTTCTCTATCCACTCCAGTCCGGCACACTCTCCTGAGGACGGCCAGAGCACACTGGCTGAAACATCGAGTTAAACTCTCACCGGTTCTTTTAAGAACCACAGTTTAAAAGCCTAAAAGAGATTGATTCCATGGTGTACCCGCAAACCCATTTCTCATGTCTCTTCCACCATGCAAAGCTTTAAATCTTACTTGTTAAGACGCATTTTGTGGGATCTGCATTCGCAAATTGTTTTAACTCGAGGGAAATTTAATTAAGATCTAGTATTAAAGCATAGTGGTTCTATCCTTCATCGACCTGTTACCCCAGCTTTATCTCACATCCGCTAAAAGTCAATTATAATTATACATTTATGACAGATTTGGCCCTTGTTTTTATTCCAGCTGATAGAACAGTTGACCAATCAGCAATCTCGTCACAAGTTCCTACTGATGGCCTATGAGGTTGAGGCCCACAGGCATCGTGAGACCCATCGTCTGCTAACAGCTTCAGAGCAGCTGCTATCAAGAAATCTTCAAGCTCGGCAATCTAGAATGGTCAGTAGGATTCCTCTTCCTAACACATTTCATTCAAACGCAAATGCTGTTTTAAATTATCCTTCCAGATTCTTGTGTTAAAAAATTACACGTTAATAATTATGTCTTGCAAAGTTCTCCATGCACGTTCTAGGAACATATAAGTTTTGCAACTTTTTAACCACTTTACTTTACTCTTTACTCTACTCTCCTTTAATGGCCAATATCACTTAAGGTTGGAAATTTCGCTGCAAGTTGGTTGGGTTACTGTAAAGTAACTTTCTTGAGACCTACATTATACAGGCAAGTCAAACTTTTCAGAGGAAGCAGGATTAACAACCTCAGAGCATTTGATGTAATATCTTGGAAGACCTTTGACAAGCCCATGTTCATTTGTCCACAGCGTATGATGTCTGACCCAAGTCTAACACCACCATCTGGTATTCGCAACACAATTGATAGCCGGGATATGTTTATCAACAGACTGCATAGCATCATTGGTAAATATCTCAAGGAATTGAAATAAAAATGTACAAAAAGTGCAAAACCGGTCCTATGGGTAGGATTTGTGCAGTAAGTTTGTGCAGTATACCAATATTTTAAACATCTTGGACAAGACAAAGCACTTCTTTTCAGCAGCTTTTTTTGATGTCACAAAAGAGTTATTGAATTAGCTTTATCTGCCATTCTTGAAATTATCATTTTGTCAGAAGTAGCTGCCAACTTGCAAAATTAATTCAGCGGGAAACAAGTTTTTTATTTCAGGTTTTCTTGATAAAGTTTATTTGATAGGCTTATTGCTGCTGTCTTGAGTTAAAAACTCATCCATTGAAAACTGTCTGCTTCAAGTTACCACACCTAAAATGACTTGCATTAATTGTGCCATGATTGATGAAGCATCCCAGACATACCCACGCCTGGACCTCCAAGAAATTCCATAATGCCTCCTGCATCATTACTTGTGGCATTTACCATTCCATATCATTTTGTGAAGCAATCTGGGAATTAAAAACTATAATTTTAGCACCAAACTAAATGCTGCTTAAAACTAAAACATGTTTTTTTGTTGTCTAGTTGATGACAAGGAGAAGAACGGTCACCAACAGCTGTTTTTGACATACAGTAGCCTGCTAGAGGGCGCTAGACAGCTTGGAGAGAGACTGGCTTCAGTTCAAGAGATGTTATCATCTACAAATAGTAGCCAGGATTCCCGGCTGGCTGATTTGTAAGTGGGAAATGTTGTGCCTGACAAGTTCTGTTAGAACGTCTGCTGTTTTTATTGTAGATCAAATGTTGGAGTGCTGTAATTTTTTGTCCGTGGTTGAAGTCCTTTTTGTTGTGAATGTTTCTTAACATAATTGTCTGCTGAGCTTGAAGACACATGCAGATTCTGCTCCAAAAATAACTTCTTTGAGACACTTGTGACCAACACAAACCAATCATGCGATGCATTCAGTCTGTGTACATCATACAACATTCTGTGTGGCAGTGGACCGAGACACTTGCTGTTTGGAATTAGATTCAAAACCTTCAGGCCAGAAATAATGCAGGGAATTCAAGACAAAGGGATAATCATTATTGACTGGGGGACGCACAGTATCCTTGGCTTTGCCTAAGGTGCTGTAAATCCCTCGGGTGTCAAAATACATCCCACATCACAAAAATATTGTGAAATAATGCTACTGACATAACGTTCCTCATTATGCTGAAGGGTTTGCATGCATATGGGTGAAGCAGCATCATATTTATTGAGAGACTACTTTGGACATGTTGATAGCAATGACTGACCACCTCCCTGATGCAGTGTCCAACAATGCGCTGATTAGACTGCTTGCTGAACGACGTGTACAGTTTCAAATTTTTCATTGTAAATGAGCAGAACCTTTTTCTTATCCCAATTCTGAGCAAATAGGCCTGTTTTGAATATTTCTGTGGACTGTCATCTACTGTATGCTAGCATTTCAATGCACTTACACGTACAGTAAAACAGCCGAGGTTGGAAATTATATTGAAATAAAAAAATATCACCCGAGAGAGGTCATAGCCCTCTGTAAAGTGTTTGATACCACTTAATGCCATTATTTGTGTCATTCTGACGTATATTTCTGGGTTTAGGCAAGAATCAAAAGTATTACTTTGGAACTAATTTCAGGCCATGTATTCAAAGAGAAGATACATTTATTTATGTTTTGCCAAAATTCAGTAATATGCTTGATTGTTCACCATTGCCTGTATTTATAGGGAATCGACTTTAAAGAGATGTGAAGACATGGTGTATGCTGGCTCAGCCACAGTAGATGGTCAGCCTGTCTTGAGCCCCCCTGACTTGATGAATGGAATCACCCGGTTAGATCAAACACTACAGAAACTGGAGCAGACCATCCGGGATATAATAGGGGATTACAACAATAAACTTAAGGTGAGATTTCTTTCTGAAAGAGTAGCTGCAATGTAATATTTCTTTAAACAAACCTTCAAAAAATGTACTTTTGTGTCTAAGTTAACCTGACTTTCAACTTATGTTTCACCACTTCAAAGGATATGTTGCTGTCTTTTTGGTTTTTATGCTGACAAGTATTTCCACATTCATAAACAAAACCGTGATGTCATCTCAGGAAGAAAGCGACAACCAACGCTACATTGGTTTATACGTAAAATTCCTGCATTTTTGTGGTTTTTGCTGGACTAAGTTTTCTCTTCTTTTGTGTTTTCATATGAACATAACAATAACAAGCAATCAACCCTCTCTCAGATATGTTTTCAGTGAGTAAATTCTCATAGAAAAGAAAAACCTATGCACTGAACTCTGTCTTCCCTGGATGACATTACAGGAACAGCGCCCTCTGTTGTCCTGGAAAGAATGGATAATATTAAATGTTGTAAAAACAGCACCTTTCAATGCATTTGACCAGATAGGGATGGAAAATAGGTTTCATTCACTGAAGAAGAGTTCACGTATAACGTTTCAGAAAAATTGTGTCGTAGAAAAGTTCATTCAGTTACGCTTTAACTACTGTGACACTGTGTCAATGTGTAGATTGTCTCTGATGAAATACAAGTCATTTTCAGGATTTCACAAATCTTTTGTCAGTTTTGCAGACTAAAGTTTCAAAATTGTTTGCAAAACCTGTGATGTGATAATGCATTAGAGTTCATACATCACTCAGTGTAAAACAACGATAATTTAAGACATATAGGGGTTATTTACATCAACGATCAGTATCTCATGTATTCAATGGGAACTGAAGAGTCTATAAAAGAACCTTTGCTTGACCAGTAATTCAGTTGGGAATTACTGGTCAAGCAAAGGTTGATGCACATTGTGCCTTGGTGAGCCAGCATGCATATGAGTTGGCTGACGGGGGAGACCTGATACTTGCATGTTGCTGTTCCCATTCCTGAATGACCTCAAAGGAGCTTCATTTTGGACATGTGCTGTTGGAATGTCAAAGTGGCTCACTGCTCATGTTCACTATGGTCGGATATCAGCAAAACCTGGGCCAAGCTCTCCACTGACTATTGATTGCTAGTAATAATCAGCAGAGCATCCAGCCTTGCTAGGCAAGACTGGAATAGTCGATCACAACTCCAAATATTGTTCAAGCATTACAGTAATGTAAAACATAAACATGCATATGTACTTACAGCAACACCCATCTGACTGTAAAGATGTATGGGCGATGCAGAGTAATTCCGGTCTACTTCCCAACTACCATGAAATTTTTAAGTACATCCATTCAGCTGCTCAGCACTTCCTGATCACACCTCTTTACAGTCACATTCAACATGTCAGTAATTCCCTCATGTCCACCTTTCTACAAATTGCGTTGTACATCTGTGGCACACCAAGTCTTAAATCCAGGTCTGCAAATCGATTGAAAACTAACTTTTTTCTGTTCTAATGGAATCATTTCTCAACAGGTGTTGAAGGGAGACCCCTTGCTTGCCAGGCAGCGTCGCCTATTTGTTTACTTCCTCACTGATCCACCCAGACTCCGCCGTACAGTCAGTGAGCTGTCACAGAGATTGGAAGCCCAACTTGTCCAATAAAAAAACTGACATGCAATTGAAGAGAGGGAAGTCTCAGGCTGCACAAGACATTTTGCATTGTTTTCAAAAATTGGCTGATCTGAGGGAAAGTTTCGTTCCTGTGAAAGCCAAACATAGACTAGTCGGCAAAGATGAAATACTGTGTAATATAGACGCCATTGCATGCATGCCAAATTAAGTTTGACAATAGAATTCAAGGACAGTGTACAAGCCATCAACCAGTTTCAGCAGAGTATGAGTGAGCAATGGATTCTTGAGCTTGTGTTCAAACATACAAAAGAAAAGATGGTGTACATTTTTGAGAGTTGCAGTTCAGCCATATTGCACTTCCTTTATGGTAGGTGGTAACAGGAATCATTCAACAGCATGCATGTTTTTGTGACGTGCTCATAGCAAAAACAGGTCCCAGAATCGGACCAGACATCCTTTCTTGGCCATTTAGATGTCAGAAACAATGGTCACACCCACAAAAAGTCAACTCCAGGCAAGAACACAGCAATTTTTTTGGGGGGGGAGGGCAGAGGAATTACGAATTCTTACTTAGATGGACTACTGCCCACACTGCCGTTCAAGGTTTCCATCAATTCTGTCCCTCTGTACTTTAGTCATTAAAAAAAACTCGGCACAGTAATATTATATGTCCCTTTGTTATTTTGACCACACTATTCATTTTATATTAAACAAATGATTCCTTCCTTACTTAAGATACAAGGGAGCTTAAAACAGCCATACAAAATGTTATTATTTGTTAACATGTACATCTTAGGATTTTTATGTAACAATTAGGACAGTAAGCATTCCATTGCTTTTCCCAAACAATTAAACATCATCTTGACAAGTTGATAAATCACTGAGTATTTCAGGATTGATCATAGCTAGGCCTGTGCAACTAGTCCCCAATACCAAAAGGTACAGTGGTCAAATCATAGCTCAAAACTTGTTTCGTTTGACAGTTATATATAGGTGAAATGATATTCAAACATCAAATAATGTAAATGCTCGTCTTTGTTCCCCAACGTAGATGCTGCAAATGTACAGTTCATTTATTGTATTCATTCTTAGGAACTCTAAAGTACCTCATATCTACAATGCCAGCTTGAAAGCCCTTGTTTGAAATAGACATTTGAAACTAATCAAAATATCCATTTTCTCTTTCAATGTTCATGCTGTGAATATCTTGACAGGTATGGCAGACTCCATGTTAGGCCGATAAAGGCTAACCATTCTATCCAGTAGAACTATTTCTTAGGCATTAACCAAAAATTTCAGTCTGCAAGCAATGTGCTTAATGAAATTATCCCATACAAAACATGGAAGGCCAGAGTCACATTACAACTTGTAGGAATCATGTCGAAATGTTACACTTCCCACATCAAAATGTGTTAACTAAATACAAACTACAAGCAGATCAGTGACTTGTGAATTCCTCTGAGGGTTAAAGATCAGAATCTTCAGCATTCATTTGCACTTGGTGGACTGTGTATCTTTACCTTGTAGCAACAAGCAGTGCTGTTCAGAATTGATCAGGTGTTGTAACATTGGAATGTACAATTTAGGAGAAAACAACACGTTTATACAGGCATTAACAATATGCCATTTTTACATCACAGTATGATTTGTAGATCAGTTACTACAGCTTGTAGATTGATATATACATGCTGGTAAACAAGTTGTAAAAAAAACAAAAACAACAGAAGTTATGTGGCCTGCATATATATGTTTGAATAAGGTGGAAGATCTGTGCCCATTCTTCGTAATATCTATCCTATGTACAATAAATACTTTACAAATCTTTGTAATGACAAACATTGAAACTACTATTACACAATTTTAAAAAGTGTATGTTATTTTCATGTTCACTATCACAGATTGCAAGCTTCATATGTAAATAAATGCCACAAAGTAAATGCAACGTGTAAATGACTTGCAAAGTTTAAGAAATAAATTAAGCACACATAGATGTGACAAGCATTTTACAGCCTGATATGTGTACATGTATAGTGAAGTGACACACCAATTTCCACTAGCTACCATTTTCACGTTATACTGAATTTAATATTTAGGCCGAGTTGTACTCGAGTCAATCAAAAGTCATTCCTACTCACAAGCTGTTTGAATGAACTGTGACAAGGGCACTCCTTTATCATTATTCATCCTTCAGTTTAGACCGGATTTGTAAATGGACTTACAAATTGACTTCTGGACTGACGTGACAGACTTTTTACTGACTCAGTAGCAACTCTAGATGAAGGTTGGATATGTAGAATTTGAACTCTGCGACCTCAGGTTCTCATGTAGACTGACAACCAGGCGCACATGCATTCACTTTTTATATTAGGTGAATTTGGGGTAAACACTAGTTTCCACAATCGCAACTTTGGATTTTTTTGATTACAATGTGTCATTAAAGGGAGGAATATCCTTAACTAGGTTTCATTAAAGGTCAGTTGCACAGACAAAGAGAATCATATTGCCATAAACTAAGTTGAATATCACCAAGAAATCGGTTTCTCTTTTAAAAAAAGAAGACGAGATCTTGGTATTAAGCTCCATATTTAAGAACTAACATCCACAGCACACTTTACATTGGGAGAAGACATGATGGACGTGGATAGATACATCTCCATAAATTACGCCAACTTTATCTTTAAAAAGTGTGCAGTAATCCCTTTAACTCCACAATCACACGACGAGGCCAATTTTTCACACAAAGATATAGTATGTAGCATCAGGGGTCAATTTCACGAAGCATTACGATCCACTTTAACCGTGATGGGTGGCATCTTAATGTCAAGTCACAGTGCTGTAGGTATTTTCAACTAATTTCTAAAGGGTTGAGTGCAGTTCATTATTTTCGTGGATCATGGTATCAGCATTACATACAAATCTCTTCAGAGCTACTTGTCAGTCAACAATCAATAAAATGGGCCTAAGTTGATATCCAGTACACACACTTTCTTCTAAAGTCAGGATAATTTGCCTTTTTAAATTCTGACATTTTTCAAAAGACCATCTGGCAACTCTTCGCTGAAAATTTGAGAACCATTTATTGTTTGAGTAAATGCATAAAACATTTATTGTTTACACAACGCTGACTCGTCACATTTGTGAGTTTAGTTAAAGTAACACAAGAGACCCTATCCTATTGGGCCTGTGATTTTTTAGCTACAGTAAGTTTGGTAAGACTGATCCCTGCTATATAAACCAAGGAAAAATGTATACATTCCCCAGTTCAATGGACTCACAATAAAGGAGGGAATTTACGTTTAATTTTGAAAAACATTAAAACTTTCTCATACTGTTTAAACATGTAAATGTCCCACCCTCCATTTACAATCACCTTGGATTTTACCAGGCTGCCTGTTGAATTGATACACTATTGTGATTCAATAATGGGAATCATTACTACACTAGTTTCCTCACGGACCCGCAAAAAAAGATACAGAATTTGGTGCATTCAAAATACAGAGCCAGAGTTCCATCTTTACATTGTGCAGGGAGAACAGTTGGTTAGCTTCAAGCATCATGTGTGCTACAGTTGGCAGTGAATATTAGTATTTTTATAAATAAGGAAAAACCGTTGGCTATAAAAACTTATTTAAGTTTTTTTTTTTGGAAAATCAGAATAAAAGACAAAATGTCATTAACCAAAAATCTGAGCAATTCATTTTTTAAGAATGAGAAAAATCGATATTACAAACTGTCGACACATGAAATATTCAGTAGCCAATAGGTAAGAGTTATCGCCAAGTACATCACAGTCCTCACACGTCCAACCAACTCTAGCACAAGTCATCTAGTCTTAAATTACAAGCTATCCAAATGAACCATGACAAAAGCATTTCTTTGTGGATGGTTATACCACTGCAGTCACGTGATGGACTCCAAGAGCTTTAAATTCACTTTGGTAGATAGCCTCCTTGATGTAGACAGGGCAACTACGAAAGCTATTCAATGCATAAAGCAGGATAGCTGATGACGTGCACAACTTCTCCAGAACAACCAGTTGGGAACATGATTATGACAATCCAGACTTGTTCCTGTTGGGATAACTCCAAAAGCAATAGATATGCCCCTTGTAGGTACATGATTCCTTGCGAGGTGGGGCTAAGGCAAGGAAAAAGGGGAATGCAGTTTCACTGGCTAGTATAATGATTTCATGCCGCTTTCCTCAAACTCTGCGTAGGCATCGTTCAGCTCCATGAAGATCATTTTGGCCAGGGACTCATTGGGTGTGCCCGTGTGTTTGTCAGGATGAACACACAGGCAGGCCTTGCGGTAAAACTTCTTCACCTGCCATGAAAAATAGCAAGCAAAGTTAAAATATTTTAAAAAGCTTTCATCCAGAGTTGCAGTTAGCCGTAGAGTTTAGTTGGCAAATCCATAGTTACTGATTACGGCACCTGATATTATCTGACGTCACAATGGATTTGAATCAACCAGGTGAACCTGACAAGCTCAGTGTTCAAGTCCTTCCCGAGTAAGCTTGTAACTGTTTCTTCCTTGCAAGCCCTCACAAAGCACTGAGCATGACATGCTTATTCAATTACACTGGCAAGTAACAAACCAAATATCGCCTCTTCCAGATGCAAACGTACATTCACAATTACTGATTGCATGAATTCAATCTCTGCATCTCCAAAGGGAACATCATGTGACACGTAATTCTATTGAATATCAGGGTTCATGTCACCCTTTGCCCTCCCCAAGCACCAACCCCAGGCATCTCACCTCATTAGGTGTGACTAGTTGATGCATTCCTACTAGTTTCCATCGACTCTCCCCGTCCCATAGTACTGTATGCAGACTGGATATCAGGGTCCGGATGTTACGCTCCTTCCCTTGTGTCCACTCCATAATCTGTGAACCAGAAGGACAACACACTTTGAAAGTATGAAACTATTCTCCAACTCAATATTTCTGGTTAATTACCACTTTGCGTATGAACTCCTGATCTCATACAGAACAACCTGAGAAACTAACCCTCTCAATATCTACCACATTATGAAGTACACAACAATAACCCTAACCCTCCTCAATCCTCCAAAATCCTTCGGGCAGTTTTGGAGGATTTTGGAGGATTGAGGGTGAATGGCAAAAGTGCATGGCTGATTACGAAGGATGCCATGCACGAAGGTCGTGGATTAGACCTTGTATTGTTTTTGCTTAGTCAAGCACAAAGTCAGCCCGATATTCCCTTTGAATCAACCGCACTGCTCAAGAATGCCCTTCGCACTGCCTCAACATAATGACAGGAATTGCTGGAGGATTTTGAAGGATTGAGGCAGCAGGCAGACCTCCAAAAAACATTTTCAAGAAATTTTGGAGGATTTTGGAGGATTGAGGCTGAATGCAATTTTTCCATGTTGAAAATCGGAGGATTTTGGAGGACTTTGGATTGACGATGGTTCCTGGTAAAAAGGCCTAGGGGGTTAGGGATAAGAAATCACTAGAATGAGGCATGGCATTTTTCACTGGGGGAGGATGGCAAACACTCCATCGTGGCAGACTGACAAGCCATCAACAAACGAAGGGTTTATTCCTGAAGCATTTTAACAGACCCAGTAAATGCTTGTGACATTACATGTGAAGCAAATCATCTGATGCTTAGGATATTGATCCCTGAAAGGAGCATATAAGATTCAGTTGGAACTTGTGCAACTTCCTTGGGCTAACACTGGTAACACAAATCTCTAATATGCAGTCCACACTATGATTTGCTAGGTACATTTCTTGAAAACTGTGGATTCAAAGGGGAGCTAGCCGAGGGGAACTAGCAGAAAATAGACACTAGCTTTAAAATATCTAGGAGAACCATTCTGTGATCTTACCTTGAGTTTTTCAGGGTCCATTTCCTTCACCAGATCTTCCTTCTTCATGTCATTAATTGTTTTATGCTCATCTTTCTTTGATGAAGCCGTAAAACCTTGCGATGACAGCAAATCTTCAAATTCACTTTTCTTTGTTGGCCCTGCAAGAAACACGGTATTAACCATTTTTGTCATAACCTGAATTTTGTGGGTAATTAAAAGCATGAGCACAAATGAAACAGTACTGGTATCCCTTGACTTCAGAAGTTTGTTCTTTGATGGACAATCCAGATGACGACGAATGAACTCTTAATTTTACTGAATTTCTGAAAAGAAACTTCTGTAAACAAATGAGCAAGTACTAACAAAACACCTATTTAACCTCAGCATTAAGGTTTTTGCGAAGAATTTGTCATAGTTTCAGTTCATTCTTTTTTACATGCATTTATCTGGAGGCACATTTGCTATGAGGCCATTTGCCACCTGTTGCATAAAGCTGTCAACCAACAATGACCAGGACTGTAGGGTTCCAAATACCCACTGGACCAGTGGTTGGAGGCTAGTAATTTTAACCTTGGTCTTGTAGCATCAATTCCAGTACAAGTCCGGCAGTCTTGTGCTTTTGTATTATATATTTATCTATGAGTTAATCAGAAATTTTTAATAAGAAATTACATGAGCTTTATTTTCGTAAAGATTACGGCATATGTGTTATACATGTAGCCTCTGAGATACTGCTTTGTTAACAAACCAGTTGATTCCTGACTTATGTTACTGTGTTGGTCTTGCAACAAGTGTGCCAGTTCAGTAAGCTCTAGGAGGTTCTGTGGTCCAGTTGTTTTTGTCATGAGATTTGACCCCTGGGTTCCCCACCGGTACCAGTTTGAGACAATCCTGTAGCTCTCTAAATCAAACAAGGCTAAACAATGACTTCACAATGAAGAAGGGAATAGGATGGCTGACGTTCTTTGTAGGTGATGGTGAAAAGGTGTAAACTGAGAACACTTCTTCCCCCCCCCTCACACAACTCCTTCCTGTTGTTTACTAACCACTGCCAGCTGTAGGAAAAGGTGTTCGCTTTCCTCTCTCCTCACGCCCTCCGATCACGCTAGTGAAGCCACTGGCGTAATAGTTAGGCTTGGCCTGAGGCTGCTGTTGCTGCTGGGGTTGGGGGGTTGGAATCTTGGCAGCCTGGGGTGCTGAGGGCGGTTGCCGTTTAGGGGATGCAGCAGCACCGTGGCTGGCTGTGGCTTTGGGCTGCCATTTACCAAAGGATGATGACTGCGACCCTGCTCCCCCTGAAGGTAGGTTTGTACCAAGATTGCCTACAAGGATGATACGGCAGCATTCAACTGTTCACAACTGTTACGCTGAGAAAACTTGGAATCTTTTCAATAGTGAGTAAGAGGTGATGGACTTTTAAAGTTTATAAAGAGTATTGCTCATCTCATATGAGAAAAGTGTAAAGTCTTTACCCACAGAAGAACATTACTTTGGAAGCCTAGTTAACGAAACAAATTAGCTGCAATTTAGTAAAATCAAACGAAAAGACCCCAAAGTAATTATGTCCCACTATTAAAACAGATTTTACTGAGGAACAAATATGCCGGGCAAACTTGCATGATGTCAACTAATATCTTACCAAAATCAGCAAATGGGTCATTAGCACTGCTAGCTGTTGCCTTGGCTTGGTGTGTGGGGGTGCCACCTGCTGTCTGTCCCATTCCCATCCCCTGGGGTCTGCCCATGGGTGTTGTCTGGCTTGTGGGTGGGGATGTACCATTCCATGCTGCAGCCAAATTGGGTCCACTATGACTCTGAAGATTGAAATCATGACGATCTATGTGATTTTTTGATTTTGACTTTAACAGATTTCATCAATTAGAAAACGGAGGTTTAACAGGGTACAGACGCACTGGTTCTTAGGACACAAACTGAAAGTTTACCACACATGAGCTAGATTTTAAAGATATGATCAAGCAATGTTCTTGTTTGTACCTGCTTAAGAGTTGGTCTAGTCCTTTGTGGAGATGACAGTGTTGCTCCTGATAAGTTGCCAAAGTCGCCAAGTAGGTTATCACTGCTATGTGATATCTTGGACATGTTCTGGAGATTGGCAACTTGTGGTGACAAATTCCCACCTGGTGGGGCTCCTTTCCCACTGAGTGGATCAAACAAAAGATCATTACCAGCATCCCCGATATCAAAGAAAACTTGTTTCTGTGGGGAAGCTTTCTCAGACCTCCTTCTGGAGGGTGATGGGTTGAACGGATCAAAGGAATCCCCTGGTTTGGAAGTGGGGGCTGCTCTTGCAGACTGTGAGCGAGTAGGAGGGTGAGTTGTCTTTACAGTGGTTGACTGCGTAGGTTGCTGAAATGGATCAAATGCATCTCCTGGCATATACTGTTTGGTACTTCCTCCACTAAACTTAAGAGACTCTGCTGCTAAGGGGTCCACTAGCAGATCAAGATTACTTGGATCAGATGGGCCTGGATCCATCAGGTCTACACCGTCAATTCCTCGCTTTGTCACTGTGTCTGTAGCTCCAGACGTCTCGGCCGGGCCTCTAACACTGATGTTCAACAGGTCCACATTATCAGTGGCTTGCGATGGGTTTAATGACTGCACAGGGGAAAACCTAGCATCAAAAAGAGGCTCCTCAGCTGGGTGAGACCCTGAGCTTGTTTCGGCAGCGTCCTGATCGAAAGCAGCGAAGAAGTTGTCGTGATCAAGTCGCTCCCCATTCTCCCGTGCTGGGTCTTGGTGAGGTGCTTGGACATGCTCCGTCCCAAACTGTCCAAATTCTTCCTCTGACTCGATGAGGGACTCCTTGGCCTCTTCTTCCTGCCAGTTCACACTTGACAGAAATTCTGCCTTCTTGTCGGTGGCAGCGGCGGGATGAGGCTGAGGCTGCCTGGATGACTGCTGCTGCCACTGCTGTTCATCAGATGACTTTGTCATTGTTTTCTCCTTGGTTTTTCTCTCCTTGGCATTAGCATCCATGTGTCCTGAAACCCAAAACAAGAAATTACAGGGCCAGGCCTGAAAAAGTATTTAACAAGCATATGAATGTGAATAGTTTCAAGCTCAGAGGCAAATGCTGGTCAGAATTTTATGGAGGCTTGAGAAGTGGACAGCTATAAAACCATTATTACACACACACACTAATCAGATGTTGTAAATTTGTCCAGATTGGTTGAAAGGATGAGTGTGTTTGACTGGAAAGAGTAGTTTTTTTTCCCTTGCTTTTCAGAAGTTGTTTTGGAGGAATTTCTTTCTGTAGATCCATGTCAGCCTCGTATCTGTCTGTGTTGTATTACCTCCACGCAACACAGTCTTCAGAAGGCTAGATATTTCTCTTGGGATCATTTGGTAACCATACAGCAGTAGTAGGCTGCTAGGCTGAGCCAAAAGCCCTCATTGAAGCTTAGCAAAAACAATGTCAACATCCTCCCAGTTACGACCTGCTGGAAGAAAACTAGACAAACCTTACTTAAAATGTCTCGTTAACGAACAAGGAAAATTGGAACAGGAAAAGCATGATCTATTGATCATCAGATGTCACTAGACCTTACAAAGGTATCGAGCCCTGTTAATGGACTTCTGTATTTTCTTATACCAATAGGTCATGCTCAGGAATTAGTACATAGGTGCCGTGCAGTCAAGGACTCATGTTTAAAGTCACCACAGTAATGAAAGAACACTGTTTTAACTTCCGTTAAGCCAGGCCCACTTACCAAACTGTGCCACCACACTGTTCTGTTCTTCCTTGTTACTGAAGCAGTACTTGGGCGTGATCCGTTGCGTCTCAAAGGTGGCCCAGGGTGGTTCCTTGTCTGGCTTGGCTGTCTGATCCAAGAACTCTATCCTAAGGGTCACATTGAAGAGGTCAGGGAACTTGTCCGGTTGCTCCATCAGGTCAACATCATACCTACATGTGTTCAGAAAACACACTGTAACTTGGGACCTTGGACTGAGCTCTAAATTTGACTTCTTTCTGACATTTAGCTTGCTTTTCTGCAAACTAAACAGTGTTGATATTACAACCAGAATATAAAAAGATTGAAGTGCTTTGATTTGCTTTGTAAGTCATAAAAGTCACCAAATTATCCTGAGCACAAAGCATGACACGAAAACAAGCATGACATGAAAAAAACAAGCGGGCATACTTAGAGAATTGAACGGTCTGTGACCCATGGGGCACAAATCCAGCATGGAACTGTAACTGAAACATCTTCATGGCCGTCACCTGCAAGAGGGAATATATCGTGACACATATCATGTTACATTGAAGTTATATCAACCATGTACAAACATTAGACAATTAGAATCGTTTAATTTAGACACCTTACTGCTGTTTGAGATTTAAACCAGCCAATTCTGGCAAGCTGAGCGATTCAAAGGGTATGAACACTGCACTTGGGGTAGAGTCCAACCTGTGCAGACTTGGGATGGTTTTTCACAAGCTCTTCAGCAGCACAGAGTAAGCAGGTGCAAATATGTAAGCAAAGTACTACTCAAGCAAGTTATCAAAAGAAACATCTCATTACCACTTCATACACAGTCGTTTTTATATAATACTATTTCATATGGTGTTTTTTGCGATTGGAACTTAAAGTGGAAGCAACAGTTATATGACACTGGCAATCAAACTGTTTTTCTTCTTTTTTTTAACCTTTCCTTCATTATGCTAAAAGATACTTGCAAACACTACACAGAAAGCCAAGCAGAAGGGAGACACATGGTCAGAGAATACAGGCAGTAACGAACGAGATTAGGGGAGTTGTATGAATGAAGTCAATATGTCTATGTAAACACCAATTACCCAGATTGTTTTGTTGACAGCCCTAATGAACTACGTAAGTCTGAATGGTTTACTAACCACGTGACATATTCTCTGATACTCAAATCAAATTTAGTTGAAAAGCTGCTTCAAAGAAATGATGTAAGTGCTCTACAGTTCAGAAACAATCAAAATCTAACAAACTAAATGATAGATTCTGGGTGGCTCCAGAGAGTTCAGGTAAATGACAAATATTTGAATTCATCTCTCACCTTTCCCTGGACTTTGCCACCAAATGTTGACCTAGCATGATACACCATACACATGACATCTCCATAGACCACTCTATCAATGGGTATCTCTGCCCAGCCATCATCAACGAAATAGCCCCTACAAGCATTGCAGAAAAAATGGTGTCAGACAACAGCAAAGTTTGAGACTATCACCCACTGTTTCAACCCAAACAAGGTGAATCCTAACTTATGCTTTATCAAGGTCTGTTATCAAAGAACAATACAGCAGTGCAGGTGTGTGTATTAACAAGTGTGCGGGATATAAGGACCAAATAACCACACAAAACAAACAGCAGCCCTCTACACAAAGCCTAGTGACGCCCTTTCTCAAGCTGCCAAAGCATTTCTTTGTGAGGAAGTACCCTTGTGTAATTGATACCTTGCCATGTACATGTAAATCAATGAGCTTTGGCATTAACACTAACTCCATTGGAATATTTTGTCAGACACATTCCCAAATCCTCCACAATTATCTATCCACCGTGTGGATAACAAAAACGCACTCTCTTTATACTTCGGCTTTCAAGGGACATCAAAAGCCCCATGTAAAGTAACAGTGGCCACGCTCCACCTGCCTCAACCCTACAAAATCCTCCTAAACCTGGTAGATTCTGATAGTTCTAGGAGGGTCAGGATCAAACAGTCACCAAGAGCTTTTGTGAACAGATGTGACTCCCATACTCACTTCATCTTTTCATATTCCTGTGATGTACTAAGAATCCTCTCTTCTCCTAAGTACAGCTCCACAAATGGCCGACATCCGTTCCTTATCAGGAAACCAAACATAAACCAGGTTACAAGCAGAAAGAAGCAATGCACCAGGAAACATTAAACTGATTGTAAAACTGCATAAGAATCCACTAAAATCTACCATATTAAGGATATGTGACTGACAAAGTCTTGCCCATTTTGCCAAATCGAACAATCCTTAACATTTTGGACTGCCGATGAGCTTACATCTCTGAAACAAAAACCACTGTTCAAACTCTGCACTTTGTGACTGGCCTTCCTTTGAATTAGTTTGAATGTCAACCAAGCTCACCTCTGTTTGTTGTAGAGTGGAACTGGCATCAATGTCAACGTCTTGATCTTAAGCAGGTTATCATGAGGCATGATGGGATGCTCAGGATCCATCATGTCACAGATGTACTCCATGTACCTGAAAAAAATTACAATATAACAAAAGAGGAAAATCAAACTTATCAACCAACACCGGTTGAAAATCTGCAGCTAGAGGGGGTTTCTGTCTGTATACGGAATGGATGTCCTGCCGACCATTGAGAATATCTCATTTGTCTTAAGAAAACTTGGATGCCCTGTTTGCTGGAGACCTAGTAAACATGCACCAATTTCTGCGACAGTTTCAGAGAGTGTGAAAATACATTTTGGCAATATCTATCTACAGTAGTGGGCAATATTTACACTTGCCAGCGAGACCAACTGTGTATGGTATGTAGATTTGGCCATGCTACACAGCCTGTCATATTAGTTGGCCATGCCACATAGCATGTCATATTAGCTGGCCATGCCACACAGCCTGTCATATTAGTTGGCCATGCCACATAGCCTGTCATATTAGCTGGCCATGCCACCCAACCTGCCATATTAGCTGGCCATGCCACACAATCTGTCACATGAGCTGGCCATGCCACCCTACCTGTCATATTAGCTGGTTATGCCACCCAACCTGTCATATTAGCTGGTTATGCCACCCAACCTGTCATATTAGCTAGCCATGCCACACAACCTGTCATATTAGCTGGCCATGCCACCCAACCTGTTATATTAGCTGGCCATGCCACCCAACCTGTCATACCTGCTGTAGAAAATATGACGTAACAGTAAGTAGTAGGCGTGGTGTATTTGTTGTTTTACAAGAAGATTTGCGCCAAAAATAACATGACACCTTAGGCACACACAGTCTCAAGGTGATTAAAACACGTAAGACATAGTTTTCCTCAGCATGTGAACAACTTGGAGACTTTGTGATACTACAGACGGGGGAATCCAAGGTTTGACAATGTCCTCTGAATTAAGATGTCCAGCAATGTTGGCTTTATACCTCTTTTGTGAAGAGATGACCCCCGGTGGCCCCCGTTTACTGGTGAACATATACAGACTGGCTTCCGTTGTTGTGAAGAAACGGCAGAAGGCAAAGAAAGATGATATGATGGTTGCAGATGATGCCTTACCATCCTGAAACAAACAGGGAGATAGTTCATGAAAACAAATCAAGTCAGTTCTGTTACAGTATGAGAGATCTGTACTTACAATAAGATAGCATAGTTTTAATGGGAGACTTTGAGACGCTTGGTGGCAGCAAACATACTGGTTCTTATACTCTCCAATTCAACAGTAACTGGACTTACAAGGCAGTGGACAGCACAGACATTCTTAGGATCTTTCTGAAGCCAGAGGTACATATTCCTACAGACAGTGTAGAGTAGAATCAAACTAGGGGCTCTCTTAGCTGACCAGCCGCACTCTAACACCTGTGCACAAGCGGAATAAGACTTACATCAGTATACAGCTGCCTTTTCATTACTCTAATATTTGTCCAAATTATGTATAATCATGTCAGTGCTAAACGTCCTTACTTTAAAAATGCACTATAAGGTCCTTATTGAAAAAGTTGCTATAAAGATAAAATCTGGCAAAAATATTGGGCGAAATTTAAATAAACCAGCCATAAAAACTAGTTTTATAGATAAATGGTCAGGAAAATGGTCAGTTTCATTGAAAAGATTTTTCTTGCTCAAAATGAGGCCCTCAGAGTTTTTTTCAAACATAACATGATTGCTGTAAGGACCATTTAGCACTAATCTGACGACTTGTAAATTGAAATCATTTATGACAGAAAAACCTACCCACAAAACTTCAAAATACACTAAGCACCAAATAAATCAACTGTGTTTTCTACAACTACAAGTGGTTTGTGTTGTACGTTAAGTAAATATGAAGTTTCTTTTTCACTATTTGTATATTTTTCTTTGTGAATCAGCTTTCTAAAGCCTACACTGCTACACCAAATTTTCAAAACAAAGGCAGACATTTTGTCACTTTTACAGTTTTGACTGAATGTTAGTAACACTTTCTTCAACAAAAAATATTCGCTTAAGTCCATTTTATATTGAGAAGCTTTCTGTCGCACAGGATTTGCAAGAAGCTGTAAGCATTTAACATACAACAAAGAATCTCAAACTATGATATATATAATGTCCTTTGGATTGTGAGGCAAAAATAAGTTCTTCTACTCACTCTGTTGTTGAATTTCTCCTTCCTATAAAATCTTGACGTAAGATTGAAGACATAGTAGTGATTGCTGTGTCTGGAGTCCAGAAAGTTCTTGACATCATCAATGTGATTTTTGTAGGCCGACTCCAGACCCTCAGCAGGGAATGACATTACAATGATGCGTGATGTGATGTAGTTCAGATCCAACTCGGCTTTTGCATAGCTGAGAAATGAAAAGGTATCTATTGTTTATAGTTAGCTGTCTTAGAGAGCTACTATTAACAATGAAATCAACTGATTCATATTGGAAATGAAAGGACATTATTAACTTTGATCTTCCAAATCCTCCAATGTCAAGCAGTGAGAGTTGCATGATTTTGAATGATTCAGAACTACAGGGCTAAGACACCATTACCAATGATTGGACTCGACATCTCACTTTTGTTGAACAAATACTACAGCACTGATTTACTTTACATGGTTGGGTTTTCCACTGTGAATGAGCTGGGGGGGAAGACGGCTGTGCATTTCCTCAGATGTCATTGCAAGTCACAACATCAGTTTACCGTGCTTAGCATTTACAGTTTTCCCACTGATGTCTTGAGGTCTTTTTGACACCAATTTTATGAAAAGCGATAATACTATTCAAGCAATATGTCCATTTCTAAAGACAGGTTGGCACACAATGTGAATTTTTCCCAACAACTGCTGTAAACGCATAGGCTGACATGTATGGACGTGCAAAATATAAACGACAACAACATTAACACCCTCTGTTGGATGGAATGGAAATCACATAGATGTACTAAAAATACATGTCTTTACATGCATGTCAACTTCCAAACAAACTGGTCTCCAGAGAGCCAAAATTCTGGGGGTGGGGCTCGTGTCAGAAGGTTAGAATTAATGCCACATCGTTTACCTTGCTACAGTGTGGGCCATTTTACTAGATGTGTCTTTGATGTTCTTGAGCAAGCTACCTGCTCCACCTTTCATCATTCCTAAGAAGCTAGTCCCATTGGCAGCGTCTGAGGAATCTGCAGAGTTGCCTTGGGGAGGAAAGCGATTGGCACGATTAGTTTCCATAGTTTTCATATTGGGAGTTTTGACCTTCAACAACACTGTATAGCCAGTTCTGTCCAAGGGCTTGAGAAAAAATTGACAAATTTATTTGGGTGGGACTCGAACCCATGATGACCTCTAATTTACAAGTGCAAAATTAATGTCTTACTATTTGACCACTAAGCTTGGGGTGGTTAGCAGGCTGGTTCAAGTCAATGAGCAACAGGTAATGCACTGAACCAATGTAACAATGTAAGTTGCAGACCCTTTGACCAATGCAGAATGGAATTTGACAGGAATTCATCCGGCTGTCAACCTAGGCAACATACATGTACATGTGCAACAAAATGAATAGCTGAGTGTGCCCTTATTCAACACAGAAGAAAAACTAATACATATAAAAGGGGGATTAAGATTAGTTGATCCAACCAATGACAGAACGGTTATAAAACAAAACCAGCCAAGCAAAATCAGGTACTACTTGCCAAATGATTTGGCAGTCATGAACCAGAAAAAAATAAATGATACAAAAATGTCTCATGACCGACTGCTACCAAATTTCCTTTTTCAACTCTCCTCGAATAAAGATACTGACAAATTTGGAAAGCGCGCTCATGTAACACTGGAATGTCAAGTTGGAAGAAAACTGGCAAAGTTCAGAGTCAACAGTGCTTGCATGTTTTAAATTGGATTCAGTTTGTTTCTAAGACTAAAGTGATTTATATTTCTGCACATCTTGAACTAACTTGAGTTTTCTGCAGGTCTTCGGGCAGGGCTGGCTGGCGATGCTGCAGTGTTGGTATTCTTGCTTGTCAGTAGAGTCAGGGGTCCCTTCAGGACAGTCCCTCTAGCTGCAGCTATCTCATGAATCTGCGCCAGGATGACAGAGACAGGTGGTCTGTTCCTTGGATCCACCTGCAGCATTGCACCTAATGGGCCAAACATAATGAATGGGCTGTTAAAACTCACAATCATTTTCAGGTACATGTAGGAGTCCATATCTGTTAATAACCCTAAACCTTCTTCACTCCTCTAAAATCTTCAGGGTGGTTTTCAAGGATTTGAATGGCAAAAAAGTGTGGCTGATTGTGAAGGATGCATTGTGTCAAGATCTTGACTTAGACCTTGTACTGTTTATGTTTCACCGTGAATAAATTCAAGCAAAGACTATACATATCATCCACACCGCTCCAAGGATACCACTTGCACTGCCTCATTAGATGACAAAAATTGCTGGATGATTCTGAAGATTTGAGATAGTGGTCACCCCTCCAAAGAACACATGCAAGAAATAAAAACACATTTTGGAGGACTGAGGGTGCATCCTAGCCACAGGGGCCAAGAGAGTTCGGTTAATAAAACCTTCTTCACAAACAATTCAACCACTTGTGGATGGTCTTATTTTTGATATATGGTTTGGAAACAGATGTATCAGCCAACTTTTAAACATCCCACCAAACCAATAGCTTTTGAGAGTCATTTGTACAATCTTTATAGATACTTCTGACTGCAACTTGTCCTATCCAATACTCTGAAGTACTATTCCAGAATGACATTTGCTACACCAGCTGCCTGAACTATGAACCCCATGGACTCTCGTGTACACATGCACAAAAAGAAAAGTAATCAGTGAAGTGTGAGGTGTATATTCAAGTCCACCTAAAGAGACTCCTGTGTAAAAAGCTTGACAGTTTCATCCATCAGCTGCCCTGCAATTTGTACACAATCAGATTATGTTTATACATCCTCTGGGATGCACGGGTTAATGGCGATCACATATTCTCTCTGTATATATATTTGTCCATTTCAGATTTTAATAAATTTTACAAAACTTTTTCAAATGTGACATGTCCCACAAAGCAAGGTCTTCTACCTTCAGAAATATGAATAAAATATCTTGTCCAAAAGTAAGACTCACGTATCAATTCATGCAGCACCACATGCTCCTTGTCTGATTCTGGTATTGTGTAGTTGGCATTGATGATTCTTAGTTTGGCAGAATCCTCAAATGGGTGTTGGCCATAACAGAGCATGTATAAGATGCAGCCCAGGGCCTGTACATTAGATACAATTTAATCTTTCAAAAATCACAGGAAAGCGATAATGTTCAAGTCTGGTAGCCCGACAATGGGCTACACACTACTTGATCTTCAACATTTAATAGTTAATAGCCATGTGCATTACACTTAAACTAGGTGTATCCAACTCGAGCAGAGGCACCTGCTCACCAGTTGGTCAACAGTGTTCATGTTGTTATTAGTTATGTGATGGTAACGCATGTGAAATGCAGGTCCGACCAATGGAGCCTTGGTTGCTAAGAAAATTGTTCCCTCTCTTGGTCCAGCTCAAGGCTCATTTTGGGGAAGGGAGAATTTGAGAGTTTCTTTTCCTTTTTCTTGGGGGGGTGGGGGTGGATAAGAGAGAGAATGGAGGCAATAAAACCACAAAGATTTACCTATCACCAGCCCTACAACCTGGCTTGCTCTAGGCCCCATGCCACTCATGGTGCACTGCTGGAGACTAACACAGCTGGTATCTGAACCATCATGCACAGTTGTGGACAAAGATACTCTCTCAAAACTTCAACCAATTAACCAGGCCTTCTCATATTACACTTGTTCAAAACACCATCTTTCTGCACAGGTCAGTGTTTATTTTGCTTCTGTCTACAATGTGTGATGCAGACGGCTTCTTACCCATATGTCCATGTTTTCATCAATTGGGTAGTTGCTGTAGAGATCCAGCATCTCTGGAGTGCGATACATCGGAGTGGTGTGACGGGCCAACTGTGGCAGAAATAATAAACATTAATGTACTTGTACGCTGGGTCAGGAAAAAAAATGACCCAATTTGTGACAAACATGAATACAGATAAATCATCTAAAGTACAAATATGAATATGGCCAATATCTTAAATCAAGCAGTGTAATTCCCTGGGAAGATTACAATTATCACTTGCAATCTTTCTGAAGCATACTCAGATCAAGAGAACTTCCTCTCAAACTAAATTTGTGACAGTATTTCAAGTCCCAAATAATCCCCAACTGAAGAGCCAACGACGTTTGGAGGACAAAGTATCATCAGTGCAACATGATGGAATATGTACATGGTGCAGAGTACAAAACTGGGCCAATTTAACAGATACATAGTGTGCCTAACTCCAATTGGACAAAGCATCGCCCTTCCTTCCAGCATTTGGATGTTTTAAGATGCATCTCCATGAGCTGGTTGAAAACTTTCACGCTTTCAAGCTTGGCAATGAATCCTTCTCTCAACTATTATCTTACGCTTTGTCTTAAGAATTATAGTATTTTTCTAAAGATGAAGGCCAGGGTGTACTGAACAAAACTTCGCACCTATTCCTTGCTTTTTTAGAACCACCTTTACGTTTCAAAATTGTACCTGGATCTATGTCTATCAAAGTATTATTCTTTACACAAAAAGCAGCACAAGGGAACACGCCCAAGCTCCACGGCCTTTCAGTTTTGAAAGCAACTAATTACGAGTCAATACCTAACTGATTAAATAATGCACAATGAAAAGTACCCTACAGTATCTGATCTTCACCTCATCTTCCAACAAACTTCTCTTTAGCGATGTCCACGTTTCATCAGGGTGGTAAGACTTGGAAGTTGCACTTCCGAAGTCGCACAGTTTAATTGTTCCCTTTGAACCAATCAGAAGATTCTCCAACTGGAACAAAATGAGTAAGCAAGCCATTTTCTGGTGTTACATCACATGTATATTTATGGGGATTAACAGAACAAGTGTCTCAATAACTTCAGAATAAAATTGGCAATTAGGCCGATTAGGTTACAAATGTTTTACTTCTGAAAAGTCTTGGTAAGCAGACTTGGGGAGCTACATGTAAATGTAATTTGGCCCATAATATCAATAAACACACCCAAGTACAATTTAGAATATTCATGTCTTTTGCCTACATGTACCACATCCATTTTGGACTTAAATAATGAATTATGAAATAATATCATATAACAAATTCACATGTAATTAAACAGACATTTCATGCATTACTGCGTACCCTATCTATGCACTCATGAATTAGCTACTCATGCATTAGCCCTAATCCTCTAGATTGTTGAAGAAGCAGTAGTACTGAATCTAACAAATTGTGACTGACACAAAGGGGGTCACTGTACATGTAATTCCTGGCACCTCACTGGACAGAACCAGGACAACAGTGTTAAAGTGTTGAGTCACTTGGTACATGTATGGATGGATGGATAAATGCAGCATAAAGATGACATTTACAGTAACAGTACTAAACCTGGCAAAATCAAGCACAGTCTAACACATGGTACCACTAGCCAGCTAATCCACAGAATGACTATTGTATGTAACCAGCCTTTGTTCCTCAGTCTAACAAAGCTGCACAAGTTCATAATGTATGGTTCGGGTACTTCATGCGGCAACATTTGACCAAACCTACATGTACTGCTAGAGTTTGAGGAGCTTTGGGCAGTTAAGGTTTGCCCGGCTTTAGTATCACAATATGACAGCAAGCAGCAACTGACCTTGAGATCTCTGTGTGTGATTGGTGGTTTTTGCTTGTGCATGTGACCAACAGCCCGGCATGTCTGAAAAAACACCTGAAGAACCTCGTCACAGCTCAGCGGCGCTCCCTTCGCCTGTATGGCCTCCACGAGACCACCCCCCTGGCACAGTTCCATCAGAACCAAGAATTCTGATTGGTCGTTATTGGATTCATCTTTGCTGCTGGAGGCAGCAGACAGGAACTGAACGATGTTTGGATGACCAGATAGTTTTTTCTGTAAGACACTGCTAAGGAATACTTTATATTTTGCAGCTCACTGAAAGTACAATTTGTCTAACAGACTATCTCTGTAACAAGACACATTTAACCAACAAGCTGTGCTTCAGACTCATGACAACAGACATTTCCTCAAGGAAAATGAATGATGGACACTATAAATTACATATAACCCAAATCCATCAAATTTACATGTATGAACTCACAACAAACAAAATCGTGTGTTATTACTACAGAGAAAAGATATAACATAAAGGTTTACACTTTTAATCATTAACATTTTCTGAAATACATAATAAAAGCCTACGTGTCCATGCAAAAGCTTGCATGTACATGTACATTGAACAACTATTTGCGTATTTAAATACAACCCTACATAATATTTACAGTATACACACTCATCTTAAATGCAATGACACAATACAGTGACTTGTCATGTTTGATTTAAAAGATTTTTAGCAGATTTTTTCCAACAAATACATGTACATGTGGTCAAGTAAATTTATTTTGTGCTTACCATTTCCTCACTCAGGATTGAACTTTCTGCTCAAGACTCACACACTTGACGTGCATTTGCATGCACAGAAACATGCATACTGTCATGTACTAGCTTACATGTACAATGCATGCACGGTATAGGTAGAGACTCATGCATATGCACAGCACATGTGGGTGCATGTAGCATGTACTATGGAATGTATGTGGATACACAGGGTTGAGGTATTGATTGTATGGATTGAAGGTCCTTAGTGTGGACATGTTTGCTTCTAGACACTGTATATACATGGTATAATTCAAAGTGTAAATTTAAAGACTTGTACAAAATTATGCACAAAATCTTCGATTTCCTAAGACTGCATTCAATTTACATGTTCACATCCACAGCACCAGTAAAAAACTAAACATTACAAATCTAGAATGACATGAACAGTACAAGAAGCATTTTTCTTATCTGAAAATAATAAAAATTCCACAGAGTTTGATGTACACTTACATGTACTAAATGACTTTCTACTCCTCTTCAAATGTACAACACAACTGTGAAGAACTGAAGCTTTGACTTGGGTGTATATTTACTTTAGGCTATTGACTTTACAATATTCCTTTTTTGCATTATAAAAGGGTTCTTTTGTCAAAACAGTAGATGATACAGGGAAAACTTTAAGTCACTCACTTTAATTTGTTTTCTTCAATTAAATGGGAAACACCATTTCTTTTCCGTTTGGCTTAAGCTTTACTAACACAGACTAGCATTTACAAAGGATACCAGAATAGATATCTCCTGCAGGATCGCTTTGGATTTTTCGTCATCATTTGCTAACAATCTCTGCGAAAATTAAAAACAACCTCAATATATCCAATGTGAACTTTAATGTTACCAGTATATTTTAAATAACCTCACATGTACATGTACCTCCTCAACAGGCAGCATAGTTGGACGTTACAAGCGTTATGATACGCTATATGTCATGCATTTATAACAGACTCAATCAGTTCATTTGACGAGATCAGGTCCTATCCTGGCACTTATTAAGGATCATCCTTTGAGTAAAGTGATACACCCTCACTCCAGGAATTAGACAGGTACATGTATTGAAGTTCTCCTGAATGTTATCCTGTCATAATCATGCAAGAACCGTGAGCTTAGCAGATGCCATATTTCATGCACAACTGAATTTGTCAACAAACATGCCTTGTACAGTACCTGTACTAGCATGCATATTGAAGCTTACATGTACATGTAGAAAACCACAGCAGGAACCAAGATACATGTCATGGTCTACAGATTTTGAGGCATGATCTGACAATGATACTCTGGCTCTTGCCATTGACGTCCATTTTCTCATTTGGTGGGCCATCATTGTCAGAACATGCAGTATGACTGTCTTCTCTTAACACCACAATGGCACATTTTAGGACTTTGAGCATCATGCAGACTGACAATGGCTAAGCTCTTATAGCCTGGTATGTGACTGAGAAAACCAGTTCATGCTTAGCGGAAATGCCACAGCCAACGTGTGACACTGAAGTCACTCACTGTGCACTGCTACAACGGGCCTCGAATTTCATTTTTTTTAGGGCACTGCTAGTTGGCATTGGTGGACTGGCTGAAAAAAGGGCAGTAATGCCAAACGTGAGGGCATTAATGCCATCAGTGTACCAAAGTTAAGGGCATTAACGCCATCGGCGTACCAAAGTTAAGGGCATTAACGCCATCAGCGTACCAAAGTTATGGGCAATGATGCCATTCCAATTTTTTTTTATATCGCATGAAAATGATTCAGGTCTAAGAAAAGTAGGATACACATTATACCTGAACATGTCCGTGATAAGTGCTGAACCAGCAACTGAGTGTTGAAAGGCTTCGACCTGTTTTGACTGCAGCCATTCTTTCCTCGGCATTTTGCGTACCACAAAAACTGGCTAGACCAGTGATTTTGGACACAACAACGTACGTGAGAATTAATCAGGGTAGTCCGATTGACCAATGTCATGAATGTACAGTTCGGATCGCGCGCGGCACGTTGCACTAAACAGCAAACACTACATTACGGTGTTAGTTAAAATACTGCCACGACCATACAATTGTTCTGTGTGCATGAAAAATGTGGAGCTCTCGATATACCGACAACGCATACACGTTGATGAGCACTTGTTCTAGATTAACATTATTGCATGGTACATTAAAATACTTGGCTTGGGCATGTGCTGTTATGTTATGTCGTTGGACAGGCCGGCGCGTGTCGCCTGTGACGCGCTTGCGATTCGTGCAGTGTGCATGGATAGAGCCAGCCGAGCCGCCAGTGCACGGCAGGCCAGGCTGAGCATACGCTATCCCCACTATACACACAGTATATGCATCCCCTGTATATGCATACATGGCATACATTTGGGTGGCGTGGCGCGGTGTTCCAGTCGAATGTGAGCGATCATGGAACAATGTGTATGTCGCTTTCCATGCCGCTTTCTGTGTACCTTGCTGAAGAGGGACAGTCCATATGCAAGTGTAAGGCACTACGGCCATGACAAAAAAGGGCACTGCCATCTTTCTGGAGAAACATGATAACTTTTCGGAACCAGCACTACCAAATGGGAGGACACTGACGGCCATGGCCGTCATGGAAGTCAGGAAATTCGAGGCCTGCTACAAGTAATTCCAACTGGTGGAACACAATGCAACTCTGGCAAATTAGGCAACAAATCTTTTGTGCCATGAAATACATTAAGTACATGCATTTGCACATGTAACAAAAAACTTGCCAAGTGTCAACCAGCCTTCACAATACAGATTTTCTTGATGTAATTAACTCAAACAATATTCAATGGCATGGAGATGCAAGACAGTTAAGGCCTGCTGAGTTCCGACCCAAAAATAATGCAACAGATAGTCTGCATAGAACCAGAACTTTCTTGCTAACTATTCAGATCAAGATAAAATCAGTAACGTTACCTTCAATGCATATTCCCTTCCTGAACTATCAGCAGCAATGAACACAAAGGCAAAACCACCTGAAACAAATCAAAACTGGACAGTTGAGATGATGAGACCAAGAAAGGCACCAGGAAAGAAGGTATCCTCCAGAAAACAATTCATGAAAATACTCACACCCACAAATGAGGTCTGTCACAATTTCAAGTGTGAATAACTTTGTTCTGATTCTATGGTCTGGAAACATAAATGCATACATGTACTCCTTGGGAAAGTGCCATGTCAAATGGGAATTTGACATGATTAGTTTGTGATTTGAATTGTATGTTGCCATGGAAACAAGAAAAACAACAACTGAGACAAAGGGGTAAAACAAGTCATTAGAAGTTACTTACAATGATTTAACCAAAAAAGTAAATGAAACAAACTTGCAATATCTCCTTAACCACTTAGCGCCGGATGACGTGTGAACATCCGCAATATTCCGTATTTGTTCCAAAGGAGGACATGCACACCCATTTAAGAGTTCTTTCTTTCATTTTCGCAGTTGACATATTAACAGTGTGGAAGAAGATTCTATATACAGATGCCAAAAATAAATTGCAATGTTGAAGAATCTGCCCCACAAAAAACAACAAAAATGCCCCAGCAGCTTTTTCGGGGAAGACAACCTGACAAATTGGTTATAAAATTACACGCTGGGTTAATTTCTTCATCATTGTAGGATGTTATAATCATTTTTGAAAAAGGGCTTTTGCTTCCAAATACATGTACATACATGTATGCATGTGTTAAATGTCTTGGAAACAAGGCTTAAATACATTTAAGCAAAGTGGAGCAGAAACTAAGCAAAAGTCAGTCCAACGTATGTTTCTCTTTGGACTGATATGGTTGGTACGCGCTGTGCACTGTGCTGGAAAGCTGTGGACAGAAGGGATACCTCAAACTTTAAGTTCATTCAAACACTTAATATGTCCAATAATACACATTTAGAGCATGAAGGCAGTCAGAGGTTGGCTGACAACCTGACGCCTGTGCAGTGTGATGCATATGAAGTGTCTGGTGTGTTTGGATCGTTGTCACATGGAAAATGAGAGGGTGATGAGTTACAAGCTTTGAATTTTTCAAAAAGTAGTCCATCACATGTTCTTACAACCCTAGGTAAAAGTTTTAGAGAGACAGAGATCAGTTAGGTTAACTTCTTCAGGGAAGGTTTGAACAGTGTTGATTGAAATTGATAAAGTAGAATTTTCAATAAGCCAATTCCTGTTCCGTTGCCATGTTGATTTTAGCACCCCTGTGCAAGTTTGTGAACAATGCTAGAGGGGAACGAATTGTCTGAAACAATAACAATTTCGAGCATCCATTCGGCAAAATGTTATGCAACGTTGTTGTCTTGAATTCGTTCCCCTCTGTAAAGTCTTCTGAGCTTGCGCACATGAAATGTGAAAGGCTTATTGCAGTAAATGTACCCTGATCAACCATTGTCTGATCTAATCGGACAGCATTAAAAAACCCATAGCAAGTAGCATTACAAACTCACAATATGCTGGAAGTAAGACTTACCACTGGCTATTTGCATTTCCTCAAAACTGTCATTATCTCTTGAAATCCTTTCCTTTGTCATAAGCCTTATTGTTGATACCGCATGAGTGATTTTTGCACCATGGGAGAAAGGCATTGTCATGATTGTGGGAAGGAAAAAGGAGCAAACACTGCCCCCTGTTCCTTTCCCACAATGCCTTTCTACCATCATGACCATCATGCAAAATCACTTATGTGGTATTTAGCAATAAGGTTTAAGTTTGTAGGCTTTCACTTCAACCATTTTATAATGCCATAGGCTAGTCATGCTGGAAGTAGGCCTAGCCTAGGCCCCTACTACTAGTACTAAGGTCAGTGTGATGTGATAGTTAAGACTCAGTGCATTCAGTGAGGTGGCAGAGGCCATTTTGCAGCAGCAAACATGACAAATCCTTTTAACAAAGTGTCTAAAAAGAGTGTCCTGTTAAATTAACAAACAGGTAGGCCGAGGCCTACTTACATTACAATCGACATCACGAAATAGGCCTAGGGCCTATACCCACCTTCTGCTATAACTCTTTTCACGCGTAATTTCGTATCACCCAGTTCTACCTGTGATCCGACAAATTCGCTTCCTCTGTCGCTCTGACCACCTCCCAGAAGGCCAAGTGCTGATCGGAATAACTCAGACATGATTACCTACAGAATGGTTTTCTTCCTTGTATCACTTCAAGCATTTTTAGTGGCTTTTAACAAGGAGAATTGTGACACTTCCGAGTGAAGTACACACTCTTCCACAAAATGTCGGCTTAACATGTGACGTCACCCAATATTATGACCTCTGACCGAAAACCCACCTGGGAGTAGGCCGAGTCGGTGTCCTAATCGATGGCTGGGGCTGCAAGTTACTACTGCAGATAATGTACATGTACATGTATGGGAAATCACGAAAATGACAAACCGCTTGCTTAGCGCTTCTGCGCGCTGCAGGGATAGGCGTTATTGCGAGCCGCAGCCACACAACTTCAGCACACGGCCGGGTAGTCTTGGATAACACGAAGTTCAAAGTGTTCAACGAATGAGATTACTACAAATGACATGATGTTCAGTGGTGTAACTCCAAGCGTTGATACTTGAAAGAGACTAGCGAGTTGTCACAAAATAATATTTCATTGGAGCTGAAGTGGACTTCGGAATTAGTTTAAAGATGGTCATTACCAGGGGCCTTTTAAAATTTCACATCGAAGCACACTGCCTGTCAGAAGTTCAAAGCTAAAAGGGGAGTTAATCGTTCCACGAATCACTTCTGCACGTCATCCACTTCAGGTTCTTGAAAGTGAAGGCAACAGCCCCGAAACCTTTGTACAAGGATATTTGCATTGAGTTTACTCTGTGACCTTGAACCCCTTTCAACCAGCGTAACACCCCACCCACCAATAATCTACGCATCTCTAGCGCCCACAGCTGATCGTTGCCTTGTTTATTAATTACATCACTAATTCATGTGCCTAATTGGCCACATGTCACATAACAGAACATGCTGCATATATTTTAATTAATTCCAATTAAAGCATATGACAAAAGGAAAACAATAATTACACCAAAAACACTGAAATTACAAAAATCAAATACGCTCATTTTAATTCAAGTAATCAAAAGAACACATGGAATTTGAAAAGCGGTTAAAGAGTGTCTAAGGCAATTCAATAAGAAATCAAATGAACTGTACAACCTGACTATATGAATGGGCACGCATTCCAGAACATTTTTTTTGGAACTAAAGAAAATGTTTTAAAGGTAAACCTGGTTGGTAATACCAGACAGTGCAGATACATAACAATGTGGTAGAAATGAAACCATAACACGGTGAATCTACCAAATGATGGGACAGTAGGTTATTTTTTTGGGGGGGTTAAGCGAAGGATTTGACTTTAAAGTCCAAAAAGTCAGTAAACCACTAAATTAAGAGGGCATTCATAGCCAGTAAATGAGAAACTGTAAGAAATGTAAATACCATAAACAGTGCTTAAATACAGCATGAGGTAACATGGAACACGGCATGCTCTATAATATTGTCGTCAAGAACTCTTAACAAATTCCCAGGGTTAACCGTTCCCCTCCATTCCAATGAGTTGAAAATTAGTCACCAGGAAATCCAGAGCGTGTGCATAATTTAAGACTTTAGCTCTTGAAAAAAATCCAGTTACGGTAGACTGTGGCTAGTTGCTCTCTATGGCCCTCTCCCCGCCGGGGTACGTCACTGGTTGTATACCTCTGTTACTCTGATATGCCACAGCTTGATTTCCTCTCGTTATTAAGTGTATAACTCTATTATGAACTCCTTTAACCTGGGCCCAGAACGACTGAAGATGTTTTCCGTCTGCGGCTCCCACATCCCCCATACCTGATTCGTGGGCCCACGAGGCTCCAGTAAAATATCATACTTCGTGATAATACGTGCACATTTAATTACTTTGAATTCAACTTTTGGAATTGATTCGTGTACCTTTACCCAGGGTTCAAATCATACCTTCATAGAGATCTTCATAGTGGAGGTTGACATATGCGTAAACTGAACACAATTATTTTTTGTAGCAACTTTTTTTCTAGAACTTAATGATAAATTTGGACGTGTTTTTATCATTTCTCTCCGCAAACAAAAAACTAAAGTAGATTAACCATATTTAAACTACTTTTGTGAAGTCATTTTGTTCAGTGAAGTGTAGATTATTTTCTCTGAATCTACAACTTCGTAAAGAATCTACAGTGAACTGAAGATTATTTTGGAGAATCTACAGGTATTGTGAACAGTACCTGCAAACAAGTAAAAAGTTGAAAATTTGAAGTCCAGTCTTTTGTGTGAACAATTATGTTCACGTTCAGGGTGGTTTTTTTTACTTCAACACGATTTAATAAGTAAAATTGTATTTTTGTTTTATTTAGGGGAAAATTATAACAATTATGACAATAACGCTTAAACAATATCTCTTTTTAAAACCTACTTTTCAGGACTAAATCTGTTAAATTCTCCCGTTAAATGAAGGATTTTTATGGTGTTCGTTTTACCCTTGTCCCTCAGCATTTTAATAAATTCCTATTTTTAAATATAAACTGTTCTCTGAGCAATTTATTTTTCATTTTGTGACTCTTTTTAAAAATGTTTATACCATGAACTAAGTGGTGTTCAGTGGGTGCAAATGCACCCACTGAAAAGCCGTTTGAACCCACAAAAATTTTGTCACATACTACAACAGGGCGATCAACTTTTTCGTTTTGCGACTCGCATCATAACCCAGAAAAAAATGACGGATCATTTGCACCCAAGCGATTCTGCTTTGCTCCATGACCTCTGCACGCGGTTGCTGCGGGTGCAAGTGTGGACCCCACAACTGCACCTGCAGCCACCCTGTACCGAGGTCTGGCACCACCACTGCTCAGGAGAATGGAGACTGTTAATACCCTCGCATGGGCGATCCCTAAGAAATTGATAAATAATCGAAATAATCAAACTGAAGCCAAGATGCTTACCGCTCAGTAATTTTTATGTGAAAATCCAATGTTACCATTTTCCAAACGAAATAATTCTATATCTTATTGAGCATGTCGATGTATATATCCACGTAACGAGTATCAAGATCAGGGAGCTTTATTTGAGTGGCCAATAAAATAATCCAATCAAGCTTCAACATTAGAATCACATCCATTGCAAGAAATAATTAGTTTACACAGTCTAGCTGATTTCCGTAGCTTTAACTTGCATACGTGTATGACTTCATATGGATTTTAGAGGCAATGAAGGGTGAATAATCCATCCATTGGTGATCCTAGAGTTTTAAAGGTTGTGTTCCAAAATGCTTCCCCCACGTCCACAAGGCCACTGATTTGTTGGTGAAACAGCATTCTGTGCGTGTTGCTGTGTGTCCAGAATTTCACCAACATAGTTAGCACTTCACATGAAAGCAGACTAATTGCCTCGACAGTTGTAATTTCATTATGCCACACTTCACATCATTCAATTCAGCATGCCATTAAAATTATTAAGTTTAACTGCAGAGGGTAAGAACATGTCAATATTCTGGCAGGAATAAAACCACCATCTTTTAAAAAGAGAGAGCCTTGTTCAGTTGGAACACCACTTCCATCAAGGACATCATTTGTTAAAGCATGCAGCTAAACACAAAGAAACGCATGTGTACAGGTGTTGTAGATTTTTGAAATTTGATTTTTATTAAGTATGCTTATGAAGAACTATGGCTGTGTGTCAAGATGGTACGGAGTAAGTCGGGGGCCTGTATTATTTTTAGTTGGCCAGAATCTTGGGAGCTGCAAAACACCCCCTCCCCTTTCTAAACAACTTGAAAAAGGCTCTGGTCACTATCATCTGTTGCATTTCCTTGAAAATTGTGAATCATCTCATGGAGATTTCTTGCTTCTTGAATAAACTTAATAGCACAGTGCTACCTAAAAGTGTAATGACAGCAGCAACATAAGATAATATTTAATTCTTGTTAACTGTTCTTGATAAAAAAGAATTCCCAAATAAGACTAGTTTGCAAGAGAAATTTGAATATTGTTGCCATTTCAAGGTGTAGGAAACACGAACTCATGGTTTTAGGACATTTGTTTACAAAACTACAGCATGTTGTGGCTTTACAAAGCCTAGTTTCACTGATAAAGGCAACCTTCTCCTCTTAATACTGCAGTGGATTTCTATGACAGCAGCTAAAAAGAGATGCACGATTTGGTGGTGTTGCTTGTTGGCAACCATATAGTCATGCAATTTAGCATCAACAAGTGTCAGCAAACAAATTCAGTGTCAACAGGGTATCAACAACCTGGAAGTGCACTCTTAAAAGACTCTCACATCCCTGTAATAAAAAAAGTGGACAAATTCATATTCATTGTCTCACATGAAAACAAACAAATCTCACAGAGTGGAACTTGCCATCTTCTGTGTTTTCCTAGATCAATCGCACACCGAGATAGCAGCCAGTACGGCTGCATGAACAGCACTGTGGCTTTTGTACTGTGTCCCTCAAAATATCACATTCAAACATCATTTCAAATAAACGTATTAATATTGAATGTATTTAGAAGTCTAATTTTTTTTTAAGACAGAGCTTGTATTATTTGTTGATTTGATTGCTTGTTGATGCTTAACAGCAAGAGCCCAACCAACAAGCATGATATCACAGGTGATGTGGTCTGCATGATATCACAGGTGATGTGGTCTGCATGATATCACAGGTGATGTGGTCTGCATGATATCACAGGTGATGTGGTCTGCATGATATCACAGGTGATGTGGTCTGCATGATATCACAGGTGATGTGGTCTGCATGATATCACAGGTGATGTGGTCTGCATGATATCACAGGTGATGTGGTCTATACAGTAGACTCAGAGCAGGGCTCAGAAAATGCTCAGTGTAACTGAAGAAGGCATCTGCTCAACAATATTTCATGTTTAATGACTTGCATATGTAATATATGCTTCTGTTCCATAACCAAACTGTTCCTCAAACAGTAAAAGTGGTATTTAACCAATGCAATAAATGGCAAGAAGTTGGTCACATTTCGCATTGTCAAAATGTTGCCAGGTGTTGCTTCTTTGACCATTTTACATGATTCCTGATTCAAATAACTGTTCTTTAAGACTATTAGAAGTAAAGCCTTTATACTTGTTAACCAGGAAGAGCTTGGATCTATATGGCTTGTCATGTTTTACAGTTAAAGAGTAAAGCTGTAGTCACAGAAAGCCTGTTGAGTGGGCCACAAATTCAAATTGATGATGTCGAGTTCAAGTTACAACATCAAATTCAACTAGGGAACTCGCCTCAACATTTCTAGAAATAGGCTCAGGAATGGTCATAACGTTGTCTTGCTGAGGTTTGTGAAGCCAACCCCTACACATGTAAGAATGACCTTGTCTCCGCCCCTCCTTTGCCCTTCCTCCTCCTCAGTTACTTGCTCCTCCCCTTGACTGCCTTGCTGCACCTCCATCTTGAACATGAGTTGGAAGAAATCTCGCATGTGGCGCATAAACTGGATCCTATCAAAACAGAATATCAAATGTACATAAATAATGCATTTACTGGATTCTATTTAACCTCACTTGCGCATAAAAAGGTTAAAACAAACAGTTAAAACCAATTGTAACACTCACTACAACTTGAATATCCGTTACCAACAGGAGCAATTCATAAAACTATGCACCAACAAGCATTTATCTCAAAGACATCACTTTACAACTGTAAGGTTGAGATCTTTCACTCATCTATCATCCATTCTCCATTGCTACAGTGAAACATACACAGCTTGTCCTGCTGTGAAAGGAATACTGTTCACCAGGAAGGTAACAAGCAATGTCACTCACGTGTACGGTGAGAGTGGACCGGTGAGTAGTTTGGAGACGTCTGACTGGCCAAGAGCCATCAGAAGAAGTGTCAAGCTCTGATGTCTGGAATCCACACAGCCTCCCTAGAAACCAACAGGCAGGGCAACATCTATTAACATGCCAGACAGACAATTGCTTTGGCTGGGGACTTTCATTGTGTACTGTGATTATCAAACCTATTAGTACAATCACATAGTGAGCTCGCTAGGATTGAACTGTCAAAGCCATCCAAACTGATATTTTCATTCAATGTGTCCTAACTGGAAAGCAGTGGTAACAACTGGAACAATCAGAGTCTGTGGTTTGTTGTGGAGTGTTCTTTGATCTCCATCGCTGCAATGTATAAAACCCTGTTGTCATTTCTAATGGGCCATATATGTGGATTTGGTTGTCTGTTCCTACTATTAACCTACTAACCTATTACTAACCTATTTTTTATCCTTAATGGGTATGGATAAAACTGCTTAGAAAATTATCATCAGGTAAACCATGACAATAAACATTGCTCATCACAAAAGATTTAAGCCAAAAACTTTATTTTTCCCCGGTGGTTATATGTATTTTGCACATACTAAATGTTTTCTTCCACAAAGATTACAACAGAGTTGAACAGACAAGTTAAATGACATTAACAATTCAAGCTGATCAGAAACAAATGGTAAACACAGAAGAAATAGATAACAGTTTTAATTGTGTGATTATTTCAACATTAGACAACCAATTGTAAACTCCCCCCCCAAACTGACAAAGGCTTTAGAATAACTGCTTTCTTACCCTGTAGATTTCTTCCATCAATAACATTGCCGTCTGCTTGCCCAGGTCCTCTGGAATTGTGGGAGTCTGGCCCTGCTGATTGGACGAGAGTTCAGCACTCAGGAATGCACCTTCTGTGGTTTCAGCAACTAATGACAAGCCAAACCCTGGAGATCTGTGGTTCAAACCAAGATTCCTTACAAATATTGAACTTCCGTTGGAGTACATCAAACAAGTTCCAGTACTCTTGATTGAAGCACAGAGTATGACCTTTTACTGCACCTCATACATATTCATGACTGAGAGCCGAATTCTCACCGGTCCATTAACCATTACATGTGAGTTACGATTTTTACTCTTAGCCAACTGGGCACACAAGGATCCAAGCACAAATCAAATACACAATTTAGTCTAGTAAACTTTTCCCTACTGAGTTTTCACTACGCGTGCGCTTTATGAAGCGGTCATGGAACTTTTGCCTTTGGTGAATTCCGCATGCATAAGAATTGCCCTTCCTACACGCAAAAAGATGGAAGCACATATGCATGTTGTACAGCATTTTCACACAAAGCCTAAAATGTCAATGCCACCTGAATACATGTATGTGTGAGGTATAGGAATACAAAATGTGGTTGGAAGGTAGACAGTCCATCAGCTAGTTTATCAATTTCCAATACCTTAGGGAGCAACCATCGATCCACCCTCAAATCATGTTATATTTGTACACTGTTCAATAGGCCAAGTAACAAAAGAAAAACTGCAAATGCAACTTTAAGGAAATCCAAGGCATGCAGCTTCAGAAATCTTCTGAGAGAAAAACTACTTTGGTTTCAAAGCTTATGAAAAGACCTTACAACATTTGAAAAGAACCAGTTGGGTGCTTCACAAAAGCAAGGTCACTCGCAAATAAAGCCCCTCACTCACCAGTTTGAACTTGTTTACTGCTAGTGAGTCAGTGCATAGCCACATTGCTAGGGCCAACCTTACATGCACGTACCAAGGTTCTCCCATGACACACAGCATGCTGCATTTTGAGCATGTGCTATGCGAACACTGTACTCCATCTATACAGTTTCCATTGATGTCCAGTTTGGAAACTATTTAGGGCTAATTTTAGTACACTGCCTCATGCAACATGAGCCTTGTATTACGTGACAACAATGAAGCAGGATTCCAAGTAGTACTGTAATTTGATTACGCTCAGCAGGGGATATACAGCATACAGAAATTGAAGGAAAAATTATTTGGAGGGACTTACTTTCCCGACTGTGGACCCTTCATATGATCAGTGTAGATGTAGATATCGGGCAGAAATTGGTTCAGAATACTACGGGCTGCGTCAACAATTCGATTAGCGACGGAAGGAGATACACGCATAGCATATCTGTTAGGGTCAGTGAAGGATAAAAGACTTTGCAAAGGGCAATCAGAAAACAAGTGGTAAACTTCTGGTTTCATAGATGCCATAAACAAACCATTGACTGCATGGGTCATTCAATAAACTTTTCCGAGAATGAAAAGGAAAAGAAAAACTCCGGATGAAGGATACGCTACTCCTCGGACCCGCTTGATCTTTCCAGGTTTAGTAAACTGCAGGGGTCTTAGTGTTTTCTTGATGGGACATTTGAAGATGACCTCCCCACCTCCTCCCGGGGGTGCTCCTCTACGTGTGATCTGAGAGGACAAAAATGAAGGAAAAATCACCTCAGTCTGGAATTTGTCACTGATAACATATATCCGACTAGAGTCTGCAAATGTTTTTTTTCAAAAATCTTCCTATTACATAATAAAGAAATACATGTAACTGTATACAGAATGAAACCTAACGAATCGTGAAGACATATTCAGGGGTTTGAGTAGCCACTTAATATTAAAGCCGAAAACAGCTTGCAAAAAGCTGAAATGTAAAAAGTTCCTATACTTTTGTACAGACCAGGTTTACGAAAAAGCTGAAATTCAGGATCAACATCTACACAAAAAAACTGAAATAAGCTAAACAGCTGAATTCTCACACCCCTGTATATTGTGATGATTCGAGGAAATTTTGTCCTTCAGTATTTCAGAAATACAGTTGGGATTAATCTATCTAAAGGTGTGCAGTAAAAGTGCTATATAAACAAGACGTACCTTTAGCTCAAGACCTTCATCAATGTAAAACTTTCTTAGGATGGGAAACGTGACTGTTCTGATGATATCCACCTGAAATCAGAAATCAAAATTAAAAGAAATTATCAAGTGAACAAATTGCAAATGGTAATATGTGTTTATGACAAAATACATACGATGTCTGCCGTATGATGAACAATAACACAAAACAAGTGACTGCATTACATTTAAACCTGTTCCACACAGGAATCAGTATTTAGTCTAATGTGTATTCTTCTAAGTCCTACCATAATGACAACTTACCGAAGGGTCAACCTGATCATTGGTAACCCCACGAAGCACAGCTTTGATTGGCTTCTTCATGAAGGGAGCCAGGCAAACCAGTGCTTCTAGATAGTAGCCAATAGCCCGTTGTGTACTGCAGTCATGTTCAATAGTTCCTCCACTCAGCAAGCCAGGCTGGTATAATACACTGGTTCCTATTGATATTATGAACTTACTGTTAAAGAGTACATTCCCGGTACAGTGTACATAGATGTACACGTGTATTGTTGTATGTATATCCGGGATTTTTTTGGGGGGGAATGAGAATTATTCAATTTAATGAGTAAGTTTACCCTAATCATGAGCCTTTTACAATGAATCATGATTTGTAATACATTAATAGTCAGAATAGAACAGTACTTGATTTCTAAAGAAATTTGTAGATAACTAAGATTTTTGAGGGAGATGATGGATTGTTGGTTACCTACCAGCTTAGGTTTACAATGGACACAGTGCATACCAGTAGCTGGCAGACTCTCAATGTACTTCCCATCCATCTTACTATCCCTACTCATTGGGTCAGAAAGTATTCCTATAAACCCTCTCAACTCTCTGGGAAGGATACTGCGATCAATGCAACCATTTTAGGTGCTACCAATGTTCACCAACCACAGCCAACCCTCTCTGCCCTCACAGGTATCCATATTCATTTATACTCCTGGCTGGAGAGGAGCAAGTGAGGAGAGGGCCTTGCCCTAGTTACCAGTATTTGCCTCTTGCAGGATTTGAACCCAGATCTTGCAATGTGGATTTACAAGCCCTCAACACAACCGCTGTACAATATTCCTCCTATTTCACTTCGAAGCGGCATTACAATTGACTGTCTACAAAAACTTCATTAGTTTACCATCAGCTTTAAGGACTGCTGGATTTCAACACACAGTTTAACAGAATTTGTTTTGCTATGTAGTTGAATCTTGTGATAGTTTCTCGGTAAGTACACAAAGGTACAGCAGTTTAGTCTTCAATAGTCCAGACGGCAAGTGAAAGTCAACACTGAGAGATTAGAAATAATGACATGAAACAATTATACACGGTGGAGGCTTCTTTTTTCACATAAAAATGGCTTCAATTTAACGAAATATTTCCATGTGGCAAAGAGTGTACAGCATGTACAAATTTAGAAATATCAATATCGTACTGAAGTACATAGCCTTAGAGTGTTCTTTCGACTTTTCCCTTGCACAGAGTACTTTGACTCACCTCCTTGGCATGCTAATGGTATTTACAAGGGATGTAAAAGGGAGTTTGGTCTTGGCTTTTGCTCAATTACCTCTTTGTACGTACATACCTGTTTCATTGACCTCAATTCTTGATCCATTTGTAACTTTATCTAGTAGTCGGATTAAACTTGCTTCAAAATCTGAAAGAGAAAAATCACAGAGGGTGGTGATGGTGACTGGTCAGTGAAGAGATTTAATACATGTCTGTGTAGCAGGTTATTAACCCACACTATGTCCATTTGCTTTTCTTTCACAAACAATAAAATATGGGGATGAAATGCAGTCACCCGTACTAGGAAGGAATGTGATTTCACAGAGGGGGGCTTTGTAAGTGATAAGGCCATTTATACTTACAAATTATACAAAAGAGGCAAATTGGACATTACAAAACATTTGCAGTGTAATTCACTTGAGTTGAAATGTTGCAAAGTAGTCTAGGCCTAAAGTCTTTCCTTCCAGTGGAAGTATGGGGCAGCTCGGACATCCGGGATTCTTGCAAAATGACAGGTACTGCGCCAGTGAAAACAGCGACCTTGGCGAGGTACGCACGCACCAGCCAGTCCGAGGATCGGGTTATACAATCTTTCTTTGATCTGTACGTACACGTGCACTCATTGCAGTTGTTTTCATCGATGCGGTGTGGTTGCTACCCGTATTTTGTGAAACTCCCAAATGTCTGTCTGCGCTGCCCCATAATGTACTTGGGAGTTGTCCTCTTGAATACTCCACTTGGAAGTCTCACTAAGTAAGAGGCTTTAAGAGTGTAGGTCTAATGCCATCCGTAATGAACATTTCAGCGTAATCTTGAAACTTGCACAAATTCATTGTATGCCATCCTGAGTTGATTTGCCTTTGAATGAATCCTTTGATAGGATGATCATGGAGCTATAAAAAAGGATAGCTCCATGGGATGATCAAGTCAGGAGGGAGTACAATTAATTTGCACAAGACAAACATAACATGAATACTAACATAATCATGATAATGCAAAGTGTACATGCACAATCAAGATAGGACAAACTTCACACATGCCCCCAGAACCGTGTGGCTCGTCGTCCGCCGCGCGCTCACACCATAGCTCCATGCTCCATCCAACACAGTTCTGGGGGTAAGTATTCGCACACGTGTTCACTGTGCTGTGATCAGCGTGGCCATGCTACTGGCATGCGACATTCGCGTACGTAAGTTTTACAACACAAAAATTGGAATTCCCATGACATTTGGAAAGCAAAAGTCACACCTCGAAGTCCAGGATCATCGTCTTTGTGTCTTATTTTAACTATTTTAACTGGTTTCCCACTTAATGTTGCTAGGACAAGTCTCTGCCTGAAGAAATTGCACCCTTCATATTTCATTGTGATCGCTGCCATGTTTACGTGAACCAATAGTTGTCAACGAGGGCGCTATATACAAAATTATAATGAAACATAAGGGTGCACCCCAGTAAGTAAATTCCCATAGACACCGCTGATAAATCCTCGTACATGTACTGTACTTCGACATTCTTCAACAATACCAACAACTCTCACAGATGTTTATAGGCCGCACAGAAAAATTATGTTCGACTTTTTCTCTTTCATTTTCCTTTCAATTTTTAGTGGGTTGACCGTTGATTTTTTTAGTTATTCAGTGGTTCAGAGGTTCGGTGCACTACCATCCTTACTCCAAACGTTCATTAACTTAAGACAGACCAATTAAATCTTCAACTAATCCAGGCAAACGAGAACAACTATCTTCACTCACTATATCCATGGACAATTCTGGAATGGAGTCGCCTTACCGACCTGTCTAGAAACAACCCACATTGAACTCCATCAGAATTCATTTAGATAAGATTAATATTAGCGAACTCTCTATCAAGTGCATTTCAAAATGTAATCCCAACTGGCACCATGGCAGCGTAATATGCACGTAACAGCCCCACCATAGGCGTTTTTGCAGATAGTCTCACCCAAAGCAGACCACCCCTAAATAAAGAAAATTTTCCTACTGGCCGGAAAAGAAGCCATTTTGAAAAAGCAGTCTCCAAAACAGCTGAATAACTTTCCTATTGCATCCAAACCGCATCAAATTAGAAGCCCTAGGTCCCAGGCCAGAGGTTCAGTGCAATATCTCTTCAATTCCCCTGGCCAATTTCATAGCTGTAACAACTCTCTAACAGGAAATATTTTGAGTGTAGGATATCATTTTTAATAATGGACTCGGTGGAAGGCTTTTGGGCCTACTTACGGGGGTGCACCCACAGCACACCCAAATGATCTCTCCTCTGTTCTGTTCTCGAGTCAATTCCGTCAGTGGCGTATGGGGGGGGGGACAGTTTGACCCCCTCCTGACATGTTGCTTTTTTGCTGCAGTTAAAACCAACAGAAATTTTGGAACGGTACCCCACCTGCTGGGAGGGTGAGGATTCGGTTGAAAATATAGGACAGCCATGTTTTGACCAAGAAATCTTTTTTGCCCTCCTAAAATACATACAGTTAATAGAATTCTCGAAAGAGGTAATGGTTTCTGCAAAACCATTCGCATTTTATTATACATGTAAGCACACTGGCAGATCTAAACCCCAAATGAAGTGAAACAGTGAAGTGGTATGACCAAGAAAAAACTGCGGAGATAAACGGGCAATTAAGACATTTTTTCAGGTACAACGGGAGCCCGTAAACTACGCTTTGCGTATATCAATATTAAAATTCAGTTGGCGATGGAGGCACGGACGTCAGAGAGAAGAACTTCTGGCGCTTACTTAATTCATTTTCATCCCCGAAGTGAGTGAAAGGTCCCCGAAATAAGCCTCACATCCCGGAAAAGCCATGCAGAATACATTATAAAGACAGCAATTTTTTTGCCCTCCCATGCAATTTTTTAGCTTTATTTTTTCATTATTTTTCTGCCCAGAAGGTTTGATTTCTGTTTCTGCTCTAATTTCGAATTGCGTACAAATTCAGAATGGTTGAAGATCTAAAGTATTTCCCTCATTTCGTCCTGTTCTGGTCTGCCAATGATAGGAAACTAAACAGAGGAACAATAACAGATGACAGTAAATTCCCCTCCCACCGAAAACTGATCTGCCAGAAAGGTTGCAAGAACTACCTCCTATGCCTACCTTTTTAACAAAAATTTTTTCTATCATCCTGGTATCACAACAAAAGATTGCCGAGGGTTATCACAGCCTCTCTGTCCAGTGACTTCAATGACGTCATGGATGACGCAGGCCGGAACAGAGCGTTATGTACGCTACTATTTAAGCTGTGGAGCCATAGGGGTTTGTCAGAAAATTGTCACCACATCTGACAATTTTCTTTTTCATGACGGTGGTTTATTGACTTGCAAAACTGATTACTAGATTTTTTCTCCGTGAATATAGTTAGAAGAGACACTGGTCATTATTTTTCATGTTGTTACCGGCATCTGAACTTACATACCGTGATTGGCTGGCGCGTAACACGCACGGACAACCAATGGCCATGCACGTTTCAGCTTGAAGCACTGTGCGCTCAAATAACGCTCACATCGTGACAGGTCGGGGCGAACGAAGTTGTGGCGACAAAACTTCTCGCCGTCGGAACTGTTTAGCACGGTCTGTGCCAAAGGGTTATCATGTTTTTACTTGGCACTTCTTAAATCAGTAGCCTCTGACTATAAAATGCTGAATCGGAAATCGTGGTGATCATCCAGCGCTACATCAACAGGAACTCAAAATAATTCGAACAATGTTTAACTAAACTGCCAATCTAAACCAGGATGTCAGACCAGCTCAGCTCCAACCAGCTACCGTGTACGTGCTTGTGTGGTTAAAACACCTTTAAACCGAAAAAAAAGCAATTGGTTTCATAACCAGCTTAGACACTGACTTTGACCAAGATGTCGCTCCACCACGTACTTGGGCATCATGGCATGGGCGATATGGCAATGGTTAATGGTAGTGACCATCGCATGGAAGACTACTTCCCTCAGAGCGAGACAATCTCTTCCTGGATTCTTTTAGTGGTTTGCGGTGTCTTAATGTGCATTACCGTGCCTAGCAATCTCCTTGTTCTCAGTGCATTCTCCACGGAGAAGAAACTCCGCACGTACGGCAACTTGTTCATTATCAACCTGTGCGTGGCGGACCTGTGCATAGGGGCCATCAACATGCCCCTCACAGTCCTGGAGGAGTCGATGAAGCTCATGGGGCGTGCCTGGCCCTTTGGCCACATTTTTTGCCACTTAATAAAGACTCTGGAGCACGTTTTCTTGTCAGCGTCCATTATGACCGTGCTTATCATCTGCAATGATCGATACCAGGCTATCCGACACCCTTTGTCTCATCTTCAGGATCGCAGCACCAGAAGGGCGGGCCTGAAGATCCTCCTTACCTGGGGCGTGGCCATTCTTGTGTGGTTGTCCTTCATCCTGGTCTGGGGCGTGGTTGAAGGCGACGACGCTCTGCCCCATATGTTTTGCACTGCAATGTACAACACTAACCACTATTCCACAGGAGTAGCCATTGCCCTAGCAATGTGGATCCCTTACCCAGCTATCCTCATCATGTACTGCAGAGTCTATCGCACTATCCACGCCGTTAGAAAGGGTAAGCTGAAGAAGTCAACGATGACCATGAAGGCTAAGAATGACACCTCGTCACACGAAGACGACGCAACGACCGATTTCACCGCATTTGGCATCGGGAATTCCCGCGAAGAGATTCCGACCATATCAGTGATGACCGTCGAACTCAAATTTTGCCAGCAGAACAGCGCAGCTCTTGGGCAGCAGGTTTGCAATCATAGAGCCGCTGGTACAAGTCTAACCGGGTCCAAGCTATCCCGCAACCTGAAGACTGAAGACCGAGGTGAACCACCAGAAACCGCTCCCCCAACAGTCTCAACATCTCTGGACAGGGCAGAATCATCCCCGGTTCCAAACGAAAACATCAACCTGAGACGCTATAGAAAAAACAAGGCAGATAACAAGAAAGCCACACTGACCCTCAGCCTCGTTGTAGCCTCTTACGCCATCTGCTGGCTACCGTATGGCATCATCGTTCCCATCACCAGCATCTGTGACATGCATCCCGGGGCTTTCCCCCCGTTACCCGCTTACTACAACGCGGCTGTCGTCGCTTTCTCGATGTGTCAAAGCGCAGTAAATCCATTCTGTTATGCAGTCGCCCAACCGGCCATACGTCATGCCGTCTTCAAGATACTCTCCTGTTATCACTGTTGCTTCAAACCTCCAGAATAGACTATATCTTTGTACAAAGTCATCGGAACACACTGTCGTACATTTGTAAGATTCCGGCGGTCACCTTTCTTTCAGAATTTGACTTTTAGTGCATTTTCAAATCTTCTTGGGTGTCCTTCAAATTAGGGTGAAGGTGTTTGTGCTGAAGAGTTTCGAGCCGGTATTTCAACGAATGTTGCACCACGATTGCATCGCGTGTGTTGAATATCACATAACTGCTCTAAAGAGTTTTGCTTTTCGTGAGGTATAATTTCACCAGGCCCAATCATGGAAAACCCCCTTTTTTAGCCGGGGCGCGATGAAACTCCAGGTAGGAATAAAGCTTGGATGCAAACTAGTCAAGTAAGCCAGAAAGTATTGCCCAAAGAAAATTCCTCAGGATAATCCAAAGAGGACAATGTTGAGCCAGTTGTGTTTTCGCTTCACAGATATGATCGCTGACTGTCAGTGAGTTAAAAAGACTAAACTAAAATAACAACAACCACCCTGTCATGCCATCAACATTCTCAAAGGTCTTTCACAATTGAACGCATTTCATTTAAAACTATCCAGGTACCCGGCTCAATCCTTCCGTTTCAAAGACGTCAAGTGCTGACATCATTTATGCTAACAACGTGCAATTCTTTTTTTAATACGTCAGAGTATATGGCATTGTTTAGGGCGTCCCGTTTCAATTGCACAGTTCTCGTTTTTGAACATTTGGCCTTGGAGGAGGGTTGGTCGAAAAAGAATTGCTGGTAAATAATACCCTTGCATGTCAAGTGCAAGTAATTTAATGCAGCGTGTTCAATTAAATATAATTCTGATTGCTTTGCTCTCATGTGAAAAAATTAGCCCAAATTCCGTATTTTTCGGTAAAATTTCCATTCTGCATAGGTGCATCAACTACGAAGTGCTACGATCAAGCCTGGCATATAGTCCAAAGTCCCAGTCAATTAATTAACTCTTTTATCCACTTAAGTCTAACTCTCTTTTTTTTCTAAATTTGTGTCTTAATCTGGACAAAACATTTCCTTCAACTGCATGTGGGCGCTGCAGTGGCGCACCCAGGATTTGTCGTGGGGCAGGTTACTCAGTACCGGAACGTAGGCCTACCCCCTCCCCAACAAGCTCATAATGCTCAATCCTCCCTCCCTATTCAGCTGCGCCACGCGGGATTGGGATTTACGGCCATATCAGAGCTAGTGGTATAAGACGTAGGTGCGTATATTTTTTCCTGAAAACAAAAACAAAACACTTGGGGTTGGGTGCGCCATTACTACTATGATGTCACTCTGTAACAGAATCACACGAATTAATATAGTTACGTAGGTGTAAGGGCAAATCCCATAATTAATATTAACATTTTCCTGACGTAAAGTACATTTTGAAATGCTTTCACGGTCTCCGCTGCTGCATCTAACTTGGATCAGCCAGACAACCCCGGCAAGGTTGGTGGTCATAAAGTCGTCTGCACAAGCAGGAGGTCATGGGTTCGACTCCCGCCCGAGTAAGCTTGTGAATTTCTATCAAAAGCTCTCGGAGAGAACTGAGTATAGTGTTAATAACTATTAGTTTGAGTGAGGGTATATCCCATAATTGAAATCAACATCTCCTCGACGCAAAGTACATCTTAAAATAGAATCGCACGAGTTTCGATTTACCGCATTACGGTAGTACACGTACGCACATGCACGCACATGCAACAGGTAATTTGCACATCGAGGAGGTTGGTGGATTTGAACTTTCGGAGTTGAAACTGTGAAACTGTCATTCGTTAATTAACCTGCAACTTCAAATAAAGTCGCTGAAAAATAAGATGTGGTGAGGACTTACGCAAAATTCCTCAGCCATCCATGTGGCGTGGACTGTTACTGCTCTGCTTTGTATGGAGTAGACCGCTTTTTTGTGCCAGTGCTGAAAACTGCTAACGGCCTACTTTAGGACATTACTGTTAATGGTTTCCCCATAAAATTGGAATGAGTGTTTATTTCCTTGGTCATGTTGCAGACACGGTTGGAGGCTTAAAATTTCCGCTTCGGTCAAAAGTCAAAAATAGGGTCGAATGGAAATCAGAACCATTCAAATACCAGGGGGCAACACATTACAAAATATCCGTCCGTGTCAAATCTTTTGGCTCAGGTATGGCGCGCAAAGTTAACATTTCATCCGCGTACAGGTACGTCTATTTTTAATAGAGATATATCTATTCCTTACAGAAATATCTCCACTTCTAACAGAGATATCTCGGTTCCTAATAGCAATATCTCTATTAACAATAGCGATATCTGGCTCAGTGAAACTTTGTGCGTTACGTTACAATGACCTTTCCGCTGACCCCGTGTGCGGGACCGGAAACATAGCAGAGATATCTCTACTAAAACAGGACGCACGATAGATATATCTCTAATAGGAATATGAGATTGCTTCACTGAGCCAGGGGTTTGTGTAACGTTTCCTAAAGTAAACAACCACGGGAGTACAAGGGCTGAGACACGATTCAAAACCCCCTCAAGATAATAGATTTTTAAACACAAAACGTCGAGGGCGACCTGCTGACCTCGGAAGCGGAAATGTAATAGAGATATCTCTATTGCGCAATAGAAATATCTCTATTATCTGTATTATTGATAAAGATATATCTATTCTGGGATTAAATGTTAAATTTGCACGCCATACTCAGGCTTAAAATATTATCATGCGCTAGTCTATGGTGGTGGCTGCACATATAGTGTATAATTTGAAGCCAAAACGAAGCCGTACATCGCATCACGACATGGCTGAAAAGCAAACAATTTCAACATAACTCACGAAGGATAAACTTTTCTGCTGGAGACCATTCCAGGGGAAATTTCAATTATTACGTGTAGTTAGTACTTAATTATTATCTAATTGTGTGTCCACGTAGCACTAGGCCATAACTACTTGTACCACGAGCACTTTTGCCACCATCGGATCTAGGACAAGGCATAAAATGTGCTGGTAGGTCTCATTGTTTAATAACCTACATCGAGCATTTTGAAGTAGGGGATTCCAGGGCAATCTGATTAAATCCATTTTAACCCATCAAAGAAAAGAAATTATGTATTTTCCAAAGAGGGTAATGGGTACTGTCATCAAATTATTTCAACTGCACGTTTCAATTAACGGGAGGAAAACCAGGCGCTTTCCCAGCAATCGACTTTCCCTTCCAAATCAAAATCTTTAACCCCCCCCCCCCAAACTGAGGACTTGATGCATTGTGGAGTGCACTTTGCAAAGGCTTTTAAGTTAAACGGCATGCATCACTTTTACGCAAACGTAACCTTGGTAGCATGCCCCGAAGCAACGCCGCAGAATCATCTAACCGTAGACATTGGAGGTGACATCAATGGGACCCGACATCATAGCGTCTCAGTTATCAAAAAAGGGCTTGACAATCCCTCTTCCCTATATTAATATCTCAAAACAGTCCTCGTATCACCTCGGAAAAGGGGCACCAAAACGAATAATCCAACAACAGAGGGGCAAAAAGTGGATATCTTACGCTCAAAGGACCACACAGCGAAAGGGCCTCGAAATATTCAAGATTGAACAAGCGAAAACACTTATAGCCCAATGTCATGGAATGGTTGGTAATAATAATTCGACGCGAAAATGTAATGAAATAATATATTTCTTGGAGACGGAAACCTTTACTTTTCCCTTGGGTTCCCCCCCCCCGTGGTTATACATGTGTCTAACAGTTTTAAAAACAATGATCGATTAAAATATGTCCATTCATGTTTTGGGTTCATCTCCATTTGAGGCACACCCCTACTTTGTAAAAGTCCGCTTCGCAGCCGCTCCCACGGTCAGTTTGCTGCCGGGTGAAAATCCGGCACATTGAAGTTCATTCCAGTTTCCAGGACACGCAGTCGTAATGTCTGATGCTAACAGATCCCTTGCTTAAGGGGTTTATTTCCTGATAATGCATATAAAACCCACGTCAGTGGTGCAAGTCGTATGATGTACTTCAGGCCTATTCAAGTATAAAGAACACGAGTGTCATATTTGATCAGCGTTGCTACTGTAGCCGTTATGACAGAGTACCGGTGTATATCATTTGACGCAATAATGGCGTGTCGAAGTATAAGGGGGGGGAGAGAATGGATGTCAAATATTTAAACATGTAGTACGGTTTGTAATGTGCTAACTAACCAAACAAAAAACCCTGAAAAGAATGTCTGTCCCCGCCCCACTGTAATTAGACTTGCTTAGCAGCAATGTTTCAAATTGAAGTACGACCAAACAGTTTTAGGTGCAGCATGTAAATATCCGAGTGAAAGTTGGTCATTGTTTTGTTATTGTTGGCAATAACTTTGTGTAGGTTGCATGCACGTGTACACTCTTTGGTATAGACAGCTTCGATTGGGTGTGTCTTATGTGGCAAAGAGAATGAATAGGATATCCAACAGAGACTCCGACGCTGTTGAAGTAAAAAGTAGACTGCAAAGTCTTGGAGTTATACATGTAATTGTTTCACGATTAATTGCAGTATTTTATTCTAGTCTAGTAGTCTATTTATATATATATATATATGTATTACAGTTCAAAAGCGTTGGTGTTAATACATGCATGTAACTCAATGACAGGTTAGCTACCTAGACAGCTGTTGTTATTTCAAGGGTCCTTGCATCAATCAGTGCATGGGTATATAGATTTACCAAGACCATATAATGTACTCATATGCATCTTATGCTTATACCATGGATCGAGCCTATGCAGCAATCCAAGGGGCCGGTGTGGCGGTCTCAGCTGTCTCCCAGTTTCAGCGGTCCCCTTTACCATATATGGTAAATATACGTCATGCCATCTCTGCGCACAACAACGGGAAAGTCGTCCGTTTAATGTCCGGCTATTCAGAGGGACCGCTGAGACCGAGAGACAGCTGAGACCGCCACACCGGTTTGGGCACCAACATTTTGCCCCCTCAAAATGATTGCATCTCAACTCAATAAGTCCTCACAACCGTTCCTCTAAAGAGAAAGGCAAACACACAACAGAGCCTTTTAGTTCAGATAAAATTTCCATTCTGTTGCCAAACCCCCCAAAATCTTAATTTTCAACTCGTAAGAGGAAATCACACTTTAAAGAGTCAAAGCATGGAGAATGACAATAGGTTCAAAATTGTTATCAGACTACAATAAAACTGAAAGGGGACCTGTACACATTCCATACGCTACCGGTACATATGTTTCTACTTTGGGTCAATGACTGTATAGAGAGACATTGCCCCAGATATGGTCCCTGTGATTACTGAGTAATATTTGCAGTGGTAAAAAAATCATGGGATGATAGAAAGAGTGTTCCATTCCAAAGCAGGGTGATATGGTTCAGTTTAAAGTTTTATTTCAATGCTTCATCATACTGAATGTAAAAATCTTTTGTTTTGTTTAAAATGAGACATGAATACATCCTGAATGAATACCTGCATCATCTTTGAGTTGAGAATTTACTGTGAATGAGGGAAAAATCGTCTCTGCACTAAAGCCGCGTTGTGCTGGGACAAATCATTCAGCAATACACGATTGATAACTCACCAATTAGACAATGGGGATTTATGTACAGGCTTTGTCAAAATCATTTATCAAAACCAGTTGTGTGCCCATCCAGAAGACCGCAATTAGGATTATTTTCGAGTGCATTTCACAACCTGGCATGTCCATAACTTGTCACTGGCTATTCCCTGCATGGAATTATGGATGCTACATTGGAGTAATTTAACACACACACAGACCATGTCAGAATGACTTGATTACGAGTATAATAAGGTGCTATGGAAGATGCTAGATTTCTGTATTATTGCACATCATTGCCAGCTGTAACAAGCACTTGGGACTTGGTCCTTAGCAGATGTTCTTTCTTTACAATTTACCAAAGGGCATTTCACAATAGTGTGCCTCAAAGGGCTTGCAATGCATTGACCAATCACTGTGCGTGAAATCTGTCGACCGAATGCGCGTTTAGAAAGGATCGCCAGATTTCAAGCACTGTGATTGGTCAACCCGTTGCCAACTCTTGGAGGCACACTTTTGTGAATCGCTCATATTCTATGGGTAACAGACTGAAATATTGGAAGGGATGTATCCTGTTCCACCATATGGTGGTAGTAAGTTAAAACAAACACTCTAGCGCTGTTTCTTCATTTGAAGTGTCCGACTATCATAAAGATTTCTTTTGAAACTTCAACTTGATGATCAGGTATAGCTAAATGTTGCCATGGTAACAGACTGGCACTCTTGCAACTTCCCTTTTTGGGGTATAATGTAAGATGAGAATCAATGAATCTCGCGCATAAAAAGTACTTATGGATAAAACAAGTCACAAAGATAGGGCCTTCCTATCTGTTCATGTTGGTTATTTTCCAACATCATCCACGATGTCATAGTGTCATTGATGTGAATTTGTGAAATAAAAACATTTGTGCCAGACATTCAAAGTGGAGTGTACAATGTGAATTATAAGTGTAGGGGACCCACAAATGAGTAATCTTTATGCCTGATATCACAATAAAGTCAAAGTGATTCACAAAAACACTGGGCCAATATTTGAACCCTTTACACCCTGTGGGTTTTCACTAGTGAGCGGCTGATCTCTGTACTCTGACTTGTACACTGACTATAGTCAGTGTACAAAGATCATTAGTGATCAGATCAGAAACATACATACCCTGTGATAAATGTGGGAATGACAATTGACTGATTATCTTGGGAGTTTCGGGTGCTGTCGATTCATGTGATGTATGTTATCGATAAACATAAAACCAGCACATACTGACAAAAACATTCAAAAAAAAAGAGAAAAAAAAGAGGCATATGCACTATGCATGAACGCACAAGGGCCAATCAACGGTGTCAAATGCAAACTAGCTACCACTCCCTATACTTTATTAACTATTGGGATGGGGACCAGTCAACCCCCAGATCTTGATGCACTATTTCAGTCTGTATACAGAGTTTAGTGATTGCATCCACCATAGTTTGTGCGTATTATTTGTACCGTTATACTTATCTTCACTTAAACATGAGCAAGAGCCCTTCCCAGCAGTGTATCATGGAGAATTTTCCTTTCTGGGATGATTTGGACCAGATTAATGGGTAATGGTGTGTCCCATTAGTAGATGGGGGGGGGGAATCAGGTCCAGGTAACTGGTTTTTGAAATGTAATGAGAGATGAATGATTTGGGGGGGGGTGAATTTCATTTCCCTCCCTCCCTACAGTGTGCAAACAGTGCTAAAATTTAGCCTCAACCCTCAGAAATACCACAATAGGTTACAGACAGATAGGTTATAGGTTGTCCCCCTCAACCCCCCCTCCAAATATTGTTCTGGATCCATCCTTCGTGTCCATCCACCCATCCATTTTGGTTCCTCACAACTATAGCACAACATCTCCTATTGCACAATAGTCTCCAGAACTACAGAAAAAAAGCATGCATGTATACACGCAGTATATCAGCCTAATTGGACATCAAAGCTAGGTAACAAATTTAGAGCCCTCTACTGGTCACATACAGTGCCTTCTGCAAGAGACAATTAGGATATAATATCTTGATGGATATGCTGGTCACCAGTGAAATGGCTCTCTCTCTTTCAAATGATGGTCTTGAGGGCTGGTCCCCTGTGTCTTTATCTTTCCAGCAGCCTGCTACAGATGTGGGATGCTTTCTCCTTGGGGTTCTCCACCTTTGCGATGCGAGAGCCAAACTGAATGGCTCGTTTAGGCAGCAACGCAGACTCTCCGAGGCCTATTGCCCGAGCCATCACTCGCAGGAGCAGTTTCTCCCCAACTCCCCTTGGCAAACTCAGATCAGCCTGCGCCCAGAAGAAAATAACAAAACCAAGGGGGAGTTGATTAGACAGACAGGAGCACATCTAGAGCAAGGGAAAGTGGAAAAGCCTTCTTCCCCTATTTCCGCTTTACAAATGTCCCACAAATGCAGCAAACAGTATCTAATAAACTTCCCCACGAGAAAGGAGGCAAACAGGGGTGTGGCTTTCCACAAAGAGGCCTATTTTTTGTTTTTGAATATCAAGCAGGGCAACTATTTGTGGGGGGGGGCCTACTTCATTTGGGCCTTCATGCTAGTGATAATTGCTATATTTACAAGCAAATTGTGATGTCATTCTAGGCAGAAAACCTACGTGGTTCATTGATTTGTGCACAAGAAAGGCTTGAATTTTCAACATTTTGCTGTTTTGATTTCCTTTAATTTGATGATTCGCTGTTGTGTACCAACTGCAGCAACTGTTTCTAAGGCATGCTTTCCACAAGATTTTGGGTTTAAAAGTTGAACATGATTCAGACAGTGTCTTCCTGGAATGACAGCACCGCAACAGAAACTATGCTGTACAAATAATGAATATCTTTGACAACAACAGTAAGAATAATTTCATGAGGGGATTCAGCCTCATAGAACGGACAATTCAATCATCGCCTCATGAAATTATTCTTTCCATTGCATAAATGTGAAGAATTTATGATTTGTTTTGAACAGTACCTAAATAAATCCTTACATTGCCAACTTGTGACTACACTGTGGAACTTCCATTACCCAGTTGAATGGAATTTCTGTGGTGTTTGTTAAGGTAAATAATTCAATGGCAGGTGATCAACATATTCATCAATCAGAACATGGTAGTTGATTCACAGTGCACCTGTACAATTGATAAACACACAGTTTAATCCCATACCTGACAAATCCTTCACATTCCAACAAGAACTTTTCTTGTAGAGTATTTTGCAGGATTGAGAAGATAAAGCCCATCCAATACAACCTTAAAATACCTTTGATATTTTGGAGAAAAAAATTTGAGGGCCACAAAATGGTTGCTAGCAAAACACTAAAAGAAGTGAGCAGAAAAACCCAAGTTTTGTTATCAGTTTAACCAAACCATCACTTTAATAACAGCAATATCCCCTGTAAATTGAGAGATGCATCAACACTGTAATCTCACTATATCTTCACTGCCCATCAGCAATACTCCTATCAAAATTTTCCCTCCATCGTGATGCCTTAATTGTGCTCAGAAGCACTCAACTAATAATAACATGCAATCACGGATGCCGCTTTACACTTGGCAAATTATCTTTCCAATATGACGACCAAGTGGGGGCAATGGAATCAACACTGTCCATCAGTATTATTAACTACATGACTACCCATGTCAGAGAACGGACAGTGGGGCCCTATTTGGCATCCATGCATAGCTCATCTGCTGCTGTTAAGCAAGGATCTTGTTATTATATACATTTAAAATTACCAAGATCCGTAAATAAGAAGAGTAAACAATTTGAACATTTGATATTTTGCAAGATTAATATGGCTATTTAAAAAAAAAGACTTCAAGACATGAACAAGAAGTGTCCCTCTACCACCTAGTACCTACCTGACTACGTTGATGATGATCAAAAGTTGCCTCACCTGTGTTTACACAATTGATCAAGTCATCATCTCACAAAATCTACTTCATTTATCAATGGTCTCACAAAACATTTTGAAAATACCTAATTTTATTCAGGAAAAAGGTAGAAAAGAGAGAACAAACAAGAAAATTGAAAAGAAAAATCGTAAGTAATCACGTGATGATGTCATCATGATATCACAGTAAACATACTGTACACACCTTGAAATGAGGAATAATGTGTGATTATGTTGATCATGAGGAATAAACAAAACAGTAACTAAAAAGACGCAAGGGTTAGTGCAGTGTCAACATTTGCTTTTTTGACAACATTGGTTATTGGTTAAATAGTCAAGTCAAGTCTGCTGGATGTAATTGAACTCTTGCAGATGCAATCACGAAAGTCTTGTATGTGTGCACATCATCCAGCCAGTTGGTACAATAATTCAGTGAAAGTCAGGTTTATGTTGTGCGTGGTCTTGTATCTTTACATTACGTTGTTTTGAAGCTAAAATGAAAAAAATTGTGAAATTGTTGCGTGTGTCTAGTGACCTCTAATAATATCATCATCAAGACATCACTGGTCAATTGCCTTGTATTGATAGGGTTTTTCCTTGTTGAAAAGAACATGTGGTGAAAAAAGAACTGTTTTTGAATAGTTGAATATATTTCTGATCCAATAAACAGGTAAATTTACGATGATTTCCGTATAATTCTCCTTTCAAAAAGTCAGCAAAAAGCCCATGAGGAAATTTTTACCAGCATCAGA
>NW_019091539.1:219308-231610 GCF_001949145.1 Acanthaster planci | reverse complement strand
TTACCAGCATCAGAGGGGGAAGCCACGGACTGCTGTGAGGGATTTCTCATCATCGGCAGATCATGTGTATGAAGGAGAATCTAATACTCTGGACAATGAATGCCTACATGTAATCTATCATTGAATGGGAAATTTAAGATTATGTCTGGCAGGATTGATATTTTACTGATTTTTGGAAAATTTTACAGTCTTTTCACTGTAACTTCTTGTATTATTCATCACTTGGAAGTTTTGCACATACATTGAATGCATAAAGGTCATTGTATCTACTGATTTTCAAATGATTCCAGAAAACTTGCCACAGCCATCAACTCAAAATACATTTTCTATTTTTCAACCTTCTGCCAGAGGGCGCTCATATATTGCATGATGCCACCAATCCAAGTTTGAAGAATACTATATGACAAGAGATTACCACTGTTGAACCACATTTGCATCTATTACCACTTTTAAATATGAAGGTTCTTTTGGTTTTGACTGGAAGCAAGGGTCACATGATTTTACATTCCGAACAATAAATGAAGACCTAAATTTACTCTGTCACTTGCCACCAAAATGAAGACAAGGAACATCACAGTTGACTTTTTATGCATTTTCAAAGATTGAACATTTCAAACTTTAAAACTTTGTAATTTAACACCTGATGACATCACGATGACATGGTAACAACTGTGCACAACTTCAAACGGACAGAAAAAAGTTTGTAAGAAAAAATTCTTACAAAAACAACAGGGTTGGGCAATGGCCCAAACCCTAATAGACAGCAAAACGAAGAAATCATATTATCAACCGCACAAATCTATGAATCTTTCCCCTATGCAAGGAAAAACAAACCAAAACAAAATAAAACAAACATACATGTAACAAGTACTCAGGTATTTCCACCAAAATGCCCAAGTCAATGCTCATTGCTTTACCTTGAGCAAAATTATCCTTGAATTTAGTTAAAAGGCAAGTCGAGTGAGTAGGCACGACAGTAATTAAATTTTTATTGGCTTCCTTACAACAAAATGCATTATGGTATACAGGCAATTGCTGCCCACACAAAAGCCCATTAATGATGGAATATATGCAACCATAAAACCTTCACTCTCAAAAGTGTAGCAATGCAAATCACATGAATATTGTACAACAAAGTTATTGAGGAGGATTACCCATTTGCTCCGGGGGACGGTAAGAGCCGCCGTAAAAATTGAGATCCTCAGGCTGCTTTTCAGCTATTATTTTTGACCCACGCTCGAGCGAACACGGTGAAAGAAGGCAGACCCTGGCTCTTGTATATATGGTGATTGGCGTTTGAGTGTAACCCAGAAATGAAAAGACCGAATTTGCATCATAATCACCAGTTTCACAATAGTCCCCACTTTGAAAAGAGGCAATGGGAATGTGGAAGCGTGAGTAGAGCCACATGCCACTGAACAATCAGCCTTTTCGCTGTGTAATTCAAAGCGTGCAGAGCACGCTGGGCCACAAACCGAGAATTTACGGCTTGGCAGGTGGCCTTCGTGGCCAAACAAGGCTGGAATTCTTGGAGTCGGCTTTTGGAAAGAAATTCCCGTCATTAAGGGGTTGAGGGAAAACTCCACCCAGATTTAATTATTGTGGCCTTTCGAAGAAAGTCAACTGTTATTGTGAGAAGCATTTTGTTTCATCATTGAAATCTGTCAAGGAAATGGTAAAAGAATTTTCCTACAATGCGGCTGCCATCATGAGAGCTGCCCTTTTGTTTTAAAATTTCAATACATCCTGTGACGTAGTATCTTCACCTCCGCACAGTGCTGTGTGAACCGCCGCACTGTCACACCAATGTACACGTACATGTACGTAAGTATGTAATGTACATAATGTACATGTACATACATGGGCATGTACACATGTATGTGGTCAGCCACGCCCAACCATGTGTGTGTACGCACATGTACATGTATAGATCTCACGTATTGTGTTGCCCGGTAAAAATGAGTACCAGTTGAGTTGTGTCATTCCAAACTTATTCTCTCAGTTTTATGTAGTGGTGGAAACCATACAATGGTCAGGTGCTCTACAAAATATGCATCCGTGTGCTATTACCCGGGTCTGGGTATTATACTGTCACTCAGAAAATGATGTTGCTTGAGTAAGGTGCAGACACTGCGTCTTAAGCTCCCAGATGTTGTGGGAATTTTAAACAACGTTGCCCTTTGTACTGATGAATGGCAAGAAATAAAGGGGTTGTGAGCCGTTCTTGATGACAAAGAAAAGCCAACTCTCGGCAGAGCTTGTATGTCGATTCATGTTCTTTTAGATTACATATAGTATTTTAGAGTCTGGAATTCCCCTTTAAGCTAACTTCTACTCCAAGAGAATTTTGAAAGGAGGGAACACTTGACTGTCTTATAAGAAAGGTATTTTGGTGTATGGGTAATTGCTGAAGACTGAAACTCATTATCGATAAAATTGATACAACAATAAAGACCTTTACTCTAAAAACTGAGCGAGCAAAACCAAAGTTTCATGGAGAACAGAAACATTTATTTAATTAACAAATAAATATGGGGCACACTTTTATTTAAATTTTCTAAGCATAAATGCCCCTGCCCAGCTTAAAATTTAATTGCAGTATTACTTTGACCAAAAATTTCAACTTTTGAAAATGGCAAGATATAGCAGTCAAATTTTGATATACAGCCAAACATCAAACATACTTGCTCAGTAGTTGTGAGGACAAATCCACAATATTTCACCAATTTTGTGGGGACTGAAAACATTATGGGGACAAAGAAATGTCCCCACAACTCGGTCCTAATGTGCCTAACAAACAAACTGCCTCCTGAAGTCGGTGAAGGCCTGCCCACAAATACATATTCTCATTTGAAGAGTGTACAATATTCAACGCAACCTTATATTTGTCAATATTCTGGGGCGCACCCCCACAGAGTGATATTTGCTATACCACAGGAGGCTGTGTACCATGGCCAACTACAAGTCCAACACAGGATCTGCCTCCACAGGCTTCTCTGACTTTGTGTGCACACAAAACAATGGGAGATTAGTGTGTTCCATGTCAGCTAGATTCAAGTCAAAGCTCATCACTTGATACTTTTATCTCCCATCAGCAATGCACCTGTACATAGATAGTAAAATCACAAGTCCTCTGCTGAAAATGGGTCAGGAACTATACGGGCCCTTGATACTTGTTTAACAGAAACAAACATCCGACACATGCCTTGATATAGACTCTTGAGTTATTAACCATGTTAAAATGGTAATTACAGCAGGGTACATCAATTACACTTCAGTGAGGGCTTGTCCTTGAACTCTTTGGATTATTAATTGGCCATTAAGTCATAACTGTACCTTTGAGCGCACTATAAACTAAAAAAAAACCTAATGAGCATTTAGAGCCTCCAGAGGTGCGAGATAAAGAATAGCCTTTCAGCTTGTATGGTTTTCTGTGCAAAAAACAAGCAATGGAGGCAACATGGAGTAAATGATCAAAGGAGGGTTCATTGTCTTTTTTCAAGAAATATTTCCTGTCAGGGTTAAAAATTGCTGCTTTGTTTCATGCGACTTTGCCACTGTTTTCTGTTTCAAATCAACCAACTCGGGATCTCAGTGAATCTACCAAGGGTACCAAGGGTAGAATATTGCACACAACAGTATATGCTGCATGAAGGCACTCACTTCTTTACTCCTGTAGATTTTGCGCAAGACTGATTTATACATGTACCTGAACTTAAAACTCACAGAAGGGTCTCAGTCAACCATCATGAGTACTTTGTTGCTCAAATTAAAAAGCAAAGTAAAGTCACACAAACAGGTGAAACATGGATTTCAAACTCCCTGGGCACATTTTTAGTCAAGCAAGCATTTAACCAATGACATGACAAAGTAATTTACAAATGGACCAACTTGTCACTTCAGTGAAAAATCAGTCTGACATTGCAAATGGCTCTCTCAGCTACAATCCTGAACAAATCTCTTTGGAACATGCCTCCCCCTCGCCCCCCTGTCAATGTTGCTTCTCTTGGGTAAGCTGGGCCGAATCTTGGTCCAATAAATGACCACAGCATTGAACGGGGGAGACAGGGGATCTTTTCACTGTGCTTCCCGCATGGTGTTCCAACTATTTTGTCCAGGATTATAGGTGCCACAAGACTTAATGTATTCACAATGGACAAAGAGATCTCTGATGAACCTCCATTACCAGGCATGGCCTCACTGAGAGCCAAAAAAAAAGGAACATTCAAAGTGGACAAAGAATACTCCCTGGAGAAAAAAACCATCCTTCCTGCCTTCCTGCTGCACTCAAATCTTTTCTCAGGGGAGACTAATGGAGCCTGGCTTTGATGAAGGAATCTTGCAGAAACCTCGACCTAAGAAGGATATTAGGGACAATTAAATGAGCTGATCCATAACCTTGACCAAGGCGTTGGGTGGTGCGTGCACCCTGGTTTCCGACAATCTAGCTTGTGCACTGTTTTTACGTTTATGCTGTTGGCATGGGTTTTATAAATATGCTCCAAGACCAGTCCTTAACTTAACAGGCCATGCATGACACACAGACACATACGTGCATGCAGGGTGCTACATATTGTGTATCCTATAGGGTCGGTGTTCCATGATATATGATAGCAGTAGTACACGGAGGCTCATTTGTCGTGGGTCCTGTGTGTAAGGCTCAATAATCTCCCCTCAACAAAAAGTGCTGAGACCACCTTGGACAAGACTAGCTGAGCCATTAAAAATTGATGGTATAGTTGCTGCCATCAGACAGGATGATTATCTAAACTGACACCAGGAAAAATAAACCACCACGGTTGTTAGAAATGCTTTCAAGCAATGCTCTTTTTTCAACAAAAATACCCTAGCATTCAAGTCGTTCCGGGAGTAAAGGCCAACTGTATGATCATGCCTCTTTTCCATGTCAATGGTTAATGCTTTGATTTTTGTGAAGGATGGTTGCAGACTCACCATTAATCTATATGTAGAAATCTTTCAACACTTCAATTACATGCACACTAACCATCAAACAAGTTGTAAAACGTTTCATTTTTTGGTCATGTACAATGCTGGAATGGTTTCCTCTGAATGAGTAGTTTTAAGCCTGACACAAACTTATGGTGAATAAGGCTGCAATGTCCCTGTAATGGAAAAAATGTGGTAGTTTGGTCAGTTGAAGAGCTCTGTATTGTATTTCTTTCTAAAAGTTTGATAGCTCTTTCAAAAACAAATTCACGTTCTCATGCAGGATGTACACAACCTGGTGCTATTTTGGTTAATACATGTACAACTTTTTTATTAAAATAACCTTATCAAAACAAATCGTACCATCACTTGACAAGGTTCAAGAGAAGACATAAATTGCAACTGCTACAACTTGTAAAACTAATATAGTTGTGAATATTGTAGACCCAAACACTGTACTACCAGTATGTAACGGGCATGTGTCACAAAAACAGTATTTGAGTCCAAAATTAAGCATGAAACAAATTATACAGGGAAACTGACGAGGTGTTTATAAATGATTATAAAGATGAAGAAAGAAATTGACTGGAGAGCGATTTGAACCTGCGACCTCTGGAATACAGTACCAGTGCTCTACCAACTGAGCTATCCAGCCCTATGTTGGTGGCTCTTCCCATTTTGTCAATATCTTTGTTTGGGGGGCATAAGTCCAAAATAACAATAAAAATAAAATTACAAAGACTTCTGGTAGAAAACGAAATCACAGAACTGATGAGGAATCTATTTCAGTACACTGCTGTAGAGTGGAGTGAGTGAATGGAAGTGTACATCAGTGTTGTAGGTTCTCGAGACCTGGTCTCAGTCTCGAGACCGTCTCAAGACCTTTTTTGTAGTCTCGGTCTCAGTCTCGCCCTGTCCAAGTCTCGGTCTTAGGAGGGCTGGTCTCCGTCTCGAAAGCGCCGGTCTTGTTCTCCGTCTGGTCTCGGATTTGGGTCTCCCCCTCGAGACCATAACAAAATGCGCATCTAGCTACCATGCATGTACGCGGTTGAAAAAGGCAAAATCACCTCCGCTCGAGTCAAATCTTCAACCACTGATATAAACACAACACGGTAATGTTCAGATTTTTTGCAATGAACAAAGAAATTGATGCTGGAATGAAAACTAGTCAATGCAGCATGATGCAACCTTGTCCCAAGTTGTTACTTTATTTCCAATCCAGAGTAGCTATGCTGCTTGACACCATGGAGATGAGGTTGTGAGTAGCAGAATTCGCACACTAGACTGGTTCCCGTTCCCCACGTAGTCTCCTGCTGAATGTAGGGCCGGGATGGGAACCAGTCCCTGTGTGTGTGTGCACGTGTGAAAGTGCTTTTATTCTGTCTTGTATGTGGTACGTGTTTTAGTAGTTTTGTTATGGTACATCTTTTTTGGATATTTGTTTTTCAGTATTTTGCTTACAAAAAACAGTCTAAGGATATTTGTTTTAATGTTCACATCATATCATTTGGGACACTCGGGTTGAAAATGACCAGATCAGGGTAAAAGTAGAACAGTATCACTGATAAAAGAACTGAGACATTCTTTAACAAATATTTGACCTATTTGTGTGTATGTTTAGGCAAATGTTTTCATTTTATTTCTTTTGTACTTAATTGTACTGCCATATGTTTGTCCTATTTACCTTTTGGTAAAAGCTAAACATTGGTTTATGGTTGGTCTCGGTCTCGGATGTCGTGTTCACGGTCTCGGTCTTGACCTGCAAACGTCTCGGTCTTTAAGTCCTAGTCTTGTTCTTGAAGGAGTAGGTCTTGGCTTTGGTCTCGGTCTCGTATGCCTTGGTCTCGGTCTTGGTCTCTGACATAAGGTCTCAGATACAACACTGGTGTACATGCTGTACCATTACAAAAAAAGTACCCTTCCTGAGTTGTGTGGTCAACAGAAGAAACAGAGTCAAACAAAAAGAAAAAACACAAGTGTGTTCAAGGGCGGATCCAGAACAAACCTTTCAGCCAGACACATCCTTTTTGTCATAAGAAAAACAAGAAACCTCCCACGAGGGTCACCAAGTGTGTGATCAGTATTTTAGTTGTACAAAGATATCTACATAGCCAGCACACATGCTGTGTATTTGGTCCGAGCAGGAACAAGAGACGTGTGGGCCCTACGGTAAGTACTCTCCTCATGCACGAGCAGGTTCAAGCACGTTCAGCTCTGGGCACACTGAGCACGTGCCAATGATTTCTGTTTGAATGTATGGTCTTTGCATGTCTGCTGGGCCCTTGCACAAAATGCCCCTTGCCTGTCTCTTTGCCACTGATGTGCTTCATCTCAAGGCCAATAACATGCTCAATTTGGTTATGAATATTCATAAGGTAAAGTAACATGTAATGCAAACAAATGTGAAAATACCACGTTCTACTCAGAAGCTATGCAGAAAAGAATGTTAAAAATAGGAAATAATCAAGCATTTCCCAATAAAGCTTATAACATCATGATGACATCACTTCAATTTTATTCAACACGCTCTATACACATGCCAAGTTTAAACCCAATCAGACCTCTTGTTCTGTATATATATGTCTCTGAAAATTGCACCCTTAACACAATGTTACACGACACACATTGACAACATCAAGACTTCATTTCAATTTTACTTACAACATGTCCCTGTGTAAGGACTGGTATCTCAAATGTTTCGATCAAATCAGACTTGTATCACAGACTCTAGAGGGTTTCAATAGTGCACCTTTAATGTGCATCTATCAGCACTGTATTCTAAGAGTCCTTCCTACCAACAATGACAAAATCAAATTTCACAAGGCATAATTTACTTAGTGCTGGTGCTCACCTAACCAGCATTTCCCGGCAAACTTTGTTCTTTTAAGAGAGCTTACAGATTCCGGATACTAGGCAAAATTACAACGTGCAGTATAACCAAGACTTGTATTGATTTTGCCCATGTTTTTTCCTAAAAGCTAAGGTTTTTGCACTTCCATAGTTAAATAATGATTTCTCCTTGTGAAGATTTGATGGTTTGAAAATTTGGTTTACGTGGCCTCATGCTTATTGGCGGGCGGAAACAAGCACCTTACAGGAAATTATACTTGGCAATGTCTCAGCATCATATGTTTGATGCATTTTCTATTTCATAAATTTAATCAGTGCTGTCCTGCAGTAAAATGATTCTCTTTTCTTCAGTATAGTTCGTGTCAAATTTAAAAAGCAGTAATTAAAAATCATAGGCTCTCTGAAAAAGTGCATCAGTGGCACTAAAATGCAAACATGGTGCCATTTTCGTCCTGCCGCACTCATTTTAGAGGTTTTATACACATTCAGTTCAAAGTTATTTGCAAGAATCTTGCACTATTTACTCACAAAACAGTGTATAGGATATACATTTCCCCAGCTTCCATGAATAACAACCAAACTAAAGCCACCCGTAATTCCTGCATTCCTGCACTTGTTTCAATCTTTTGCCCAGGAACATCACTTCAGGAGTCTGATAAACTCTGTGTCCAACCACTACAAAACTTTGATTATATTTTCAACACCTCATGCTGTCATGAAGACAACTGACTGCACCTTTATCCATGGCATTGCCAGAACGCCGTGCATCTCCCTTCAATCTTTGCACCGGTACATGTATTTTGAAGTGTATAAAGAAAATTTATAATACTACAGAGAATGCTAGGATTCCACACCTTACCACGCAAGAAATTTTAAGCTACTGGTTTGCTTTTAACACAACAGGGGCCATGTGCCTTGAATACCATACAGCCAACACTTAAAAACTGACGGCTCTCTCCATTTGTATTCATTTTGTCAGGAAAAACTTTCAAAATTGACGGCACTTAAGTGCATGAAATTGGCTAGCAATCACATATATGAATCAATGAAGCCTCCAAAGTGGCGCACTGGAGGGAAAGGCCAATTGCACAGAAGGAGCCGACATTCATTGAATATTTTCACTCCTTTTCACTATTGAACAAGAAGACATGTACCTGTGTGGGAACATACTTTGTCAGGCCTGTGCATGATCAAGGAGTGCTTGCTTACTCAGTGCAGAGAGCCTTCGAATTTGCTTCATTTTATATGAATTTGACATCTGTAAAGACTATGAATTGTTCAGCTGTCACAAAGCGTTAACATAATGTTTTTTTGTCTCAAGTCCAACAAACTACAAGTTTCTAAAGCTGATTTTGCCCACGTGCTAGAAGTAGGTAGTATTCTCCAATCTAAGAGTGCCTGGTTGTCATCTTTGCAAATGGATTGAGAAGCAATCGTCCCTCATTTGTACATTATTATTATGTTCATTTAAGGCAACAAAAGTGCTCAAAATCTACAGGGGGCTGCTTTCCAACTAAGCTTACTTTGAGCTCAGTAAATGCTGTATATACTAAGGAAAATACCATTCTAGGATCTTAATTTCAAATCAAAATGTGTAGTCATGTGTTGAGTTGCACCTAAATTCAGCATCCAAAACACGCTCTCATTTACCCAGTTACAGCTGCATGATGTGTTCCAGGCTGATGAACTATAGTGACTGCCCAAAAGTGCGCATCATGTCAATTGTACGTGCTTTGCTAAATCAAAATAAAGTTCTTGTGGCCATTGACAAAAATGTGTCTCAGACACTATTGGAAATGGCCTTCTTTCATTGCTTTTTTCAAATTGACAGATTGCTAGAAAGAATTATTTCACAGAGAACTTTGTCCCATCAGTATCTTTAAGACGCGTATGCTTTTAAACAATTTTGTTAAAAAAAGTTACTTAACGGACAGCTGCAAATGTGAGATTTCACTTTTGAGAAAACCCAATGACTGGAAGTCATGCAGTGATTACCCCTGCTTTGTACAACCCCAAAATACCTGATAAGCAACCACCTGCAGACAGTGGCATAAATCTGCTTGGGTGAAATTTCTAGGAGGCATCTACGGTATAAACCTTTTTTTCAGAGGCGGAGGGCACCAAAAGCTGATGAACTGGGCTTGTACCAGTACATAGGATATGTACATGTACCTTTTAAAATAACAAATTGGGAGGAGGTAGGGACATGCACCTTCACTTGGAGGAGGGCGCACATGCTCCCTGTAGTTATGCCATTGACTCCAGACATTCACCGTTTCACTGCCAAAGTACATGGTAATATCTGAACATCTTTTCCTAAATCCACTATGCCGCAGTAAGTTAGCATGCACATTCTTATCAAAATATCAGATATTTCCAATACTGCAATCACATCTTTTGGCTTCTTTGAATATGTTCAAATGAAGAAATACTCAACATTTCACAGATTGATTGACCAAGGAGAGTAGAGAGTTCTGAGTGTTCCTAGACGTGCAAACACCATATTGATGAAAAACACCAGCATCCCCTCAAGTTCTATATAGGTTTTACACAATGCAGCACACAAGAGTAGCAATCAATCCTTATATTTCTCATTACTTGTAAATGGACATTGAAATTGGACCAAATCATTGAATTTGATTTACAGAGGCAGAATGGGGCAGTAATTGGTGTAATGACAATATAGAGAGTATAATTAAGTTAATGTATAAAACTGACCATAGGGATCGATTAGTTCTCCACTGTCAATGGAAATGACATGACACTGCGCTGGAACTGTCCATGGAGAGGACAGATGAAAGAAAATGCAAACTGACCTTAAGCCAAATAGGAAGGTGGTTCAGATAATTCACGACGTCTTCATCTAGAAATGGAAAGCGAGCCTCACGTCCATGGTCAGATATAATTCTGTATCAAAGGCAAACAGAGATTAGAGAAAAGAAGGAGCTCCATTTAGATTTGCTAGAATGCCAGAGAATAACGATTACTTCTGGAGCACTTAACTTTAAGCATCAATATCTTCCTCGCTTTGAATCCGAACAGTACGGCAAACGAAATTGGTTTACATCAGGGAAGAGTTGCAAATGGTTTCTGAAAGTTGTCCTCAAAGATTACGAACTAAGCTCTGTCTCAGTAGACAACTACTCTGAACAAAGAAATCGACTACCATTGAGCCAGAACAAGAGTAAGTCTGTGCTTTCTTTGTGTGTCTGTTCATCACTGGTAAAGCAATACATGCACTGTCAGGTATTTATAAATAGCTATTTGCCTCCAAACCTAAAATTCAGCAGCTACAGTTTTGCCACCTTTAACAATACAAAAGAAAAAGACCATTACATCAGGTAACATTTTATTCCACAAGAGAACATATATATAGCTTGATGCCTGATGAGAGGCAAAATGACAGTGAACATCATTGTATCGCACAGGAACATCTGTCAAAAGCATGTTATGTTTTCACAGAAAAGGAAAAACGCTCCACATATATTATCCTTTGTACAAACTGACCAGGTGTGCAGAAAGTGGTAGCAAGAGCGTGTTCATTTGATTTCCAAACCCTGACAGCCTAAGTTCTTTTCAGACATTTTCTATCTTTGCTTTCTATCTATTCATGAAAACTGATTTGGAAATTGCATTTGCGCCATCATCTGATAACTTGGCCCCTGCAGAGGGGCTTCGAAAAAAGATCAATCCTTTCAACAATCAAAATAAGACACCCTTTGCTAAGGATTCCTTTTGTGCTATGTACACTGTGTAGAGACTGTCAAATAGAGTTTCCAGGAGAACAGACATAATGACTCTTCTTCAAGATTCTCTTGGTGGTCGGAAGCTGGAATACCCTCACCATATCTCAATGGATTAGCCAGACCTGCGCTTAACAAGAGGGATTGCTGGCAAATTATAAGTCTTGCCAGTCTGAAGGGCCACTGTTTGAGAGGTTTGAGAGGGAGTGGCTGCAACCCAAACAAATAACCCATCAAAAATAACTTGCCTGCTTAGAGGTCCGAGTTATCCCAGTGGATAACAGACTTTAAAGCTCTAATACCAAGTGGAGGTATAGTGGAACGTCACTGTAACAAACACAACGTGGCCACAAAAAATGCTTGGTATAGCAGTCATTCGGTACAGCAATTTTCAGTCATGAATACACGCGCCCATTCCAAACTCTGGCCACTATTTAAATGTGTGACAACCCGCCCCACAAAAAGTTTTGGTATGAGGATTTTGCAAGGGCCTAATCTTACATGCATGAAAGGTAAAAAACAAAAGAAAACTTCTGCATTTTTTATTATGTTGATCTCCTTTCATGTTTCCGATAGTCCTCACTGGAAGAAGAATAGCGAAATGAAAACAACTTTTTTCTTGAGTCATCGCTCAAAAACTGCATGCGACATGTAGATATGGTTACATTGGTTCCTGTTGGGCGCCAGGTACCATTCACATACACCAGGGTCGGCAACGAAAACGTCAGGCAAGCACTTTTGAAAATGATTGAAATTTGCCAG
>NW_019091539.1:186891-208377 GCF_001949145.1 Acanthaster planci | reverse complement strand
GCACATATTTATTCCTCCTATTCATAACTACCTTTTTAGTCGGAGAGTCAAAAGAAGTCAATGATGGACAAACTGTGATGGATTTCAAAAGATTTTGTTTAAGAATTTTACTTTCATTTTCCTGAACGCCCCCATCCATTTAATGGTATATTGTCCAAGACAATCTCCCTATATGGACTTCGCGAGCGTGTGGCGAACCAGGCTTGCAGAATAGTCACAATTTCAGGCTCCACAAACACAATTATTTTAAAAAAGACAAGGAAGTAATAATTCAGGGATGGTCAGTTCTTAAAAGCAGCACTGACAGTAACCCCGTGGGTACATGTAGATCCTCTTAGAGGTTTAGAAGAATGAAGACAAGAAATCCGGTAATTCATTCTTCAAAGAATACTTGAGGATTTTAGTTCATACAGTTTATGACAATTACAAAATTTATGTGATTTAAACTGCCACAAGAGGGCAGTAATGCCTTCCATCACAGAAAATTTTGAGTCTTAGGTTGCAGTTTGAAAAAAAAAAATAGCCTATGTTGGTCTAAACACAGTTTCTATGAACTGAAATTCTCTGCTGTTTTGTAGCCTGTGAACTTATGTACTTAAAAGAAGAGGGAAACTATGAACAGCAAGCTTTTTTTTTCCATGAAATTTGGACAAATTGGGTCCTTGGCATTCTGCTTTCCAATGAAGTGGTGGCTTAATATCTTATGGACCCTAGGATTACTTTTAGGAGAGTTCATATTTGGAGGGAACTTTCTGTCCAAAACTGACAAATTGCCCAACTGAAACTTAATTTGATAGTATTGTCAATAACCCTGGTGGGTAGTACATGTATCGTGTATCGGTAAGTATTCATCCTGATTCAAGGCATCATTTCTATATTTTGCACGTTACACAGGGTGTTACTTTTATTAAACAATAAAGTGCATGCTCCCCTCACTGGTTTTACTCTATCATCTGTAAGGAGCGAAGAGCGCCCTCTGTCAGATGTTCAAGTGGTTCACAGAACACACACTCCAAGAAGATCAATTACATGCACTGCCTTCATGGGTCTTTACTCTCAAAAATAACATGCAAATGACACCTCTTAGAAGCTTGCTATTTGGCTGCATGTCTATAAAAACATTAAAATCTATAAATACCTACAACTCAGTCAGTTAACCATGTTGAAGGGAAGCTATTTCACTTGTCTTTACTTTCAATTTTATACCCCTCCCCCCCAAAAAATTGAGATTCTTTCCACAAAATACATCTTGACAATTTTGGATGCTAAATCAGAAAGTCAGGATGCACTTTCAACCGAACACATTGCAACAGTTGTGTGGGTGCCACATGACTGAGCAAAACAGCAATAACTAAGTAACAGAAAGCACCGTACTATCACTCAACCTGACAAGATTACTCAATCATCTCTGGAGAACAACCTAACAATGCTTGGCAGCACAGGTCACAGCACTGCAAGAATATCACTCCCAAAAGCATAGACAGACAAACTGGCAAGATTTCCTTTTCAAAATGAGTGGGTGTCTTTGCGGAATAAAGGGACTGTCATGATTTAAGTTTTTGTATTTTAAGGTGGAAGGCTTGCGGTAGCACCATGTAAGGATACAATCTCTTTTGTGAGTCAGTATGGTTCTGAAAAGAACCGTGAGGAACTCAACGTTTTGGACAGTATGCTCTGTCCGTCGTCAGGAGCCAAGCGATATCAGGAAAAAGAAGAAACAGTGACTATTTTAAGCTCAAGAAGTAGATTTTGTTTACTCTCCCTGCTCTTCTACACTCTTAAGGCGGGGATGGGGAGAATCAGAGATCAACCTCTCCCTACTCACTGCCAATTTTTGCTTTCTTTTGTTTAGGGGATGTATCTAGAGGTTGGAAAAACCCTAAATGAGAAAAACAAAGCAAATTAAATGATTTCAACAATGTCAACAACTACATGTTGTTACCTGTCCTTTGTATAAACAAAATTTCCTGAACCCCCAATAAAAAAAAGTTCTGGATCCACCACTTCTCTCCTAAGGCAATGACCTAATGAAGAACAAATTGACTTGCAACAAGTTAAAACAATATTGTCATTATTTTCCCATGAAGTCCACACAATTCAGGCAAAAGTATAACCAAGCCGTGAAAGCATGAAGAAATACATGAAGTCAGGCAAAGAGGTGGGTGTGGTCAGGCAAAAAAGGAGGAGGCAAAAACACACCTGGTCAAACACTCAACCAGACAAACACTCAACCAGAAAGCCAATTCAACAAATACAAGTACATGCATCACACATTTCCCTTTCTCTATGCATAATTCCGTGACTGACTCACAAAACTGCTCAGGTTTGACATTAAGTCACACATGTGCGTAAATGTTTTCTTTCCCCATTCAACATGTATTTAGCTGAACCTTTAAAATGACTGCTATTAAATAAGTATGACTTCACCCGACCTTGACAGAATTAAAGAGGCTTCATCTTCCTCCTTACTCCCTTGTGATAACACCTGGTCAGGCCTCACTGCATCTCATGAGTCATGAAAAGCCCATGCATCAAAGTGCAGCATCAACAGCTGGGGATACTTCAGTTATGACAAGATCTCAAGTTGGGTATTAGGAAAGGTGAAAGAAAGAGGTCTCCCCAAACAAGTTGCTTTCCGCTATAAATCATCCTAGCAAACTTGTTATGTCCATCACTGTTCAATGGCAAACGATCAATGCAATGAACTTCCTTGGAATGTTTAAACTCTTCTGCGTATGAAACCTGTTTGAAATCATTTAAAATTGACAAGGTTTTCCAGACAGGTGAGGGTGCCGTGTATGTGATGTAAATCCAGGAAGACACTGTTCAGTTTTTGAACCCAAAATATGCTCTTAAAAACATTTAAACAAGAAAAATTGAAAATAAGGTCAATTGAAACTGAAAGGTGCAATTACAAGCATGTTAATAAAACAACACTGTGACATTGTCCCTTTACGCTTGCGTATAAAGAAACTGTGGTCAGTTTGAAATAATCTCCTGTTTTTACTAATTTTTAATGAGCATCAGGTACAGTGCGCATAGTCAATGATCAACTTTTGACCAATCAGTATGGTGCACTGACTAAAATATGATGGATAATTAATGTGATTTCACAAGCAGACAGTGCACTGCCTTTATCTCTCAAACAACCTGCACAGCATTGTCTTGATGACCTCTGATATGAGAGCAACAAATTTAAGCCACTCACACAAATGGGCCCTGAGTTCCAAGCGTATTTTTAAAATTAAGCGTGGGCAAATCAAAAGAAAAAGACAAGTACAATCTGCAAATCCCATGGCAACTACTGGTACATGTAGTACCGGCATCATTTCAGCAGCTGTGAAGACATTGGCTGTCCATTTGGTCATGTGCAATCATATCAGATCTTCATTCAGACGCCATCTCCATATCAATACATTTACACTGCCAAGTATATTACCCATGGAACATGGTATAAAAGAGTAATTTCTTAGACAACCACACTGACAAAAATGAATATGCATTCTAAAAGATAGAAGCAAACCTACACAAATATATGCAAAACAACATGCTGTATATTCATCACAGCAGTTCACATTATTTGGACATTTAGACATTACTTAATGATTTTTATTTCCACATGCGCTTTATGATATGAAGCATCTTTTCATGGTCTATTACTTAGAAAAGCGCTCCACATGCTTCCAGGCATACAAGGCATTACCCTAATTGGGAATCCCAGCAAGAATGATGAATCAGACAGGAGCTGGGGAGGGGAGGGGGTGAGATGAGGTGCAGCAGAGGGTTAATTCCTGGCACCTGGATGTCAAACACCTTGCCCTGTCCCTGGGAAATGCACAACTCCAAAGGATCAGTTGGACACCTGTCACTAATGATCAGGATTTGTCTGATTGGCAGCCGCTGGGAAGGGGGGAATTTTAAAGGAACACTCCAGCTCCAATACTACAGATTGTATCTGCATTTCAAACAAACTGGAAGCAAGCATGGAGATGATGGACAACAAGATAGCAGTGTGAACACCCCAAAATGTCAAATAGGCCTTGGACAATTCCAGAAATGGAGATTTGCCAACAGCATGATGCTGGTAATTTACAATTTTTCATCACCTTCGCACATTTACTAACCCACAGCGACACTCAATATTTTTTAAATAAGATTGAAGTTATTTTTTCAACATTATTTCTTGTCAACATTACAACAACTGTGATACAGCTCTCTTCAAAGTGACTCAGTGAGTTATCAATTTGCACCTAAAGGTCACAGGACTTCAACATTTGGTCAGTAACAGAGAGAATACCAGTAAATGCACACCCACACCCCTGGGGATTAGGTGGTTATTAATGGGCTTGCAGATGCTTCATCACCTGTAGCATCCAACTGAGATCCACGCTACTTTGCTTGATGGAAATATGACTTTAAGATTCATTTCCTTTTAGGTCACCTTCAAAATGGACCACTGGGTCACTTGGCAATGTTTGGTGCTTGCCCATCAGGGGTAAGACTGAATAAGAACTCCACAATAGTGTCCTGACCAGTGACACCTTACGTGGTCTGTGTACAATTTTAAAAGGTTTATGGCATACTTCTTACCTGGGAACATGTTTTGTGCAACATTCCTTTCCTCTTGAATGTAATATAATTAAGAACATTTGTTTTTATAATTAACATCATTTTTTCCTGATAAATAAGGGTGCTGAAGCAGTGTTCATGATACCATCAGCAGGAAGGTACTTTTCTGGGTTTCTTTCTATTCAAACTGTGAACCCAAAATTTGCTGATCAAAAAGACTTGAGAGAAACTTTACTCACTGGCCTGTGAAGCTGAACTGAAGCAACAAATCACAAATGAAAGAAGAAAATGACGGCAGAATATCCCAAATTCTGGCAAATTTTAGTGCAAAAACAGCTGTAACACTATAAGGGCTCTACCTCAGATGACATCATACATCTACTCATAAAATGCAAATTCATAATAGCCTAACAATAAAAATGGTAACTGAATTCTCTCAAATTGGCACATCCATCCCCCCCCCAAAAAATCGGGATAAATGGCAAGTAAGCCTGAACTTAATGAAACAGACTTGATCCAAATTGATTGCTTTGTCTGGGAATTTAATCATATCAGCATGCAATTATGGTAGGATTCAACCAACCTCTAAGCACAGAATCCTGCACTAAATAAGAGAGACACCTTACATGTATGAGCTTGAAGCTGCACCCACTGTTCTCGTGTGTGAAATTCCCAAAGTTTCTACAAACTGAACAACATTACGTTAACACCTACTGTTATATTAATAGAAAAATGAGAATAGTAAGGACTGGGTGTTCACGAGGAAATATCTGTGGACCACCATTATAATATTTGTATTTTGTAGGATGTAACTTGTACTATGTTTAACATCTACACAGTTTGCTGACAGCACAAAAAGATTGAGAAGAGTTACACTAAATAATCGCAATTTATAAGCTACATCTTCCTCTTTATTCCAGAAAAGAACATTTTGTAAAGAAGATGTCATTACTGTGGGTAGTCTTTGAGTTGAGACCTCCTTTAAGGACTTGTTTATCACATTTTCAACCATAAGGTATCCATTCTCTGGTGCTTTGAAAGCATAACAACTTCTTGCTGGTCCATCCAAATAAGCAAAGGGCAACTTGAAAGCTCACAGATTCCTCACAGAAGTGTGACAAGTCAAGAGTTGACACCCACTGACACATTACAGACACTCCATCACTGACAGGTCAGTACAAAGGAAAACATGAATAACAATGGCTTTCAAAATGGTTTCAACATTCCTTCAGCTTTAACATTTCTAAGCAATGGCATATTCTTTCATCAGCCGACTGTAAAAGTGATGAAAACCAGGCCATTGTCCCAGGCTACCAATACTGTTTTTTTAACTTTCTGTCTGCCTGGTTTGCTTGTTGATACCCAACAGCTAATAAGTTCTCAATCAATCATTCCTTGCAGAAATATTCAGGACTTAATTGACAAAATGGCAATCTGGATAACATCATTGCCAACCTGGATAACATCAATGTTTGAAATCTTTCAAACAACGGAAATCCAAAGGACAGTACATTCCAGAAACATTCCCAGATGGAGTGGTTGATTCATATTCAAATACAGACAATAAGGCACTTGAGGCCACTTTAGTTTGAAGCTTTATTTTAACAAGCTTCAGGTAATTCTGAATGCGAGGCTAGACCATGGTTTGGAACTGTCTTCCCATGTCGGCACTGAATTTTATATTTCTTAACCTGATGTGAGCATGTTTTCTGTATGGTTGCAAACATGATCTCATCATGTGACAGGAAGGAATGAAGTAAACATCACATGATCACAGCACAATAAGACTCTGATTCTGAAATTGTTCCACAAGAGACAGGGCAACAATAAATTTATGTTAAAAGCTTTCATTTTCATGTGACAAGTATTCTTCACAGATAGGAGGGTGGGGCTGAGATTCACGAAGTATTATTTGCAGTGAGTAGTTTTAATTATGTCTGGGCACAATGGCAATCTGGACTTAACAATCTCTCAAAATGTCATATGCTAGAATGCATCTTGGCATCAAACAACTTATTCCGTACTAAACGTTTTCACTAAACCTTTACAGATACTAAGCTTTAAGGAAGTCTGATCCTCTTGCATAGTTTGAAAGGAGACACATGTACATAAAATTGAAAAACAAGCTCTTTGAGATTGAAGGATGCTAATGCAACAAAATCTGGAGAGAGCATAAAAATACACACTGTAAGTAGTTTGCCAGGCACCAGCCGAGTGAGATTTAAATTGAGCCTACCCCTTCAACTTGAAAGCCAATAATGGGCCAGATGGAAAGAGAAATCCTCATTAATCATATTCCCCATTGTTCAGCAGCTGTTTTCCAAGCCTCCCCCTTTTCCCACTTGTCTCTCATACTGTCTATGACCCCATCACTTCCAGCATATGAACCACCAGGTCATAACCTGAAAACATTCAGCACATTAATACCAGGCTGTCTCAGCACCCAAGACACACGCTATAAGTACCGGTATCCGGTTTTGGCATTGTCTGACGGACTACCGCACCGGGAACCGGCTTGACAGTATCATCAGTACGCACGTGTCGAAATATGAGATCCCACACATACATTCTTTGCATTGCATGTTCTCCGAAGGTACTTTGCGTGACCATCAAGAAAGAGATAAGGAGAAAAAAAAAGTGAGGGGGTGGGTGCTCTTGCAGAGATTTTCCTGGGAAATAGGGTGTGATATATGTTGTAATGTCACATCTTGACGCACATGCAGTGTTCCACTTACGTGCATGCATTTGTTTGTGAGTGCATTTTCGAAATTGATGGAATGCTTTCCTGAAAACTTTAAAACAAACATGGGAAATGGGGTTCAGAGATGTTGAATTACATGCTCTTGTTTGGTGAGGGATTTTAAAGTTGCAACTTTGTCCTTAATTAGGAGTCTGCATGTAAATGTGTAAGTACATGTAAATGAGAAATGGAATTAGTCAAATGGATTAGTCAGATGAGTCGCTGGTTTAGCTGAATGAATGGGATTGGTCAAATGAGCCAAATGTGATGAATATACAATTATATGTACATATTAAATATAAACTAAAGTATACGAAAGACCATTCTAGGCACTAAATCACAGCCAATTGGTCAATTGCCATCAAATGCCTTATTCCTACCAGTACTTTAAAAAATAACTCAAAAAAAAAAAAGACTCAAGATGTAGTTTACCCTCCTTCCTGCAGACCGTATGGCAACACTTAGATGGAACAGCTTGTTACAAGTTGAGGATCAAAAATCTCTTCTGTCAAACTTCTTTTGTTCAACCCAAAATCTGACTTGATGACAATTTTAAAACATGTACTAGTACTACATATCTATCAAGCTTCCTATGGGGACTTGTTCAAGTTGACTGCAAGCTACCGGTAATGAACCAATGCAAAGAACATTAATGTTTTAGTACCCGTGTCCTTTCCATGTTAAATTCTTTTACAATAGTAACACCATAGTTGTATAATAAACAATCCCCTAAATCTTCAAAGTATTGGGCATTTCAACTTTTCCTTCATTCCCAAGTTGCATATACAGCTATATTTTGCATTCAAGTGCTCTGTTTCCTAGAAAGAATAATCATGACAAGTTCAAGTAGACAATTATTCCCAAATACTGTTTCCTTTCAATCTCTGTTCACACCTACATGTACATGTATTGGATGTTTGAAATGTGGTGGTAAACACAATGCCAGCAAACAAAAGGAAATAGTTTCATAGTACTGATGTACCAAGCATTTGCAAATGTATGGGCTAAAATTAACAATTTTTGAAACGATTTTCCATTCATCTCTGCCAGATAGTCTGATGATTTTGACTAGTTCTGTATCACAAAACCAGTGAGAAAAAAGCTTAAAAGGAAGCTTTTTAGACTTATGCGAATCTAACCTTTCTTCTTGGTTCTCCCTGTCTGCTGAAGTTTTGCCTGATGTTTTTGGTAGCTGCTGGAAAGCCACATTGATTAAGTCAACAGATTCCTCCTTAGGTATGCACCTGGAAACGATTGAGGGACACGATTAATACTGATCTCTGAAAAGAGCTTTCATATAAAAATGTACATGCTTATTTACGGATCTACGTGTATCTTCAGGAAGAAATTTGTGGCAGACGGAAAGTAAATTAAATCTCTATTTGCCTCCATTTCAATTCACTGTCCAAAGTGGCTCAACATAAACTCACTGTGTATACTGTACTTTGCTGGAAGTAAGAAAATTCTACATTTCTGCTCACTCAGAAGGGAAACCGACTGGAGGGGATCTGAGGATTTTCAGTGACACACTATTATAGGGCAAACAGAGAACATGTCGTGGGAATGCAGGCTACGTTCACATCTATTTTAGGCTCCACATACACCATAAGAAGTGCAAAAGCTCGTCAGATGATGCAGCTCACGCTGGGGATTTTGCCATCATGCATGTATTGTAAACATTGCTTGAGGGAGCTTGTGAACTTTAGACAAGGTAACCAGCATCTGCTTGTGACTGGAATCCCTTGCCACCTTTCTGGAAAGTGGCTCAAAAACTTCATTACCTGTCAGCAAAGGCTGCTATCACCATGGAGTCAATCCCTCCAGAGAATAAAATGGCTACCCTACTGTGGCACTGCCAGTGGGGGCGCTCTGCATCTTGACTGTCACTGCGTTTCACTTTAAACTCTGAATCTGACTCGCTGTGGATAGGGGAACACCCCTGTCTTGTCACTGAAACAGGATGCACATCTAAGTGCCAATTGAAGATGCTGTCGTGAGAGGACGGTGACAAATGTGGATCTTGGAGATTGTCATTTCTACGGGGACGAGGAAGATTGAAGACCCTCCTTTTCACAGACTCCTGTAGGATTTTAATCAATCCAGTGACAGCCTTCATCATCTCACACTCAAACACACTGATTGATGCTAAGCAATCCCTGATCCTTTCACTAGGCTCCCTTCCAAGCTTTAATTCCTGTCTTGGCAAGGCATCTTCTTCTCCGATCACATCTTGACGAGCACAGTCTGTAACTGCAGAAGGCTTTGTCATGGCTGAAGGCAAATTTTCTTGAATTTGGTCCCGGGATGGGGGTTGTGCGATTCTGTGGTTTGAATCGATTCCCAACTGGCTGTCTGACTTGTCAGAATTTCTGGCCAACTCATGCTCCATTTTGTGAGGTAACAATTCTGATATACTCCCTCCAGGTAAGACACTTTTGCTTACATCAAATATTCTTATTCCTTCAAAATGGTGCAGGTCATCCATTTCCATGGAACATGCACTCCCCTTTAATAGAATCTCCCTTGGACAATTTTTGAGAAGCTGTAACTTAACTTGTTCTCCCCACAAGGACAAGAGCTCTTCCTCAGTCTTAGTTGGAACTGACATATTCATTGGAGCTATTGGACTCTTTACACCTTCCGTCATGATGTCAAAGCTGAGATCAGGATTCAAACTTTGGCCCAAAAAATTGCTATTATGTGGCTCTAGATGTGATAGGAGGTCTCCATTGGAGACAGCTTCTTTGAGTTCATCTGAAACGGTAGGACTAAAAACACTCCCTGATGAGGAAACTGCATCTTGTTGCCATGGAAACAGCATCACCTGGATAGGCAGCCCTGAATGTTGAGACCACTGTTTAACATCTAGACAGAAGATTCCATCTGCGGGTACCTCTGACCATCTCTAATAGATTACCATGCAAAGAAAAAGGAAGGAACATACTTATATAATCTTAACTATTTTTTCATAAAATGGCCACAAGGCTAAACTGTTTATTTACATGTACATGTACCAGTACATGTACACAGGCTTTGTTGACTAATTACTAAATGAATTGATAGATGACTTGTTAAATTTTTGTATTTGATTAATGAAAAGCCACTGTGTGAAAATATATGTCTTCCTTTCAGAAGATACAAGGGAATAACCAAAATTGGTTTGAACCAAAAAATTTCTAACATTCCAAGAATAACCCCCCCCCCAAAAAAAGGTATAAACATTAAGACAGCTGGCTTACCAGTACTTTAAGGTGCATTTGGATGACATGCATTGTAAGATGCTTCGTCATGCACAATTTTTTTTTCAGGGGGTGGCGGAATGGTCTGTTTCCTTTTGACTATCTCAAGACAAACTGTTCTTTTCTTCATTATTGTCGGTTAAATGTCACATTTAAATTAGTGAATGGAAAACAATTGGCCAATGCAATTAATCAAACTATACATGTACATTGAAATGGGCAAGATAAGCCTATTAACTGCATGATTAAAGACGCCATACAAGCAGTGATTTCTGCAAACTAAAAAAGCTCAGTCAATTAACTGGTCTCCGACCAACCTTCCCATCTCTTGCCTTCCCTGCAGTACATATATAACAATCATCCTATACTCCATGCCCGCCTTTCCCTATTTTAATAGAATAAATAGCACTTGCACAATTTATTGGTCAAGGTTTTCATCAGTAGATACAAGGAAGGTTGAAGTCTTGAAGAATCACAGCAGTAAATCATCCCCAGGTGTTTGAACCACTTTGAAGAAGTGATCAATCACTGTGAGCAAGGTATGAAGTTAGGTGCCTATACAAGAGAGGGGAAAGTCCAGCAAGCAGGCAGTGACACATGTACTCCCCTCCTACCCCCTACCATATTAGCTAGGGATACCTGGGACTTCTCAAAAAGAGTGTGCCCTTCAAAGGAGAGGGTCAGGTTCAATGGAAGGGGAAAGGTAGAAAGTGCAGCACCTCAAAGGGACAAGTGGAAAAGGCAAAGAATGCCAAATCTAGGAAGTTATTCAAGGCATGCTAGCTGGACGCTCATTATTTTACTGCACATAAAATTTATGAATGTATATTGGTCAGCTCGAAAACTCTGTAAGTGTATTATGCACGCATCAAATTGGAGATTAACATGCCGTTGGTATGTCATATTTTATGCAGGTGCAATCCGTGGATATTCTTCTTGATGGAATGAGCACTATGGAAGACAATTTCATGGCCACCTTTTGGACAACTGCTTATGTCTTCAGACTGATACCTACCGGGTAATTCAAACACAGAATGAAAATGAATTCAGTTGTTTCATTATGTCATCTGCTTCAGCTCATTGTAAAAACTGAAAATTATTAGATGGCAACTTTAACAGCTGTAAACAAGAATGGATGAAGCCTACTAAGTAAAATGTTGAAAATGGAGAAACTGTTGGAAAACTACATGTAGTACGGCAGCTCAATATAACCCAATACCTAATGCTCAATGGGAATTTCATTTTATCTGAAATCAGATTTTTATCACAGAAAAACTTGGCCCTCGTACACCCTTCAATGGAAAAGGCACTGTAAAAAAACAAGAGGTAAAAGTGATTTTTAAAGCATGCTGGAAGGCTTTTTTCTCCTTCATACTGGTACTTCAGCCAGGTTATCAACTTCAAGGACCTCAAAGAATGGCATTGTTTGCTGAAGATTATTGGAGGTTTGGGCTTTGTTTTTGAGGAGGCAAGTTTTGAACCTCTAATGCATTCAACATTCCTGCTTCAGCTCTTTAAGCTGAGTAGATCTTGCGAGAATGATCTTTCTATTTATCTCTTGAGATTGTTTTCTACTGATCATTTACTTGTTGAAAGGTTTGTTTTCCAAAATCCAATTTATACCTCCGACTTGAGAATGCCAGCACATTTTTGTAAAAAGCATTTTTGGTATTTGGTGACGGTGCTTACAAATACAACTTGCACGGATTAAGTGCTTAAACGGATAAGATTGCTCGGATTTCCGGATGCCTCGCGTGATGGTCTCGAGGACGTCAATTATTTACACAAGAATTCTTGGCGACACTCAAGTGATGTGATGAAAAAGGCCCACTTAGTCTGGATTCCTGACCGACATTGTGGGACGGTTTGCCCTCGATGCCACTTCCAGAAAATCCATTGCTACAGCTGGATGTGGGATAGTAGAGCACCCCCAACCAACACATGTAAAAACAGGTTGCTGAAACAAGAGGTTAACAAAAAAAACAGGGTAGTTGGGCCTAGCAAAGCATCTCACATGTGTGTTAATGCCACATATGTCAACATTTGATTTGGGAAACTGGATACAAAATAATTTCACTGAATAGTATTAGCAGTACAATGGGCATTTTATAGGGAGGGCACCACAGGGAAAACTTGTTGACAAGCCTCCTTTCCAGTTCCTTCAACATCCATCGGGAGGCACCCTGGATTTTGCAGGATTAAAGGTTGCAGGCCAGTAAATAGGCCTAGGTCCAAAATTGCCTGCACGGACCAATTTGTAGGCTGTCAAATTCTCTGCTTTCAAAGTGTTTCGTGGCACGTGGACTGGGTGGTTTGTTAAAAAGGTGGATGAAATCCACGGGCAAGACTACCAGCTTGTATTTCTGAAAGTATCGGGGCCCTCCTAATTGCTCTATTTTGCAATGGAGTGTAGGTATCAATTTTTAAAATGGCGATGGGCCACATGACTGTTTTGAGGGGTGATTTTCTCTGGAGAGAAATATCTTCAAAACTCACCAGTTTAACCACTAAAAATTGAAAGGAAAATGAAACATGAGGAAGTAAGTTTTAATTTGATATGTGTTTTCAACACCTAGGAAACTTGTATTTTTCCTGATTGATTTGAAGTGGGGATATTTATCACTGTTGTCTATGGCAGCTTATTTACTGGTCTGTACCCTGAAGAGGGTGAAGCCTAGACACAATCACACATGTGTGTATACCCTGAGCTGGGCACCATATGTACATTAATAGAAGCATAAAGATTGGTGGATACCAATCTTAGCTTTCTGAAATTACCACCTTTTCCAATCAGTTCATGAATAGATCCCTTCCCCCCAAAGAAAAAAATCCAAGTAAAAACATGGGGTATAACACATTGACTGCTGACTACGAGTATACTCGTCGTCACGTGTGTACCAAATTCTGCCACCAAGAGTATACATGTACTTGTAGGAAATGAAAGGCAATTATAACATAAACTGAATACACTGGCATCGCCAAAGAGCACAACAAAATATGCTGCTGGTAGTGTGGGGGATAATGCTCATGTTCAAATGAACCCCTCAGAGGTTCCTATTAGTGTGCATGAGTACAGTGCTTGACAAATGGGTACGCCTCTTTGAAATTGTGTGGGGCAGTCAACATGCTAAGTAAGGCATACACGTATTTGGTAAGACTTCTTCAATGAGAAATTTTACTTACGCTGAACACGTACGGGTACATACGTATAATGTACATGTATATCATACCAAACCAAACAAAATGTGTCCACAGAAAAACATCATAAGATCGTATTGTACGGCACTAGTATCAATTCAAAGTCTGTGAAATAACCTGAAACAATAAAGCTCACAGGTACTTTGCATACAATGACACAACTGAATTTAAACAATTTGGGAAGGAAAAAATCATGGTCAATACACTTGTACATGTTGAACGTCAACCAACAATTTTGTTTTAATTTATGACCACTTCCTTTCCGCTGGGAGCCCTCAAAGTGACACTAATTTTGAGTTATTGCTGCAATAAAGAGCAGAATCGGCAAAAAGAACAACAGCCAAACAGTGTTGGGGCAACTTGGGGCTCAAAGCAGGGGGTGTATCTTGGCCCTTCCCTGGGGAGGAACTTGTAATAACATTACTAATGGCAGAGACATGGACAACTAACTTGTCCATGTTCAAGACCCCTTGCTGATGGTTTGTAGTATAATGGTACAGTTTGGTCTGTAATGTGTGTTGACTACTGGAAATTACAACCCTCCTCATTAATGTTCTGCGACAACATCGGAGCAAAACTTGGGAAAGGCACATTAGTTCTACTATGCAACCACATATAAAAAAAACTCAAGTTTGGCTCTGGTGGTTCATGACCCAAACTTCAAGTCTGTGTGTCTAGTGTCCAGGAAAAAAAACCTACAGGTCTGCAAATTTTATATAAAAATTACTCATGAACACTCTGCTCTAAATGCAAGGAGACATGTACATGTATGGCTACCAGGTAGGCCCTCCCTGTATTATTCATCACCATAAGCCGTTATCAGCCAACTGCAAGGCAAGGGCCTCCCAAAGTAGGTACTAATCGGTCCCTAGCTATGCTGCTCTCATCCCTGAATGCCATATAATGCTGTAAACTTAATCTTGTCTCCCCATCTTGTTTTATGTCTTCCCTGGCTCTACCAACCTGTCTCCCTGCATTAAGGGGACAATTTCTTGTGTTAGGAAAGTCAGAACATTTTTGATCCCCCTAATATCTGTATTTTATGTATACATGTGGGTGTGTGACATATATGTGGGGCACACGTACATGTATGTAACAAAACCTTTCTTGGTCATACAAGCTAAGAAGCCCATATAGGCCTCTTACATTGCCTACTATTCCTGTAGCAAGGGCAGCTAAGGTTTGCAGAAATATCACCCTTTAAGTTGATGTCATGATTTGCCAAAAATGCATATATCCCCTTTACTATTAAAGAGGACCAGTATTTATTACTTGGCGTTTAGATAGCTGTGTGTGATCTAACATTGTGGACGTCGCTTTTGCTTTGCATTTATGGACAGCCAAAGTGTACGGGGTGCAGAATTTTACATCCATGTTCAAGCACAACTGCGGCACGACAAAAGAGAGGTCTGAATCTCTCACATGAACCTTTTTTACAGTCTGCATGCGATCCACAGCAGGTAAAGAATTACAACTTCTTTTTTATGTTAAACAGTGACTTATTTCAGAATTCTGAAGTCACATAAATATATTGATGAAATTTAAAGCTCCCTCTTTGTTGTACTCAAACATCCTGAGAAGCAATACCAACCCCATTTTCTCTCAATCTTTTGGGGTTCCAGGGAAGAAAACAAAATTCCTGAACAAGAGCCGCTGAGGGATTATTTGTGGTTCTGCAGTCCCCCAGAGAATGCTGGGCTCCCAGGACAGCAATCGTTCAGCCTAGCATTCCTCTAACTCATTTGCTCAAGGAAACAAACAGGTATTTAAAAGCTACCAAGTCCACTGTGTGCTGTTAAGTATTCAGTGCATAACAATTGCTGAACGATACAACACAAATGATGGCAACGAAGATACCAACTCAAGCAAAGTGATCTGGGAGAAAAGGTTCAAAAAGTAGTTTGAAAATTGATTAAGCATGTGCATGTGTGATCAGACTGATGCAAGAATTTTAAACTCCGGATTTTCGATTTCGTGATAAAGAAACATTCTACCTTATTGAAATAGCTTAGTTATGGTGTCAACAAAGTAAACAGTAACAATCCCATTAGTCCTCTCATACACAAGAAAACTGCAAGTTTTTTGTCTATTTCTGAATTATTGAAGGTGAATATGACTCACCTGGTGGTTAACCTGCACAGTCTGGCTACACCCACTACACTACCTTAATTGCAAATCTGTTTCGTAACATCACACATACAGTACATCACATCATCGATAAAAATATGTATGTGATACTCAGCTAAGCCAGAGTACAATGCTACCATGATTGATAAGTCCCATTAGTGACATCAATGCCTTTTGTTTGGCAGCATGAGAGCACTAAGGAGTAAAAGTTTACTGCAGGCCAGACCGAGGTATTGTTTTCAGGAATGCAAGGATTGACAAGTCTTTGTTTTTTATCCCTCCCAGGCGGCCACAGCAAAATGATACCATCTAAAATGATTGGTTGTCAAAGGGGAGTTGTTCAGGCATGGGTAGAGATCTGATTGGAATAGTTTAGCCCAGACATGGTAACAAAGAAAAAAGGTGGAAATTTTGCTCCAGCTATTTTGAAATACACTGTATTGTGTTATTTACAGATCAATTACAAAGGTTAATTTGGGGGAAGGTGTGGTTTGGATTGCTAGCTTCCGGCACCATTTGCATAATGTTTTACAGCTTAAAGAAAAAAAAAGGATTTGGGAAAAAAAGTTGAAGACCAGGGCAAGGACATTATGGGCATTCAGTCACTTGAGCTGGTCACAGATGTTAGTTCCTCCATCGTTTAAGACCAGCCAACATACATTTATTCCCATTCATAAATACCAGTACCTTTTTATTCAGAGAGTCAAAAGAAGTTAACATGTGATGGATTCCAGAAATTTTATTCTAAAATTTTACCTTGATTTTCCCGAACACCCCTGTCCATTTCATGGTATAGTCTTTTTGAATAGAGTCCAACAGAATCTGTTCCAATGAACTTGGTGCACTCGTGATGTGTTGCGCAACACAGACTCCTGACCAATCAGACTCATTAAACTGTCTCATATCTACGTAATAGTGCTTGATTTTATGCAACAGGCATTATCACTTCTGGTTGGGCATTATCAAATGTTAATACAAGTACACGGTCACATGACATATTTCGACCAATAGGAATAGAAAAACTGTCCAGGTATTCATGAAACCCTGTTCAAAGTAAGTGGGATAACTAATGTAATACAACACCTGAATTAATTTCATCAGATTGGTGGGCCATCGATCAAGTGTGAAGCAGTAAGATTACTTACATATTTGAATATTCGAATCTCTAAGGCCAAAAATTAATCTTCCTTCTTTTAACTTTATGGTAAAAACATGTAGCCCTACATGTACCGGTACACTATATCTCTCCTTTTGTGGGACTTTGATACAACAGAATATTCAATTGAATGGAAGGTAAAATATTTTAGTATTATATTATTGGAACTGAGTTAGCCGTAATAAAGTGTCATTAAACTTAATTGTTCTATCAATAATTAACTGTTGATAGAACACTGTATTTGTAGGCATAGTTGAAGTTCTTAACACAAACAGACAACGTGGCAGGCCATACTGATAAGTGTGAAACATCTTTCCATTTCCTCACAGAGAAAACAATTTCTGAACTTGTAAGAGATGCTGATGCAATAGAAAAATAAATTTATGCTGATGCTTCAAACAGAAAGAAACAAATTCAATGCATGCACGTTACCAAATGATAAGAGCAGTTTTCAGGACACACAGGAACTTACATGTATCTTGGAACATACAAGTAACAAAGTCGGAATGTGACAACTTTGGTTCATGATTTTCAGGATGATTTTATGCCCAACTGAGAAACTAAAATGCAGTTTGTACACAAAGATTAGTTCAAGCAAAATGCCTGAACAAATCTTTGTCCTGTTTTTTTAAAAAGGAAACTCCAAAAGAGGTCTTGGAGTCGATCGCTTGCCTTTGACAGTTGCCCAATGTGTTGCAGTTTTTATCATGCAGTATATTATACCAATAATGAATCATTTCATGAGGGGACAAACCTAATGCAATGGCGTATTCTTTCTAAAGCATACGTGAAATGTACAATTTTTTTATATTTAATAAAACAAATATTGTACGTTTCACGTATGCTTTAGAAAGACTCATTTCATTCAGTAATGATCATGATTGAATACTCCATTGCATTAGGTTTGTCACCTAAGACCTCTTTTGGAGTTTCCTTTAAAAAAAGGGTCTGATTCTGAAGTATGATAATTCACTGAGACTCTATGACAATTCTACTTCAAAAAAAATAAAAAATAACAAAATAAAAAGCAAACATTTCAGAATGGTTGTAATGCTCCATGTAAGTCATGACCATCTTGATTCCAAACACACATTCCAGGGCTTTGCATTGGTATATATAGGCCTACCAGTCCATGTACATGCATGAATGTTGAGCTATCACCTAAAAGGCATGACAATACCAATCAAAAGGTGCAAGAAATTTGAAAAATCTCCCCACCTACATTTTCAACCTACAGGTACTAAAAAAAGTTTCCATGATATGGCCATCATTAATGTGAGTGCACTTTTGGGTAAGAATTTTGCGGTTTCCTAGGTTTGTTGGTTTAGGCCATTTTTTGGCCATCTTTAGTCACTGGATACTGCTGCAGTGGAAAGCTCAGACGGAAATAACAAGCAGAGTGCAAATGCAGTCAAAACATTCACTTGTCGGCAAGCATTCCATCAACGGAGATTAGGATTAGTCCTTTTAAAACGTAAATAACAGGTTCTTGCACTCATCAATATTTCTCTTGGCTTGTTGTCAACAATGGGAAAGGGGAGAGCATCAACGTAAGAGAACATCCCCGCTGAGAATCTGCCAACCAGTTCACCATGACAAAATATCCAAACCTACATGGAGGCACAAACATGTGGGCATTTTAGGTAAACAGACGCACAGTTGAGGTTTGCCAGTTGTTTACATGCCTCCTGCATTTGTTCAGCTGTCTAAAGCCACAGCGAATAACTCTAACACTGGTTTCAAACAGTTAGATTTGTCGACTTAAACATTTCACTGCCCATCGTGAATAAGAAGATGCTTGCATGTACATTACATGCCACATGGTCAAATGAAAACTACAATTTAACAATCAAAGAATTTAATGCCATTTTGCAGAGAATCTTTGTTTGATAATATGATTTGGAAGATTGCCCTGACCACTAAGACCGACAAGGTTTATAGCCTTGACCAATATTCCATTATCACATTAAAAATGGGCAATCAAAATAACCCTTGCACAATCTTGATTTTCATGACATTTCCGTGCCTTTTCTTCTGACAAAAGAATTTTCAATGACTTTCCAGGATTTTTGTTTTCTGAGGCTTCCAGGATTTTCCAGCCATGACAACCCTGTGGTTTGTGCTCATCACATACATCCTAAATGTTTTCCTTGATTATAGGAACCTTTCATTTTTCTGTTTAACCTGCTCTGGACACTAACAAACTTTCAAAATATTTATGAACATTAACATGATAAGGTCATCAATTTTTTGTCCTTTTCACGGGGGAAAGGGTTAGCAGGTTGTCTCCACAATTAGAAATTATAAGAAATGATGGAAATAAATCACCTTTTTTATTGTATCCTCAAGGGGAGGGGTCAAGAAGAGAAAATGCTTTGCATGCTCCAAACAAAAACTGATATTCTGTGAATAACATATGGATGACTATCCCAGTCCTACCTCATTAGTGTTGATCTCTGGTCGCCTAGCAACAGATGATAGGGCAAAGGACTGATTACCATCTCCAAAGCACCCCCAGAGAAGACTTCGTCGACCAAGACAATCCCGTCCAAACCAGAGACAATGCTGGGACTCCTGGTAAAGACAGCAAAGTTACTTTAATACTGATTTTTTACCAAGGAAAGTTTGTACGCTTTTCACAAGGTAAAATCTTTCACAGTCCTAGAGTTGCTCTGGCTTTACTGGTACACTCTCATTTCACTATTTTTCAGCCTCTGTTAAGAGAAAACCTATCAGCCATTACCTTGGGTATCATTAGAGTCATCTTTTCAGAATTTAGGACGAAGCCCAGAGGGCTAATACAGTTGAACCTCAATAACGACACATCCTATGGACTTTGCAGACTACCCAGTACCTTATGCTTGGCAGGAGTCTTGTGTTAGGAATGAAAGTGACGAAGAACAAAGGATTGGGACCTAAACATTTCCTTGTTATAAGCGGAATGTTGTGTTAACAGTGTTCTTATTAACAAAGTTCGACTGTATTATGCAGTGGTGGGAAACCTACATTGTACATGTATTTGGGGAACCTGTTGCATGTGATCCACTGTCAGTGTTTTAATACCAGTACCTCCTGGCACTGCATAATGATCCCAGGTTATGAAAACTTTGGGCTAATGAACACCATGAAGCAAGAAGTAACTGAAGGCACTGTAAGTCAGGAATTAGCCAGTTCAGTATTCAAGTAGCGCACGCCCCTTATTTGGGAACAGCAGCATGCATGCGCAACTGCCTACCCTATCAGTGAATCCATACTCAGCTCATGCACATGCTCTGTTCTTGAAAGACCTAACCTTTTTGAAATACAAAACTGGGACTATAGACAAACTTAACCCTATGTTTAACCCATCTCGGGGGGGGGGGGATTCTGCCCCCCAGAACTCGGCTGTGCCTTGCTCAATTTTTTTGAAACTTGACATACATGTACAAACACTCCTTGTCATTACAACTGTGAATTTTAAACTGAATCAGAGAGACAGTTTTGTTGTTATGGTCATTTGAATTTCAAGGCTACATGTATGCCAGCCTGTGTGCATTGAGCACCACAGTGGAAAAGTATACATTTTGGGCTGACCCATCTCAAAACTAAGCAAGAATGGTATTGTCCAATTTTCACAAAATTGGTGTCAAAATGACTGCAGAGTTACTCTAAAACTCCTACAGGCTGAAAAAAATGCATTACGGCAAAATCAGGAAAAAAGGAATTTCAGCAATATCCAGAAAAATGTTGAAAAGGGGGTGAATTCCTCCCCCCCTCGCTCTTTTAGGTTTAACCTGGGGCAGGGTAGCTCAGGACTATACTACTGCAGCGGGAAAAAGGTGTTACAAGGCACTGTACAGTACATGTATATCATTGTTTGGTAGGAGCTTTTACATAAAAGTGCCAAGTTTTAAGGCCAGTTCATACTTGGTGCTAAAGCAAACCTGAACGCAAACTTATGATGTCAGAACACATATTGGTGCTGAGAATTCTCAAAAAGTTACAAAAATTTCAATTCCAGGGAACTCTCCAAGTGTTTGCTGACGTCATAGTCCCTTCGCTTTTGCTCTGGCCGGAAAAATGAACCAGCTTTTGGCTGGAATGAAACCAATCACATCCTCCTTAAAATGATGCAGCATTACCCTGTTAAAGAGCAAATCATATCAAGGTTCACATCATCCCAGCAAGGCACAAAATTACAATCATCACAATGAACTTATATCTCCTTTTCATTTTTTGTTGAATGGGACTGTCAGAATGCACGTATACCAAGATGGAATGGCTTGAATTATATTTTTATTCCATATTTATTATTTGAGGTAAGTTCAATTTTCCCCATACTTTAAGACACTAAAAGTAATTTTACTTGGGTGAATAAATTTTGAAAAGTACATGGAAACAGCCTCATAAAACCAGGTTTGGTAAGTGCAAATCCTCATGAAACCAGTCATTTCTCTAACTCTTAGGTAACACTTGAG
>NW_019091539.1:39318-186271 GCF_001949145.1 Acanthaster planci | reverse complement strand
TGTATGTATAGCCTTTCACACTGTATAACAAAGCACATTAACAAAATTCCCTCATTTGGTCACATTTACATGTATGTTTGCATTGACGGTACTGCAATATTTTTCGAGCAGTGGAGTTAGAGGGTACCAGTGAGTGTCCAGCCATACGAGCATGCTTTGATAAAAGTTTCTGCAAACATTTGTGCATAAATTCGGCGACAGCAAAATATTAAAGGCCTATTGGAGTCTGCAATGATCCATCCAAACGATCCATGCAATGAAGAAGCAGAACCCACATCATTTGGTGACAGGGATGCACTTTCACATTCATGAAATAATATCTCTGTATTTATGAAAATGATGCAATTTCAATGGACATGACCAGTGTTTTCAGCATGTGTGAAAGGGCCTACAGTACAACAATTACTATATGCAATCTTTGGTTTCTGAAAATGACAGTTTACAATTACTGCACAGCTGATACGTCAGGGTTGGAGCACCTGCATTTCTTTCAACCAAGAAAAAAAAGTCAAAACAACTTTTGTAACAAATAATTGAAAGTTATAAGCATAGTTACAAAACTTAAACCAAAATGGCTTGTATCTAACTTGAGTAAAACTTCCACAAAGACTCACGCAGTCACCATACACGGTCAAAACTTGTTAGTAAGAGCACGGTCTGTACAACTTTCTGCTTATAACAAGGAAATATTGAGGTCCCAACCCTTTTCATTGTTTTTATTCCTGATAATGCAAGGTTGCTGTAAATAGCAAGGTAATCTGCCAAGTCTGTAGGACCTCTTATTAATGAGGTTCAACTGTAATAATACAAAACTCAAGACTTGGTGGGACAACAAACCCATCAGGTATTGTGAAGCCCAACAACCAACTTTTCAGTCAGGCTAACCCCTGCCCTTCATCGCAGCATAGGATCACAGCATGCAGATGTCTACCTGTTTATGAAACCAAGCACACCTGGCCACACAGACCATTAGGGTGCAGACAGGTGTGTGCTTGGAAGACAGACAGCCCATCAAGGTCAAGCACCTTGGGCTCTGCCAAGCAGTGGCAAACTGACTGAGCAGCCTCCAAGCACAGACAGAGAGGCATTAACATTCCGATGTTACCTCAGTGAGAGGTGAGGCATTCCAATTTAGATTAGTGTTTTGTTACCTACCTTTGTAGGGAGTTGACACCATGATTGTGAATTTTTATCGAATTCATTTTTTTTTTTTCATCTCAGTGGGGGACATAACCAAATTGCTCCTGCAATACCGTTGAATATATGCATGACATATGAAATGAAAAAGAAAAAAATCTTTACAAAAAAGCAAAAGCTTTGGTGTGCCGAATCAGCTACTGATGTCAAGTTTAAAACAGGGTATACCTAACATACTTAGAAATTCCTCACAGGAAGGGCACTGATTTTGCACTTATTGAAAACAATAAATTATCCTTGAAAATACAAATTACTGTAACTGCAACTTTAGTTGCTATCAACAATGAAAAAGTCTGGGAACTCTTGTTGCAAACTTTTTTACATCAGTTTCTCCTGTTAAAGTTTAAGTAATCACTAACCAAAAAAAATTAATTAAAAAATCATTTTGGAACACACAAGACTGTAAACACTTGCACATACAATGTACATGTGGGCCTACATGTTAAGTTCTCTACCGGTATGTACATGTAGGCCTACATATATCTCAGGTACATGTACACGTACATGTACATGTAGCTTGTTTTGGGTCTTTGTGTCATACAAATCAAAGATTCTCTCTCCACTATTCCCACATGTATACAACATCATAACTTCTTGTGAGTGTGAATGTTGGAATCTTGGGTGAAGTCTCATTTCTGAAATAACTTCCCACCAGCATAACACACTCAAAGTGATAACAGGAACACTGCCATTCCCCCCCCCCACAGTACAACACAGGGGTGGGACTGACAAGGTAGCCTGGCAATGTAACATGTTTAAAAAAAATCAGACCACTTGCCTTGCCAGATATTGAGATATTGCTCAATAGCCAAAAAACATTCTTCTAGTCACCTCTCTCCCTGGGGGCCCTCTTAGAGGCTCTGCCTGGGGCCAGTGTGGGCCCCAAAAAGTTCACAACTCCTACATGCTAATCCATAAATAATAAAAAGCACAAGCCTACACAAGGCATGGCACCACACCAGCTTGTACCACAGACCTGTGAATGATCCAGCGGCTTGTTTATTTGTCATGAGGTGATCCCCTTGACAGAGCTAGTTATGTGGCTCGGCTCCCTCAGCCAAGGTGCTACTGACTGAAGAACACATACTGTACTTCACTACTCAGATTAAACTTCAGCAAGACCATGCCATGGACAGTGATACATGTACATGGACAGTGATACATGTACACGTCATTTTAACCTGCATGTCATTAAAACAGTATCTTCAAAATGACTTGCGTACACCTACTGGTAGTCCAATAATGACTGACTGATTTTATGTTGATGGATGGACCATTCTTATAAAGCCCACTTCACACTGTCTCTGATTGGCTAATTGGCTATCTAATGTTACAGGTATTTAATATCACTTGTTCAATTTGGATTAGTTGGTGTTTCAGAGAATACATAATTAAACCAGTGTGCACAATTTGCAATTTTTCAAAATTGGCCTATTTGGGGGTTTGTGGTTTACTTTGTCTATTATTATACGAACTTGTTTTTTTTTTATTTCACTGCTTTGAGAAAAATCAAGTAAAAAACACTATTCATTTTTATCACTCAAAGCACACCTAGGGTAATTTATCTCAAGTGCAAATATCCATAGGCAACAAAATGTTCCCGAGTGCCTGGATAATGCACAGCTGAGGTTGATCTGTAAATCAATTATGGCCCTCCAAAAAAGCATTTTTCCATCGCTTCAAGTATTGCTAGTGGTTGGCAAATTTACCTTCGAGTTTGTGTCTCCTCCTTATTGTGAAACAAACAACACTTCATCATGCGGTCAAGTGACTGCAGTCACAGTCACAGTGCAATTAGTATACAAACACATGCATGATTGACCACTAAGTCATGGTTTATCACAGGTACCTCAGACAAGTACCATCCACGATGACCAGTGTTGTAGTCGAGTACTTTGTTCCAACTGCCGAGTACTGTCTAAAACATACTTTTCCGAGTACAAAAAAGTCTGAGTACCTTGCTAGCAGACTACAAGTATTGGTTTCCAAGCAAGAGTATTTGTACTTCAGAATATGAGTACATGTACTTCCGAGTATGAATACTTGTACTTACAAGTATGAGTACTTGTACTTTCCGAGTATGAGTACTTGTATGTCCAAGTACAAGTACCAGTACGAGAACGTGTTTCTAATTCACAAAACAACAAGCTGCGCCGTGGCGCGAGTCCAGTTTTAACAACTTTTTGGTACTAATTGAAGTCTGCTTTCCAAACTTAATTATTCTTTTGCCCGTGTTTGCCAGATGTGTCGTTGGAATTTTCAGGTCTCGGTTCTAGACTAGCAACACCCACAGAAACCTTTAGTTTCAAACCAATCCAAATTTTCCTTCAGCCAAGTAATTACGACTATACATATATTTTATCCCTTAATAATGTGTTTAAGGGTACTGAAGGTGCAGTTACAGCTTTCATTCTTACTTGTTAATATAGAATCCTCTAATACTAGATGTATAACACACAATCTTGTTCTACCCATCAATGGTAGCAGTATTTAAATGAACTGCATGTTCCAAAGATCATCTATTGCAACGATAGGTGGAAAAAGTATAATGTATCTGTTTTCTCAAAAATGATAGCATTCCAAATGGGAAGATTTTGCAGATTTACTTACATGTATTTCACAGTAAAATATTTAAAGATAATTCAACGGTCCTCTTTTTGAAATTGTACAGAATTGAGTACACTGAAGTGTTATAGCAATGCCGTTGCTGCTCAGGGATCTGCACCACAGCGCTCTACCGTCCGGCACTAAGCTTAATGAAACAGCCCACTAACTGGCACAAAAATCCTTAAAAATCCCCCCAAAAACATTAATCACAATGAAAATTTCATATTTTTACCTGGTAGAATTAAATTTGAACTCTTAATCAGTTTGGAAAGAAAAACTCACTGAAAAAGCGATCTAGAGTCCCCTTAAGTGCCCCTCTCCCCGACTCCGGTCACTTCGCATGCCATTACTAAATTGTCCTGCACTAAAATATGGCCGACAATAACACTGGTACACTGCCTTTTAACTTCCACATCCTTTTTGTTACAAACCTTCATGAGTTCACCACAATACAGCACTGACTATGGTCACTGTAACCCAGTAGCATGTTCCATGCATTTTAGCAAAACTCAAACACTAATAAAAATGAGGAAAACTGGGGCACCGATTCTTGTGGATGTGGGTTGCTAGCCCTTAGTAAGCCAGAATGATTGAAAAAAAAATCTTAACCATGATGCTGTTCAATCATTTACACTGGATCAGTCAAGTGAAGAACTGTCTTGTCGACAACTGATCAATCAGTTAATCAACTGCATAATTAATCAATTAAAAGATCAATGATATGATGACTAACAAACTGAACAAAGGAATGGTATCCTTGTCCTGATTACTTAACTTTTGAACTCAGAAAAGCAAATACTGTACATACCTGCCAATAAATGAAGCTCCAGGGGCCCTTAATTTGGCTAAGAACTGTCAAAATATCTTGGTTTGATTGACTGGACTGCAACATGGTCAACAGCAAGTGACCATCATTATCAGCAAGATCAACCTGTTGGCAAAGGAAGAGTAAAAGACTGCTTGGTGGCTGTTGGCATGTTTGGAGTTTGGGGGTCTTACATGTACCTTGTTTCATAAATGAGGTACATGTACTGGTAAGTCACATAGGGAGTATTGGCCCTTTTTGTGTCATTTGACCACAATGTTCATTGCCATTCCACTGCAATTTCTCGTATGACTTTCTGGAATTCAGGAACACTTTTTTGGATACGAAAAATGTCACGATAGGGCTGCAGCTAACTTGTTCCACACAGTGGGCAAAGGTCTCCACAAAGTGTTTTTCCTGTCATTTGGTGCATTTTTTACCAAGTTTCAGATGGTTGGACATGTAGGACAAGCGGCTGAAATGGTCATTCACCTTTTTTCCCCAGCTAATTTTACTGACCTTGATTCCAGCAAATATCTCTCCATTCCACATCAGCACATTGCCATCAGAGTCTTCCATGGGCTGGGATGTCAGTGTTCCTCTCTGACGAAGAACATGTCCAGTGAAGAATGCATGCAACTGCTGAAACTGTTGGGAATGATCTATCCTCCTAACACCAATGGGTTTGAGGAGGTCATTAGAGCAGTCAGGGCCCCTCAGTATCAGGCTCTTGTACAGCTGAGAAAGTTATCAAGACATCATAGATGTAACTCTCACAAAGGAGTGAGGCAATTTAAGTGATTCCAATAGTGGGGTTTTACTTGATTGAATTATCGATGATATTGGAAGGATGATCTTAATCAAAAGGTGAATACATGGTTAATAATGGTTAAAAATGGTTAAAAATCACAAGTCGATTACACTGTACTACTGTACATGTAAATAAATGTCTTGCAAAATATTGAAGTCAACAGTGGCTAAAATTTTACTTTTTTGGCTACCGGTATGTTTCAACAGCAACATTTTTTCTACCTAATACATGTACATGTAAGTCTGTTTAGTGAATGTCTGTGTGCACATTTGACTATGGTGGTCTACTGGTATATCTGCCATCTCACATCTCACATGGATCCCACATACAGTGTACTGTACATGTATGTTGCATCTCAGATTTCACATTTTTATATGTAAATAACAGTGACACCCTTCCAATTATACATATATATGTATTCAAGTTGTGCCAAAACTTTGGTATATAATGCAGTTGTATAGAAATCTACTTTTTAATAATGAGATGTTAAAACTTATTTGCAAATAATGTAGTTAAAATGTCATTAGTTACATATACATGTAATGAAAACTGACATTTCTTTTATATGTAAATAAATTAGATAGAAAACTGAATTATATATTTACAGAAAGATAACTAACTACTGCTGTTAAAATAATTTATTTACACATGGTACTTCATAGCCATCTTACTTAACAAATTTGATACAGTGAATAACAATTAATATGAGAAATGAAATCGGAGATGGATCTGTCATCACTAAAAGACACAATTGCACATAACCAAAATCACCTCTTTCTTTAACAGTGTTGAGAGTCCAGAAATGAACTTTAACAATTGTACTGATATTTGTATAATTGTGGAGATATGGTTTACACAGTTTAATAGGATTTGGTTGTTCGTTGTTAAAATAATCATTATTTTGATGAAAATGTCCAGCTTACTTTAGGTGTTTTGGTGGGACATGCACATAACTGTGTCAATTCATGTTTTTCAGGTTATCTAACATACCACTTTCATACGTCACGGTGTCTATCCACAGAATGACAAACATGAAACAGGCTGATTTTGCCATTTCTTGAGCAGATAATCTCAACAAAAATGTATATCTTCCTGAGAAAAGATATAACAATAATACTTTACATAATATTTGTGTTTTTTTCCTATCAGAGGACAAAGCTAAGATTTGATTTTAGGAATTGCAAGTGTTTTTCTACTTTTTTATAACATTTGTCACAATTATTTTTCCCTCTAAATGTAAAAATCACAAAAGACTTATAAATCTGTATGAGTACATATACATGTACACTTATTACAAAACCAAATTAAATAAAATAACAATTCATCAGAAAACATCGGTTTATTGTGCTGAAATGAAAGTGAGAAGACTGTCCATGTGACATACAATATATCTGTCCATTTGACAAACGTGATGTCTGTCCAGTGATAAACGTTACATATTTTTCTTGAAATAAATTTCAGTGTTACTTTACTTTTCTGAGAAAATGAAAGTTTCTAAAAGTATTCTAAAAAGACTATAATTGCAGGTATTTTCAATTGTGTTATGAATTTAATTTTCATATTTAAGAAACAAAGTGTCTGTCCATGTGACAAACGTTACATATTCAAGAATGAATTCTGTAACTTCTTAAATATTGCTCAATTTATCTTTACCTTTCTGTGGCAACAATCAGAAACAGTGAAGACATAGGCAAGCAAAAAATAATGGCAAACTTTTACAGTTGGGACTTGTATTGAATGTGATGCAAATGTGTCTTTTAGTGTGGACAGACCCAGATGTAAGATCCAAAAAGCAAGATGAAGGATCTGGGATGCAAGATCCAAGACGACAGATACATGTAGAATGCACCACGTATATGTATGTGACGGCTTGTACGCTTTGTGTAGACCAGTGCCAGTAGCTGTTTGAGCCAACTGTCTGCAAGTAACTTGTTGTTACTTATAGAATTACAAGTTCAATGTACGGTATACATAACAGCTCTGTATATGCAAGGGAGGCAAGATTAGGAATTACACTGGGTACTTCCATCAATTTCCTGCTGTATTACCTTTGATGTGACCAGATTTGCTTGCAGATGACACAGTCCATCAGGTGAGGATGGGGCGAGCAGGCAGTATATACCACACATGATTCATGGGTCACTGGTCATAAACCACTGGAATTTAAACCAGCATAAAATATATCTATAGAGCCAAACATAATTCACACTGTAAGGTACATGTAGGTCTGTCACTAAAGTATGTCAACGTTAACTCCCTTGGCATTCTTTCTTGAAAATTAACAGTCCTCTAAGGTCTCAGCTGTACTGAAAAGTACCTTTTTTTTTAACACATCCCTTGTTCTTTTACAGCAATACAAGTGTGGCACCTAGGGCCATGACGGGCACCCATCACCCAAATGTTAATTACAGGTGCCTGATGAGTGTGGTACCTAGGGCCTTGACGGGCACCCATCACCCAAATGTTAATTACAGGTGCCTGATTCCATTACATGTTTTATTACCCGAAATTGCATTTGTAAGTTTTGCAACATTTAAGAAAAGCAAACGCTCATCTCTATCCATTATATTAAATATCGTTTGGAAAAATCTGAGTAAAATATCTCCAGAGTCTATTTCCCATAATTTCCTGAGGTTTAAATAAAGAAGATGTGGTTTACTTTGTTGTGAACCTTGGCTAGAGAGATTCCCCGTGAGTCTATGACAAGTACTTGACAATACCTGACAGTGACAGCTAATGTGTGGTTGACATTATATCAAGTGCTTTGTTATAACACAAGTCAGTTAATTGAGTTAAATGGTCTAACTGCTTGCACTTATTCCCTGTACTCATTAGTTCATTTTTTTACTATTCCCCAAACTTAAATGTGTCTTAAGAGCTTCAGGTACACAACATGAAAGGAGTGCTTTTTGCATTTTGTCTCAAACTTCCGGAACGTTCCCAGTCCATTGGAATGTTTCCATTCAGAATGCTGGCGTTCCTTTGAAGCATGCCACGTCTCATTGGGAGCACTACCTTCCTCCTGCAGGAACATTTTGTTGGGAACACCGTGTTCCCAACAAAATGTTCACAGTCGGATGATGGCAGTCGGGCATACATTTGTTTATGTAGTAGAAAGCAGGAATACACAGCCTCATTACAATATTCTGAGTAAGATTTTGACTTTCTGACGGATTTTGCATCGTAAAAGGTATTTTACTTTTTTTTACTGAAGTCTTAGAACTGTTTGCAGCTGTAAAAATACAGTAGGTCCATGATGATGTACATGTACATGAAACCTAAAGAACTCATTTTAGGTGATGGGATTTTAACAAGAGAAATGCTTTTGTGTTGTGTGTTGTTAGTCTTGTCATCATTTCTCAAAAAACCCTCAACGACTCTATCCCTGCATGCATGACAATTTGCCGAACAAGGGTACTGATTAAGTTTTTAAGATTTTAGAACTTGGACTACTCAGATTAAGGCATGTAAAAGGTGAATAAAGCTTAACATAACATGCAACATTTTTAAAAAAATAACAACTTACATCATCAATTTTGTCAACATTCCCCCAAATAAACACACACCAGTAAACTCCATTGTAATTATGTTGAATACAGTGTTCCCGACTATTCCAGTGGACCATTTCAACAAAATAAATGTTCTAGCTGGAATGCCAGAGCATTCCAAATTTTGAGACATTCCTAAGGATTGTACATGTAGTAGTGTAATCGCTTCCTGTATCCATGATACACACTGATAAAGTCGGTGATACTAATTACCATCCACCAGACTTGTATGACTCAGACTCAGAATTGAGTCTGACTCGAGTCACATTTTTGTGACTTGGACTCAAGTCACTTTGACAAATGACTTGGACTCCCAGCTGCAGACTCAGACTCGGCCTGCATGGCTTGTAACTCAACAGAAATTACATCTTTTTTTTTTTTTACTGAGCCAAACCATAGACCTGGAGAAGAAAAAACAATGGACTGCCAACTCCAGCGGGCGCACATCGATCTTGAGTCAACCGGAAGTGCCGAAGTTACCGGCACAGACAACTTCCATGTTGCTGTTGTCCGTATGTTAAATTGTGCTGCATGTACATGATGTTGATCTTTCCTCCTCAAAATAGCATAAATTTCCAGGTAGTAATTGTGCAGTTGTTGGAAACAGTGCCTAAAGACACAGATAGTTGGTTGAATTTCTATGGTATACCAAAGAGGCCAGATCCAGACCCCCCAAAAAAGCGAAAAGACAAGGCGGAACAGAACGCGAGCGACAAGAATGGAGGCAACATAATACATGTACAGCATAGTTTCATGGGTGAGTTCATAAAATTTGAATATCAGTACATTAGGGTTTTAAGACCAAAGTAAAGTTCTTCTTCAGCTTAGTTGAAACATTGTCAGCTTATCATGTAGAAGTCATTTTAGTGCCAAAGAGTGTGGTGATGATATTAACATAGGCCTTAATTAATAAAAATACAATGTAAAAAATTAATAAGAAAATGACTTGATTTGCTTGTGGTCTGGTGCAGTATTCTTTTTCCCTTCACAGTAATTCTCCTTATATTTCATTTTGTGGTACTGCAGGTGCCAACTTAGCCTACCCACTGAATTTCTGCTCACATTATTACCGGTAGTTATTAATCCTGTTCCTGGTAAGTGCATTGAGATGGTTGGTTGAGTTGGTCGTTGACTTGAGTTTTCCTGTATTAAATGTTTGAAACTTGATTTCTTAAATTGCAATTTTAACAAGTTTCATTTTTTTCTTTGTTCTCATTTTCAAGCATTTTCTTGTGTCTGGCTCCATGTATCCATGGATGTTTTATCCATATTGCACTGCAATGCATGCTTTTCTGTTGATGTTCACATGTAAACCCTTCATGTTAACCCTGTAAACTTCTGTGTCTGCCTGTACAAAATGCCCTAGTTCTGAGCTATTCCGGTATAGTTTGGGTGGGGTTCATATGGCAGCAGCAAAAAATAAATTTTGAAGTAAGCAGGATGTTGTGTGTTTGAATCCTAGCCTGGCACACTGCGGAGTTTTTTTCTCAGGGAAGCACTGTTTAGTGTTAATAAAGTTATGTTGCATGAAAGAAATGACAAGCTTACTTTACATATATTGCAATTTCCTCATTTATTACATCTTACCTCCTTGAAAATTGAAATAGTTGATTTTGAAGAATGAAGATTTTAGGAGTCATTCTTTAATCCCTGATATTGATGCCACAGTCCAAGAGTCAAGCATTATGATGACTATTACACATTACACATTTCAAATGTGTCACATAATTTAGTACATGAATACCTGTAGAATTTTTAAGAACTCTGCTCTATTCCGCGTCTTTGGAGAGACCACTGTCCTAAGTAATGCCACCTAAATGTACATGAAACCCTTTCGTCAATTTGGACAAATTCAACCAAAAACGAAACAGGCATCATACAGGATGTTTCGATGAAACCTCAATTTTATTTGACAAATTGACTGAGAAAACTTTGAAACTTGAATATAATAAATGAGGTGCTTGAAAAAATACAATATTTGTATGTGTACATTGTAAATCTGTTTATTTACATTTTGTGATTTGGAATTTGATCAAATTACAAACCAATTTGAGTAATGTTCAGAAGTGCTTGCTTGCTCCTCTGGCCAAGGGAAGCCAGAAACTCGTCATTAATCTGCTTGAAAATTTATCAAGCTGATGTATCTTGTCTATTTTTTCCCCCAAACAATTCTGACTGCTTATAAAGATCTTATTACATACAGTTTGTAAAGTATGACATGTTCATGTACGAAGTCATTGGGGAAATTATGCTATGGGCCTTCATGTTTCCCATGCACTTTTCTAATATAAAACAATGCCCTTTTGAAATGTAAGTTTAAATCTCGTAGAAAAACACAAATTTGCAAAAAGGCCTAGAACTGAAAATATTGTTAAAAGACTTGAACCTGAACAGGGGAACATGTACTATTTTTCCCTTTGAAAAATCGAAACCAGATGAGTAATTATAACTCTGAAAATTACCTTACAAGTCAGAATAAAAGGTTTAATGTAGCTGGGTTAACCCAACCAGACTTGGCTGTTGGTGAGAGCTAACATCAGTACTCGAACATGTTTGCCGATTGTTATGATTGGTGCATGAGAAAAGAATACATGCACAGCTTTCCCTGTCTAAAGGCTCATTAATTGTCAATAATTCTCACGTCAGTATACTCATATCATCACAATGTCATAACAAACATGTATGTTGTCTATCTCGTCCGTTTTGCGATTTTTTTTCCATGAAAAAGTTCCGAGGCAAAATTACGAGCACAGTGCCAGTCGCTATTGTTCATCGCACATGAACAACGCTTCAAAGGTCAACCGGAAGTTTCCTGTGCCGGCAACTCCAGAGCTTGCGGCTGACAGAACATGTTTACACACAATGTGCCGTGCACCCGCTGGAGTTGGCAGTCCATTGTTTTTTCTTTTCCAGGTCTATAGCCAAACGGCACATGATCGGTGCACGCACGATTGCTGAGAAGCGGTTATGTACCGAAATACAACTGTATGCACCCCATCCAAACTTGATACCGCATTAATCCATGATGATCAGTATCAGACTATTCTTGTCGGACATAGACTGGAGCTCTGTCAAGCAAAAGCTCTAAATCACATGTATTGCTGTTCAAAGAATCTCAGTTGCAGCTGGTTATGGGTCTGACAATACGACGTCAGTAAGGTCTGTGTGTACATGTATGTGAAAGCACGAGGACTGGATGCATTTACATGTATTCCAAACGTAGTCAATTCAGGGTTTATCAGTTTTAAGAGAAATGCAAATGGAAGATCAAGCGCAGAATACAAATTCTGCAGGAGAAAAATAGAGGAAAATTTTTAAATTTCTGCAAAAGAGACTTTTGCAGAAATGAAACATTTGCAGAACCAAAAAATGATTTTCCAATACAATAATAAAGGTGACTCATCACTCAGACTTTGACTCGACCTCTGTAGCTTATGACGTGGACTCAACCTGGATGACTCAGGACTAGGACTCGAGAGGTGTGAGTCAGACTTGGACTTGATGTTTCATGACTCGATTACAAGTCTGCTATCAACACACCATCAACACACCGTCAACACCTCTAAAACACATTCTAATCTTGCAGTATTCAACTGTGAAGTATATGCCACTTTAAGAGGACTTTTGGCTAAACCACAAAAGCTTAGACTATTCAAAATTGCCATTTTCAGTTCAAAGAAATTGCCTCATTCGAAAAGATCCAAAAACAGCAGCCATATTGCCTCAGGGGCAACTTGGACCAAACCATTACACTAAAAGGGCAATTGTAAATCTTGCTGGCAGTGCATGACACTGAACAAGAACATTTGGGAACAAGTCTGATTGGGATTTCTCCTTTTTTCCCACAAAAGTCTTTGGTGAGGGTTTTGCTCATCCTATCGTTGTTACTATTGTGTATTGACGGTAATTAATAAGACCCAACATGCCAGATAAAGTTAGGACACATGTACACAGAGCTCAGGCTACTTGAAGTACTACTTTACGTGTAGTTGGCCTCATGAGTCCGACTCCTAGCATGGAGAAGGGAATACACCGCTAACCTGCCGACTGCAATATCATGACCGAATCGTTCAGAACCAAATGACGACGGAAATGAAGTCGTTCAAAACTCTTTTGAGTTACCCAAATTACTATATATACAACATACCTTAGGAGATGCAAGCAGTCAGAGTTCAAGCACACCGTCATGACCGTGGGAAATAGTAAGCACTACGACCGACACAGGGCAGTTCGACTGCACGGTGTCATTATGTTGAGTGTGTTTGATCGTCGAATTTGTTTGTTACTCCAGTAATGAAAAGATTTGCACTTGTCATACAGCTGCATGTATTGTACGGTGTTCGCAATGGTGCAATAGGTCAAACAAGCGAAAAGCACTTATTTTTTACTCAGGTTAATAAACTTGTTTTGGTGTTATTATTGGCATCGTTATGGTTTAACAAGCCGTTTGTGGTCAGGTGTCTCTTGGTTGAGTACAGATTAATATAGCGTAAAAACTTCTTAGATGGGCATTTTGTGGGTGTTTGTTTTGTTTTCTTTGAGGGCACCTGGAGACACTCGATATGGGGGCACCCCAGTGGCGAGACTGGCATAGGGTCCTCAGTAATATTCAAACGGTGCAAGGAATAGGCCTATGGCAAACGGAAACAAACACGTATCATGTCATCCTATTTAGGATCGAAACGCATGATATCAGTGATTAAAGAAGCTGGAACGACCTGTTATTAAATAAGACAAGCGGTTGATCTGTCATATTAACCTTGCAACACGAATCTTGCATACTTAAAACTAATGCTACTCCAGCAAGTCAAAGTGCAAACGCTTCAGTAAAGAGGCATTTGTGTCGAATCTGATCTTGCTATATTTTCTTTAAAGAAGAGTAATTTCATACGACAGACTGGCCACAAGCTTGCTACTACGGATATTGGAACGGATGCTAGCATGGCTACGGATGTACGCACTAAACACCACCAAGAAAAACATTCACATCCGATGACTGAAGTTTCTGATCACATTTATATTTTCAACATTACAGGAAAGTGGCCTCTACTAATTTTGGAAATCTACCGCCGTCTCATACCACTATTATGCTAGAAGAAATCAATTACATAAATAAATCATACCAATTAAATTGAAACATAGAGGGCTGTGTCGGTCAGAAATAGAAACGCACAGGGCATTAAAGTTTTGATTTGATCACAATATGGTTGAAGGAAAGAGGGAAATGGCGATACCCCGGCTTTTTCATATTGCCCATTGTAATTTCAACCAGACACAAACACAATCGCATGTCAGGGGCAACTCGTGGGCGAACGTAAACAAATACAAAAGGTGCAATGTTCCGTGTTGACAACTGGCAAGAGCTTGATGGTGTAAAAATAAAATCTTTGAGGCTGGCTACCGAAAGCGCTGTCAACTTGAAACATTCTCAAAGAGAATGTCAATCTGCTTGATTATGCTTGACTCAGAAGCATAAAATACTGTTTAAAAGGCGTCAGAGATACAATCAGCTAAATTGAACTGTCAAACTTTGTCACTGGGTACCCGTTTGGAAGGGTCCTTGTGATTGGTCGGTGGTTGAAAATCACTACACATATCAAATAAATAGTTATCGGTATACGCGCAGAAGGGAACCAGACGATTTGTCATAAATGCTGGTGTGTGACATATACTGAGCTGAGTGAACAGAGCGCTGTCGTGAGCACCTCACCAGCCGCTAGACCACCGACTGCAATCCTTGCCTGATTGTCCTGGCTCGGCCAGCTGCTCACTCCCAACATACAGAGTCAGCCGAGTGAGGCAGGTAAGGTTAACATCATGGCTGGTTTTTCAAGGGCCAGTCTTTATTCCAGGCTTGTCGTTGCTGCTTCGGTGGCCTGCTTGGCCAGTTTCTACTGCAGTTTGGTGGGCAGCGCCATGGTTCCTGCGAATGCACAGACACTCATGGGAGGACAGCGGGGGGACGGTGACCCCTCACCGCCACTTGCCCATGTAGACAGCCACACACCCCACCGCAAAGGCTTGAAACACCCGCAGTGGGAATCAGATTCTAAGTTTTCATCGTCAAAAATCGCAATAGACAATAACCACCCCACCATGCAACATTTTACAAAAACCAAAGATGCAGAAGTGAGTGATTACAACCAAAGAATAAACATGGACGGATCAAGTACGAGAGAAAACCGTATTCTCCTTGACGACTCGTTGATGGTACGGGAAGAGGAGCAGCCAATTCGGTCGCGGGTCGCGCGAGCTGCTGCCGAGTCAGTTCCAGTTGCCAGTTCGAAATTCCTAGAAAAAACTGTGGAGAGTTTCAACAACTTTGAGGGGTCCGGTTCTGACCAGCCATCCCAGGATGATGTCCAAAAAGGTATGGTGGAGGAGCCTTCTGCAGAGACGCGGCTCGGGGTAGACAACGCCGATTGCCCTGAGTGTCTCCGCAGGAAACAGGAAATGAAGAAACTTCCCCCGGAGAAGCTCCGTCAGATGCGTCTGGAGCAGATTAAGAAAAGAATTCTGAGCAAACTGAAAATGGATCAAGCCCCGAATATCAGCGCTAGTAGTGTGGACATACCAGAGCCCTTGGCCCGGGGACGGATGGTGGAAAATAACAACGACGTCTCAGGGATGGTCGACCAAGAAGATTCTTATTTGGAAGATGACAGATGGGAGGAGGAAGAACTAAACGAAATTGAGGAGAATTATCAGGACACCAGTCAAGTCATCGTCACTGCTCAAGAAGGTATGTATTACAAATCAGGCATTTCTTTGTAGATCATTTACGCACATGTTACATGCACTCTCTGATTTCAAAAAGAGCAGTCACCGAAACAGATCTGTTCAACCCTGGAAGATTTTGATATAATTATAGGTATTCGTCTCAAAATTTACAGGCCACCTAACATAGTAAAATCTGACCTAAGGTCATCCGGTTTTAGGTGAGATACTACTGTAGTACTGCTATTATTACAAACGTGACTCCCACACACTTCGCGGGAGAAATTCCATTCTCGAACGTCTTTCATGAAATGTTTTGACAAACAAGCGTGCCTATGTCAAAATGAAAAATAAATGCACAGTGAATACAACTACTTGTAACCTTTGAACTCACTGTCTGAATATCAGACACCATTGTTGTCTGAACAAACTTCTGATTTGTGTCGTTGAGCTCCTATCACCTATTTAAAAGCAAAGAAAAAATCCAATGCGAATTCACAGTGGTAACTGCGAGTTTATTTAATCTGAGGGAGCAAAGACCAGCTGAGCTTGAAAGATCGTTGGTGGGGTATTCCGGCATTGTTTCAAATGAATTTTGGACCCTAGGGACACGTGCCATTATGTGGCAACGTCCTTACACTAGACGCGTTGGAATGGAAATTTTGCAAGTCCATTTAATATACAGTAGATTTTATTCGTGTTTAACTACTATCAACGATTGTCCCATTATCAGTCTCGTTTGGCAATCAACACGTCGCAAATAATTAAAATAGTGGGTTTTATCGGTGTAATAGTTTAAGAGTCTATTGGGAAAAGGTAAAACAACATTTATGAGGTTTGGCTGCCAATTATTTTGGTCTATGTAATTGTCTAATATGTAAATCATCTTTGAAACTTACCAACGTTCCAATGCTACTTGATAGTACACAGATGTTGTGCAATGCACAGTTCACAATGTGGCCTACACAAATAGTTCGTGTAATCACTAGCTTGTTGGATCTGCAAAGGATCGACTTGGGATTTAGATTTTCCAAATGGGTTTGTATAAACACAAGCAGGCCGACGCAAGAGTTGATGTAAATATCGGCCTATCTCAACCCACAAAAAGAAGAAAAGGAAAAAATCATGAGATGAAGTCAGCACTGGAATTGATATACTGTACACGTACATGCAGCGCTGTTTCAGTGACGCATTTCCAAATCCAACGGAATTAGAAACCTGAGGTTCTTTTTTTCACCGAAATGTTAAACGACCTCGGACTGAAAGCAATAATGTCACACCAACACATCTCAACGAAACGATTGGCGACGTCTGAACACTCCAGTAGCTCTTGTCAAATTAATGTATCAAATGAAGGGGAAGCAGGCCGACGTTGGGTTGTCGCGACATAAATATATAATGCATGTATACAAAAGTAAATATGCAACACAGAACCTGTCAGCAGTTTGTTAATCGAGTTGGTAAAAATCTATACTTAAATAACTAGTATTTACTTGTACTTTACCATTTTTTACAGAAGTAATGTGGGAATAAATATTTTTCAGTGTCCAATTTCTAAATGTCAAGTATGTCTTACCATAACATATTATAAAAATGGCTTTAACACCACAAAGAGACTATGTAAAGGGATGGGAGGGTCACTCAAAAGTTTGTTTGCCACACTTCCTCGACTAAACTCCATTCCTCCTCGGAGCCTCAAAATAACAATTAGGTTTTGTTTAATAATTTGGTTCCCTGCAGTACCCATGTACATTTTTCAAATTTCACATTGATGTTTGAATGAAAATTACACACATTTGCATTTAATTTCAGGTAGTGAACTCGCAAAAATTAAAAAAGGGTCAACAGTGTCTTTCGTAAATTGATCGAAGTTGATATTTATTGTAATCTGTTTAACTATAGGCCTAAACGTGTGTGTCTAAGTACCACTTCCACGTCCCTTCGGATCATAATGCATATCGGTCACTAGAAATCTGTGGCCATCAGTTTCAGAACAAAACACGGATGCCTTTGTAGTATAAGCCTGGGGAGAATCAAAAATTTTACCAAGTGATGATCTTAAATCGGGTAAAAACTCTTTTGAAGAGGTGACTCGAAAATTGTGAATGGTCGTCTTCCCTGTCCATTTTGATTGACACTTTCGTCTCATAAAAACCTGTGCGGGTAACATCTGCGCAGAAAAGGAAGACGATGTGCGGGCCAAGGTTTCTTTAAGCATCACTATGACTGTGCGTTCGACACCTCATGCTGAAGTTACTCCACGTCGACCTTCGGCATCATTGAGTGCGTTTAATATTAAGGTCGGGATTCCGCAAGGTTCACAGCTCCCCCTGCGCAGAGCTCAGAAGTTTGACTGGGGCTATCACTAGGGAAACGTCGAGTTCATGCGCTTAAGTGATGTCACAGAATGTCATAGACATGATTGATGAAACTCGCACTTTACATGGACCAATTCAACTGAATCAAGCCTGTAACGGTTTTAAGTTGCACACTCTACGTACGCTGACTGTTATCCACTCACTTTTAACTTTCAATAGAGCACTGTCGAGGCACTGTGCAGGCCTACGTTTCAAGCACTTTTCAAGTACTTGTTTTGAAATACTGTTAAAAGGAAGTTCACATTGACATTACTCTGCTCTAAATTACATTATTTTGCACATGGACCATGGATTACGGGAAACACTTTTAACTCTACACAAATTTAACATCCTCGGGAACCCGAAAGGACTAGCCCAGTGCTATTGATACCAAGGAGTAATAACAGTTTGACACCAAGGTTTGTGCAGCGAACGATTTCTATTGCAGGTTTAAAATTACGTTTCGACAGTTTTTTTTTGTATTTGGTTTCATTGTGCGGCACCCTCTGTTAATACAAACGTAGATCTTGTTGAGGTTAATCCGTCCTTCTAAAAAAAATGGGTTTCTGACTGTTGATTATTTGAAAAAAAAATTTTTTACTGTGCACTCATAATTCACTTATATATTATCCTGTATTTCGCTCCAAAAATTGATTTTAGCAAGCAAACAATCTTGCTATCACTTTGTAAACACGTTTAGGTGTGATGCCCAGTGGCTTAAGACTCTATGTCTCGCTAAACTTAGCATTTGAACATGTTTACAAACTGATAGCGAGAAAGTGTTTATTGGCAGAACACGGTTTGCAATATGTTACTTCAGTATGTGGGTCTCGAGGGCCGACAGACGATCCCTTTAATGAAGGTTAATTAAAAGTCTGTAGACCTGCTGAGGACAGATCATTGAAAAGTATCCGTTCCACGAAATACCCCCCTCACCGGCAAAAGAGCAGAGAGGCTGGTGCGCTTTGTTTTCAACGGGCGCCCGGTGCGTAAGCGAAGAACGTATACCTTTTCACTGACAGTGCTCAGTATAGCTATGGCATACGTATGCATGACATATCAACAACAACAAAGGTATTGTTAGGCCATCTAGGCACTTATTAGATTGCTTTATACAGCTTCTGAATAAATATCCCCGTCCAAACGAGGTTGCCTGACACCTCAATCTTCACTATAACCTTTATGTTCCGGACGTGTCAACCCCAACATCGTTGCCATGGATACGATTTTGCCGCGCCATGTTGGTTCCCACCATCCTTGCGCGATCTAACGCCTGGTATAGTATAATAAGCCATTTGCGAGTTAAATTTGAAAAAAAATCTGGTACACTGAGTTATTTAGAATCGGCCGTATTAGAAGCCATTACTGGGGCGCTAACCTGTTCGCATCCAAGTGGTGCAGCGTTTACATCCCTCTCTGACTGGACTTGTCCCCGTCCCTATTGTACAGGGACCGGCAACTGGCTGGCTTTCTGTGTCCGTGGTTTGTTTAGCTCTATGCATGCGCAATTGCTTTCCCTATAGGTTATAGAGATGAAGTTTACAAACAACCTTTCCTGGGCATGACAGCCAAACACAATATGAGAGCATTCTTAAGACAAATGACTGCTTTGGTTTCAAATAACAATACAACCTTTTCCCAATGACAGCTTCCATTCCGGATACATAATACCCATCACGCGTCCATACATCTAGAAATTCTTCCAAAGTTTTATCACGTGACAGTTGCATTTTGGAATTGTTGTATGCTAATTTACTCATTAACATAAAACCGGCAGGATTCCTCTGGATTCATTACCCGCTACCGGTCCCAGTGTTCGGAGGACGTCTGTAAGACGTCTGGAGACAACGTACGGGACGGGCACCAGTCTACTCTCCGACTAATAGGATATCGCAACTTTGTTACCCTGGGTACGATCTTGGCGCGCCATGTTTGTTCCCACCAGCCTTGCGAGTACAGACACGCGCACGCAGTCCATGGAGTCGAGGTTGAGAGTGTGGTGGCCCATCGATCTCCATTATAAAGATACATGGACAGAGACGAGATATGGCAAATATGGAAAACATCCTATTAGTTTTTGGGGCAATTCAACAAAAATCTCTAGGCCTAAAAGTAAATCAAGTGAATGTATGCATGCAGTGCATCTTAAAACCCCCCTGAAGCGCAGTGCGCCCACCATTGTTCAGCTGTGCATTTTGTGCACATACAATGCGCGATGTCCTATCCAGTCTTTATAATTGAGATCAATGGTGATGACCATTGACATCCATAATGGAGATCAATGGTCGCGGCCATAGAACCATAGTAAAGCTGGAAGTGATTGGCCTATTACTTTTACGTTACGGCGCGACATTATGTTCGATTACGTTAACACTCACGCGCTTAACGCGCTCACGCGGTTCAGTCCATAATTTTCTCCGCGCATGAAGCTTCTTTTCTAACGTCATCAATAGAGTACCCAAGTCTGACGTCACTGTGAGCCAGAAAGTGCAGTGCAAACAAATGAAGTACGCGCGCGTGTTGGTTCACGCTGGTTCACGCGCTAATGCCTTTTACACACTAATGTGCGTGTGACGTATTCACTTCGGTACTCTATACAGGCGTTTCACAATAGTGCGCCCCAAGGGTTTGCAACGCGTTGGCCAATCACAATGCGCGAAAGCTGCCGACCCTTTCCTAACGCGCATTGGATCGACAGATTTCGCGCACTGTGCTTGGTCAACGCATTGCAAACTCTTGGAGGCGTACTATTGTGAATCGCCCGTGTTCAGATGCGCATCACGTCTCATTAGAGCATTTGTACGCGTTTCACGATCGTAAGTGTCCGCGAGGTTACAGGTTGTTTTTGTGTTATGGGACAATTTTGCGTGCCCCTTGTCACCTCTAGTTATACTTATGATCTCTATGGTCGTGACTTGCAAAAGTGCGCGCGCGCTGAAGTTAAGGCCGTGTTTGTCTCGCACAGATCCAGATTGCGATCAGTGATCCGGTGTTGGTTCACTGACACCAGAATCCGCCTAATGGATAGCTTTGAGATCACTGATCACGATCCAGATCCGTACGAAGCAAACAGTAGACGGAAAAGGAGAACACGTAGAACGAAGTGCGTCATCATGCATATTGTGCTCAGGACGTATAACATACGTACTGCAGAAGCCTACACTTTCTGAGCATAATATGCATGTGACGCACGTCGTTCTACGTGTCCTTTTCCGTCGGCGTGGTTTAAACTGAAGTGGTGTCACACTTACGAGCCGGATACTCCCTGTACTGTGTAGACTCCGCGGGTGCGCGCGGCGAAGTTCAACACACAGAGCCTCGGTTTCGATATAGATATGCGCAGACGGCATTAAGTGAAATCCCTCTATAGACCTGTTTCTTTTGATGTCACAATCGTGCTTGACCGCCATATATAGTGCATAGTGTTTTGATGGTAATCTACCTATTCAAGATAGCCTGCAGCATTGCACGTGCGCTTGTCAGTGGTTGAAGCTGTCCGTAGGAATATATGCGATCACCATGGCCACAGCGGTCGTACTGTTTACATTAAGCACAATCCAGTCACGTGGGTGAAAAAGGTCTATACTCAGTTGCTACCTCGTCACCACTTCCTCCGCACGCGCCAAAGGCATAGTGGGAACCAACATGGCGCGGCAAGATCGTACCCATGAGAACGAGGTTGACGCAGTTGTAATTTCCTACAAAGATGGCGTCCAATGAAAGAGATAGAGACATCAATTGCGATCCCATCGCTAGCGTAATTTAAAACTATGGCTGGCAGTGAGTACAAAACACTTCTACTAATGATGAAGGTGCCCCCTCCCATTTTTACACCAATGAAGCCAAATTTGCACTTTCAGTTAAAAAGTCCTTGTTAACAAAGGTGAACGTTTTGCAAACTTTGGCGTACCACACATGTGAACTAGGAGGAGGTAAGTTTTTAAATAAGGTCTCTAATTCTAATTAGCGAGTTTCCCATGATTCAATTTTGTGTCCGACAACTTCTTCGCCGCATCTTCCCTTTTGAGTACCGGTAGTTGGCTTAACAATGAGTCATGTGCCAGATCGTGTAAACGTCTAACGATCTGCTGTCGAAGCAAATACTGCACTATTCTGGTTGGCCTAAAAGCGGGTTGTATTGCTTTCGGAATTGAAGCCATGGGACTGCTATTGAAAACCTAATAGTTCTCGCGTAGGCGTATATACATGTACGTGCTATCTCCTCTTCACGCAGAGAATTATTCTGGTAATTCAATAACATTTTGTGATCCCACGGGTTGTTTGCAATAATAGGTCCCATAATAGGGATCGACTGTCGAAATAGTTCTGAAGATCAAGCTTTTGGGACCCTAGGCTTCCAACTCAGAAGTTTTCCTTCTCAAAAACCTTTTGGTCTGTTCTCCATATAGAGGCAGGGGCCTTATTCAGACTACGGGCAGAGATTGGTTTAGAGATTTCCCGGGTGCGTGTGCGGTGGTACCTTAGGGCTAGTTCTATCAAGGACCGTAGTTAATCATATAGTTCAGAAAAAAAACAATGGCGGAAAAACAGAAGGTGTAAGTACAATTATCAGCAGCAGTAAACAATCATGTTTACCTTACATTTTTGTTACTTTGTCCCTCTTTGACCAGATAATAGTTTTGACTAAAGTCGTCCACACTTCAACTTAACTGCACATGCACCAATTTTGTCATAAAGTCTAGTAGCCACCACGGTCACGTGACTCAGTCTTCCCATAAAATGGTCCGAAATTCTTCCGAACTATATCCTTGTTTTTCGGTCATTGTCGTCAATGATCCACGGTGTTCAAACACTTGTTTTTAATAGCAATCCATTTTATCTTAAGGGGCCCACGCAGTGCAATATTTATTTTAATACAATTACCCTTGAAAAATGTATCTTTGGGATATTCGATATTCCATTTTACTTTTGTTATTTTCAAGTGTGTTTTTTTCTCTGATGTGCAAACTCGGTTATCTGGAAAAACGTGGACAATTTGTAATGTTTGCACATTTAAATGCACTTAACCATAAAGGGGTGTCAAATTGTTTTCATACATTGGGGAAGGGTATAATTAATTATACTATAGTTGCACATAAATGTCTAAAGCGTTGTTCCCATTGTTTGGGGGAAAATTGCCTGTGTCTATGGTCAGTAACATAATAGGTGTTAGGGATCGTCAGCGCTGCGCACCAGAGTACTGCTTTATGGAGCATTTTGGTTTGCCTATGTATCGACGCCGTCGTGGGCGCCGACATTTTTGTTCTTCATTCCCTCCCCATCGCCCTCACGGTTGTAGACCATTAGGCCTAAATAACAGACAACAGTGATAATTACCCCTACTTAAAAAAATAAGGACAAATACAAATTTCTCAGGTGTTTAGGACACATTAAGGAAAAGCTCATTTCCTTATCTTTTAGTTTCCTTTCAGTTTTAGTGGTTTAATGGATGACCTTCTATCTAGAGACGATCACCGCTCTGAACAGTCGTGAAATCCATCGTCATTTTAAAAATTAATGTCTGCTCTCCATTGCAAAACAGACCTTTTATTTGAAACATCATGAACATCCTTTGGCTATTATAATTGGTAAAACAATGGATGGCCGTAATTACCAAACAGCAAGAATTATGTACAAAGTGTTGAAAAATCTTTTGCCACTTTTAATACCCTAAATAATTAATTTGTTGATTTGTTACTAAATACAAATGCCTCCCATTTGATGCTGATGATGAAAAATGTGCATTTTTAGGTAGTAATATTGTTGCTTACTAAGACTTTAGTTTTGGCAAACTTTGGCTGTCCTTACAACATGGCAGTCAATGTTTGTGAACAAAAGAAACGTCAATAGAGCGATTGTGAGGACAACGTTTCTCCGAATCCACGCGCCATAAATACTCTTATAGCAGAGAATCTGACTGCATGGAAATCGCAATTTGGTCCGCGCAGGCAATTAAGGGCCTTCTGGCCTGCAGCCCTACATGACGCTGGCAAGAGCAATGCGTAATGTTGGCAATCATTGGGTAAAGCTTATTCAAAAATAACGCGAGTGACCACTTGACGTAGGTGCGCGTGATAAGTTTGGACTAGTGGATGTAAATGCTTGGGTAAGGGAAACAAGTACCCAAAGCACGATGCGTGTCCACATCCGTTACGTTTTGCCTTCGCAAACGTTTATGAACGGTATCTGCCCTTCCCAACTACGAACCCACATAAGGGTGTGTTTCTTTATAATTTCACCCCGTTGAAATAATTATATTTCGAGAGAACGAAATAACAGTTCCAGGGTGCGAAATATTATTTCAAGGGAAGGAAAAAAATTCAAGGGAACTAAATTAAAGAAATAATATACTAACTCCGTACCAGGTGGCGGTAAAACGAGTGCACTGATTATGCAAGCTTGTGAAAAAGTTCTTCAACAGAAAAGCATTCCAAAACCTGGTTGATGTTCTCAGAGAAAAAAAACGAGTTGGTCTTACTCTCAAGTCGGCCATGCTGAAATGAAAAGGAGGTTAGCTTGGCAGTTTAACTGAGAGTCAAAATGAAAGCAAATAAATTGAAGCTCCGCGCGGTCTATTGCTATGAAGCTCATTTTGCTAACCATGCTATTCATTTTTGTGTCTGCTCCGAGCGGGAACCAAAGAGGGCGTGTTTTTAAATGACAGTAATTTGGTAGAAGCTCACCGCGTAGGCGCGCAAGTTTATTCGCTTTTGACGCGAGGCACATTAAGTACGCGTAACAAATTTATATTGGAATGTATCCGGTTCATAAGTGTGACGTCACTCCAGTTTAAACCACGCCCACTGCACATGCACTGCACATAGAGTTACATAAATTGATCGACGTTTGCATGGAACCGGAAGTTAACGTGCAACTCCAACGATCGTTCAAATCGTGGCGCGTCCGCCATTGTGACGAAGACTCTTACGAACCGGATGGTCTTCGCGTGTGCGCCGAACGCGTGCAGGAACTCGGTTGGAAAATTTTCCACCGGCCTGTCCTTCTGTTGCTGGTGAGTGTGCACTTCAACCGGGGGGGGGGCGTCGCTTGTAGCATTACTAACCTCATAAATATTCATGAGCGAATCGGAGCGTGTCATTGGCCGATTCTACTTCGCGTCGTGAAAGTAGAAATGATACGCTATCAGGTGACGTCATAGCGGTGAGCATCCACCTTGCTGCGTGCAGTAGTTTTTTTCTGGTGGCATAAAAAATCCCTCTGGAACCCGCCACTTAAATATGTAGTCTTTGTCATGTAATCTTTACGAAACCAGTCTGGAGTTGTATCCTAATAACTATTACAGTAAAGACCCAAAAGGTATGTCAGCACCAGACTATTGAAGCCCTGTTTCTATGCACATCTGCACTCCACTATCATTACATGGAAATTTAGCAGCTGAGAAACAACAAAGGCGCCTGTGAGTACAAGTAACGTGAGATTTCTGTTTGAATATTTATGAAGTGTAGTAAAACAAATACAGCATGGTTTATTTCGGGAAAAAATGGGAATTCCTGGTCCCGAGGTGTAGGTCAGTTTGACTACCTCCCTCCGCTTAGCGTCGGGAGGTAGTTAAGCTGACCTACACGTCGGGACCAGGAATTCCCACTACTTCCCCTCAAACAATGCTGTATTTGTATACTACAGACATATGAACGCATAGACCGCCAGTCGTGCGCATATAACCGTGATTTTGAAAAGTATGGGCAAACAATCCGGTTCGTAAGTGTGACGTCACCTCAGTTTAAACCACGCCCACTGCACATGCATGCTAGAGTTACATGCATTGATTGCCGTTTACATGGAACCTTGGAAACCGGAGGTTAACGCACAACTTCAGAGATCGTTCAATGGGAGCCTGCAAATCGTGGCGCATCTGCCTTTGTGTCAAAGTCACTTTCGAACCGGATAGGCGAAACGATGAATGGCAACGCGTTCAGTGCGCATTACGTGCAACGCACGTACATTGCCTGTATTTGTTTTTATAACACCTCACCCACAGATTCTGTATCTTGATTGACCGAAAGTGTGTCATGTGACGCTTGCTAGTTTTACTATTTTTATGGAGTACCGAAGTGTGACGTCAATGTGATCCAGAAAGTGCAGTGCAAACGAATGGAGTACGCGCGCGTGTTGGTTCACGCGCTTGTTCTAGCGCTTATGCCTTTTACACACTAATTGTGCGTGTGACATATTCACTTCGGTACAGTACCAGGGCCAGATTAAGTAATGCCAATGCGCGTTTGGAAAGGGTCGACAGATTTCGCACATTGTGATTGGAGGCGCACCATTGTGAATCGCCTGTATTATTCATAAATACCTCAGACAGTCTCCCTATTCAACAACATACAACTTGACCGTATATTAACATCTGATAATGCCCGCTGATCATAATTCGCATGGTATAACTGTGTCCACTACCACTGGCGTTGATTGGAACTTCCCGGATTGGTTCTTTCCATTGGAGGCAGAGAAGTACTGTTTAGTAACATTTTCATGTTATGCGGGTTCTTTTGCCTTTTTAATGGTTGAGTTTTCCCAATTTTCCCATTGCACAAGCGCCCTGCCAAGGTCCACTACTAACTGTTTTATGTCTAAATATAGAAGCAAAAACTTTTGTAGAGCAAGGAAAAAGCAATTCATTTTCAAAATTTATTTCGTCAAAAACATTCAAAATAGAGCATATTAAATGTAACTGTTACCATAGACATATGAATCAATCGCCAAACACGAGCAAGCTAAACATTCCAGTTTTGTATCCAAGATTGTCAAGGCCGTGTTTGTTCCACAGGGATCTGGATCACGAGCAGCGATCCGTCGTTGGTTTACTAAGACCAAAACCCGCCTTATGGACTCTGCGAACAAGCATTAGCATCATTGATGGAGATCCAGATCCGTGTGAGACAAACAGACCCCAAGAGTTCGCTACACTAGGATATTAAGCAAACGCAGTGTCAAAAAACTTACAAGGAGTGGATTAGGTTTTAAGGGACCATTCAACACTAATGTTTTTCTTTAACACTTCAAATTGCACTTTTGTGTTTCAATGAACCATTTTAATTGGCAATTTAATCCGTATTTTGGAGCCTCTTTGGTTATCAGTCAACGTGAATTGGCATATTCATGAGAAAATTTGTGATGTCATTGTCATCACAGGCACTGAGTACCGTGGCCTTGTGGTTAAGAGCATTGGATTCGTAGTCGCTGGTTAAGCCGCAGGTTGCGGGTTCTAATCCAGTGTGGGATCATGGTGCGTGTGCCCTTGGGCAAGGCACCTTGTCACTCATTGCCCCTCTCCACCCAGGAGTAATTGGTTACCTGTGAGGGCAGAGATAGTTATTGTCGTTGATTTAGCTGCTTGGCGCCGAAATGGCAGCATCGAGCTGTATATTCCCCAGGAGCTGCAGTGGTATTTGGAATGTTTAATTGGCCCAGGAGAAGCGCTTAGGCACTTAATTGCATTAGGCGCTTAAGAAATGCAGTCATTATTATGTTATGTTTTTTCAAAAAAACGGCAAGATTTTTAAAAATATTTTTTCTCGTTAGTTTCGATTTTCTTTGGCAATTCATTGTTGTATAGATATATAGCACTAAGCCAGCGACGAACCATTTCTTCAAAATGTTTGTAAAATACAAACTTGGGGTTACAAATTTGAATATGAAAACATGTAAGCTGAACAGTGTTTTCCCTGATTTACATCACAGCAACAGCGCCCGCAAATGTCCGGAAAAGCTTGGACAGAAGAAACGTATAAGAATACACAAAAAGTGAATCTTAGATAAATTCATTGCAAGCATCCCTTAAGTACTCAGGAGTACGGAGGAGACAGAAGTAGGCTACAACTCCCTCGCTTAAACTTTCATAAGTGGACACCTCATTACTTGGTGTGTTATTCATAGCGCGCGGCGTAGCCAGGGCTCTATCGAAACTTAGTAGGGTGCGACGGGGGGGGGGCTGAATGTTAACGTGGTGGCGTCCAGTTTGTGTTAAAGCCAGTAAGCGTGGTACTTTGAGTTATAGAACTTACACTTGTGTTAATTCCACTGTTTCTGCAGATCGATGTTTAAGATTAAGTGCAAATGACTCAAAATAATTTCGATCAAGGGATAAAACGAAAAGGTGCATGATTAGATTCACAGCTAGTTTTACATAGTACAATTTTTATTCGAATTTTTGCCATGTTTTCTCTCTGTTTGCCAGACTACCAGTGGGGGAATATGCCCCCGGCAGCTACGCCGCTGGTCATTCACCAGTCACTCATTGATATACTCATTGATATATTTAATTTTCCCCATCCTCATCTTTTTCTCTGTCGGTTTTTCTCCGTTCTTTCGGTTTACCTCACCCCTTGCATAGGTCTTGGTGCTTGTCCACATAAGACGTCCTCCAGTGGTTGCTTCAGCTTCGAAATTACTTCAAACGTGGAGGAGAACATCGTGTCAGCCAAGTTGTGGTTCCTCCTGAATGACAGTCCCATGGAGGTGGACCAAAATCGGACGTTGGTGGTGTCCCACATCGGTACCGGTCGCCACTCTCGCCGGACATCGCTTCACACCGTCACTGTGGTGTATCGGGCAGACTGGGTGACGGTGGATGTCACGCGTGCCGTGCGGCATCTGGTGGTACACGCCAAAAAAAACTACCTATTCGAGGTCAGGTGCACGACGTGCCTGAACACCGGGAACCCCACCAACATGAAGTCCGGGCGGCGGCCCTTCCTCGTCTTGGGGAAAACCGAACGACGTCCCCGTTTGCCCCGATCCATCATCTGCCCCCCGAATCACACAACGTGCTGTAAGGAGATATTTTATGTCTCATTTGCTGAACTCAAATGGGACTGGATCATTGAACCGAAAGGTTATTCTGCCAACTATTGTAGAGGGTCATGTGAGGACAACGTAGCACAAGGATATGGCCACACCTATATCATGACTACAGTGAAGAACATGAATGTAGACAGAGGACTGTCTATAATTCCCTGCTGCGCCCCGATCAAGACCAAGCCCCTGGTCCTTCTGTATTATGATAATGAAGGTTTTATCTATAAGAAACAGCTACAGAACATGATCACGGAGAGCTGTGCTTGTATGTAAAGGAACCTTGAGTTTCTATTATTTATTGAACACGATGCGTCAGGTAGCATCCTGAGATGAATGGTCATAGGCCTATGACAATCAGAGGTAAAAACCGAACTGAAGAGCAGAGATTCCTCGTGAGTAAAATCAATCGATACGGTTTAGATATTGGCGCTTGGCTTGAAACTGTTCAAAACGAGCATGCAGTAGAATATTTTAAGTTCAGTTCAGTGTCAGCTGTCAGAAATATCTAAAAATGGTTCGAGCGGAAACCGAGATCGTTAGTTAAAAGAGCCATTTCTTCCACAGCTCCCTAAGAAATCATTCTGAGTCAATTATTATCTTTGTAGCCGTTTTACCCCCAGCTGTGCAAACTGTGAATTTGAAATTTTCGTTCAGTAATTAGCAGTCGTACACCTATCGGGGCGCTGTGCAGCTTATGCAGCGAAGGTTATTGTAGCGATGGAAATCACAGAGGTCCAGTTCTCTGCGCACGTTCGGGTTCCCCTTGGCATGTCTGTGACCATTCCTGTCACTCACTCCAAGCACCCTGTCCGAGTGAGCAAACCAGAGGACATATGTTCCTACCCCGGAGCTCCCGTGAGAAGACGCTGTGAGCAGACTATAAGCTAGCACCGAGTCCTTTCAGTCTTGCTTATGCACTTAGAGTCCGTTGGAGGAAAAAACAGCAAAACAGAAAATTGATGTTCTAGTGCTGAGAAAATTTGTTGTACTTTTTTAGTGGAAAGGTTACCGGATCTTGGCTGTAGATCTTGGTCACTGTTTTTGGAGTCGTCTTTGCTATTATAAGCCCAGTGGCGTAACTACGAGGGCACAGGGGGGCACGTGCCCCCCAACGGAGGCCCGTGCCCCCCAGGTGCCTCCCCCCATTTGAAATTTTGAAATAGACAAAATATATATTATAATTATATAATTTTTTCCAGTTCCCCCTGAAAAAAATTGTGCACCCCCAGGTGCCCCCTCAGCTGTAGCACCCTAGTTACACCACTGTATAAGCCAATGGATGTTTCAATCATGGACTTGAACCCCCCCACCGGCAGTGCTTTTCAGGAAGATGTTTCTTCATTCTTGATTTAAAATCATGGCTTCCAAAAATCGGCAAGTGGGCGTTGCATATATTTTTACCTGGACTTTCCAAATTAAAAGTACATTGTACATAGCCATTTCTACGAAATTAGCCCTTAGTATGGAAAAATTGTTCGTCGTTTGTGTGATAGACATTAGAAGAGTGATTAAAAATAAAGCCTGCTTGTGCGACAAGTTTTTTCTTGAAAATTAATATAAAAATTGCATAAACATGCGGGATAGCGGCCAACTTTGATTAATTTGTAATTGTGCGATGCATTGTTGGAGTAAAAGATGAATGTTTCTCGAGGATTTTTGCCAGAAATTTTTGCTAAACAAAAGACAGCATTTCAGAGAACCGGAACGATGCTCGTTGCACAAAATGAATTTCTAAGAGATGCGTTGCGGTTGAGATATTTTAGCGACACTTTTGAATGGAATATAGGAAGCAGTTTTTTCATTTACTATTTTGTAATGACTTTATGACTTATTTAAGTATCTATTGTATTTTTACAAAAGGAAATAGTGCAATTTCTTAAAAAAAGAAGCTTACGTAATTTGCAGAATTTCTTTGAAACTAATTTTTTAACTATCTTTTTGCAGTGTCTTATTTGGATAATCATGATGTGCCCAGTCGCATTTAAAAATCATGTTCTGCATTAATGTCTGCACCAAGCATGAATGTTGTCTATATTATCAGCAAGACTGGTGGTACAGCCTTTTTGAATTCGTGTTTTGTTTGATGTTACGAGAGAGAAAAGTAATTGAGTGGTCTAATTTTACAATGTAATTAGAATGTCATTATTAATTATGTAACTGCATGTTTAATTGGGGTTTGCATTAGGAATATAGTTAACCAGTATCCAAAGTTCAGAAACTGGAATCGAATAATATGCAGCCATAAAATCGAATGCGAAAAAAAAGCATTCAATGATAAGCCCTATGTTTAATGTTTAGTTCGTTTCTTTCAAAGTGTTGTTGGAATTTGATAAAGTTAAAAACTAAAAGAATAAATGATCTTTTAACTAAAAATGCATCATTAATGTGTCAACGCAAGATAAGGATTGAATGTGAACGTAGTGTTGGCATTTTAAGTGTCTTGTTCATTTCATTTCTGAATCGAGCGGTGTTTGTTTATTTGAAAGGCTTATTTTACAAGTTTGTAAAAAGGATAAAGATATATTAATGTTTGACTGTCCTGTGTTATAAGTGTAGAATATGTGATTAACGATTACTTGAAGAGGCTGTGGTTTGGGGGGAAATACTTCTAAAATGCCAGTGAGGGTACTTTTTCAAAACATCATCTTGAATGAGTATTTTAATTTGATTAAACGTTCAATGCGCCAAGCGCATTCAATATGCAAGCACGTATAACATTTTGTAAATTGTTCATACAAATTACGAATATTCGATAAATATCAAATTTAATTTCATAGCCTTATCGTTTAAATAAAGATATCTTTCTGATAACAGAACTTAAGCTCGATATTTCACTTTTTTATTTTACAATATATTTCCAACATATGCCCTGCGTAAGATTTTTGGAATAACAAGAATACCAAGAAGTAAATTTTGAAAAGTTTATTGTGCAGAAAATATTACAAGTCCTTGGCCAAAACTCATATCTCACAATTTAATCAACTTTGTGGCCGTGTTATTATTATAGAAAACGACACTGGGAGAATACTTTATATGCGTAACGATTACCAGACACCTTTTCATGTGAATGAAATGAGAAGCCTTTTATACTCCTTTGTCTACATTCCGGGGGGGGCGGTAGGAAGCAAGTGTACACGAAAGAAGAATTTGTGGTATATTATCTTGTTTTAAAATTTACTCTAGTTATTTTTGAAAATTATCCCCCTTCTTTTTTTATATACTATTTTTTGTCTCAGGGGGGGGGGTTCCGACCAACAGGTGTTTGTGGTTTGTTGTTAAGGAGCACCTTTTGTTGCTCTGACGGCGTGCAACCGGGAGATGTTTGAAAAGTTGATACGTTCTTCATGGCTCTTGGACGTCTCTTACAGGTGACTGCGGGACCCCAGTCTCTAGGACAAGCTTCCAAAAGACATGTAAAACGTTTCACCAAATCACGGCAACCATGAATAGCGCCCCCGTACGCCCGGATGCACCACTCACGTCATGAATTTCTTGAAACAGGATTTGGGGGAAGTAGACCGTCTAACCCAGAAGAATTGCGTTGTCAGTAGATTTCAGCAGATTTTTCTACCGTTTACCTGATTTATTTTCATAACATCGAAACGAACTTAAGCAAACAATACCAAAACAACAAATATACAATAAACAAACAAACGGACACAATAAAAGCAAGACATTTATGTCGCTAAGCTGTCTGTGCAAGATTTTTGGAGCACGAGGAAGAAACGGGGTTTCGTATCTGTTAAGGTATTAAGGATAGGAGGAGTTTTATCTTCTGAGGAGTACAATCCTTTAGCATTGTATAAAGAAATGACTCAAAACAGAGTCCGGCATATTATCTTATTATTTATGCAAAGGATGCTACAGAATTTAAACTCGGTGTTTGTTTCACAGTACCTGGGTCAACAATGCATAGATGTCACGTGGTCTCTCTTTCAAAAAAACACCACCATTATTTTTGGCGAATCGTGCTTACCATTGTCAACACAGTGTGATTTTTGTATTAGAATTATCCATTGACTTTATTTCATTTTGACGAGACAGGTGCACCAAGCATATGTCTTTTGAGGGGTGGGAAAAGTTTTCCAGGGAAGGTGTTGGGTCGTCCTCCCCTTCAGTCCGGCCCGAACAAATGTTCAGATTTATTTGGGCCCACTGACACACACACGTAAATCAGAATATGCATCGACAAGCACTTAAACTTTAACTTTTGTCTTTATTTTACAGGTATTTCTAAGTAAATCTACTTTATTTTCTAACTACCTTTATGTCTAACTTTATATTTGAAGTCATTGGTGTAATCACGAAGAGCAGTCGATAGCACGTGTCTCCCCAGAGGATGTTTACGCCCCTCGACGCCCCAATTGGAAATCTTCAAATGAACGCAACCTGTACACAAGGCGCAGTAACTAGTGTTATGTGTACTCCCTACTGTTGTTCACCATTAATTTCATTCCAGTTACGACACTGGAAGAATCATGTAAGTAATGCATCCTGCAGTTAATAATTTTCCAATTTTTCAAAACCAAGAGGGTAATTCCCAAAACGCGGGTGGTAGAGGTTCGTCTTTAGTCCCGACTGTGCTATCAAAATCGCATAATCCGTCTTCAAAATGATGGTCATTCTATTAATTTTGGTTCCGCGATATTTTCTGTCCCTGTTGCAGCTTACCTGTGTAATTTGACAAGATCAAACAGATAAAATTATTTTTGTTTGCCAGGTAGTCTTCATTACTTAATCACTCCTGGAAATTAAAGAATGTGTTCTAAACTTACAAAGTCATAAGCCAGATGCAACAAGAACACCAGTATGAAAAATGGACCCCAAATTTAATGACCAATAATACAGTGAACGTACAAGCTGTTATTGTCCTTCTCTCCGACATTTTATATGGCGTGTTGTGGGAATTTATTTTATGCATTTGTTTCAAATACCTCTTTTCATTCCGCTCTTTCATCTTTTTATGGATCGGTACGTACAACTGGGGATCTCACAACCCATCTCTCCTCAAAAAGCTGGAAATTACATATCCAATCACCCTTGATCTTTGCCTTCAGACGTTGGTTTTAAAAAGGACATCTGGTTATGAAATCATACCTCAGTCATTCTGATCACTCATGGATTTAATTTGACGTAAATCATGCGAGGATCTCGAAATTAGGCCTAAAGCGTTTCCACAAATCCACCGGGGATTCGGTAACCGGGTTTCATCCTTCTGGGGACGAGTCGAGACAGGTGAACTGAATTTAGGGCAACATCTGTTTCGCTGAAGGGGAAGCAGGTTTGTGACAAACACTCTGGCTTGTACATTGGCAACGGCAGGTTGAGAACAATCCTTAAGGGAAATAACGAACCAGGAAAAATGGTTGGTGCTTTGTATGTGCTTATGAGCACGTCCCTCTTACAACCTTAAACATTTTCCCGTCTAAATTCAGCGCCAATATATGCACTTTTCTATCATAGAAGATAATTCTATCAAAGCAAAACGAAAGACAAAAAGGAGAATCTTCGTCAAGGACAAACATTTTTCGAGAAAACTTCTGTCAGTATCTTAATGTCAGGTCATCTATTTTGCTACACTTACCTTACTATACCGTTTGCTATAAGGAAACTCGGATTTTTATAATGCCCTGCAACATAAAGTAGAAATTGTTGACGCCTAAAAAAAGGATCTAGGAATATTCCAAAGATTCAAAAAAATAAAAACGTCTAGTCTTATGGCATGCTGACATGTGATAACATTTTGCAATATATTTTTGGGGGGAAATTCCCCGGGGATATGGTTGTGGATATGCTGATGGCACTTTGGAAATTCCTTGCCCTTTGTGCCAGTCAGTGGCGGGTACCGCCTCTTCATGTTTCTAGATGAACTCACGGCTGGGTTAAAGGCTTCAACTTCAGGAACGGTGAGAAAGAGGATTTCCCCGCGGAAATTTCTAGAGATGAATTGTCTCGTCACCAGGGTCTAGTCGTCTAGTTTATTTGTTTTGTCACATACTCCGCCACTGATTACACTTTTCACCTCATCAATGACAACCAGAGTGCTTGGCTCCTAGGAACATCAGAGAACACCAAGGTGACAGTACTACTCCAGGTGCTGGCGCCAAATGCAGGTTGTAAATATTAGTTTGAAATTGCCCCGTTACACTTAATCTTCCTTTTGGGTGAGTAGTGGAATGAATAGTGAAAAACAGTAGTGGAATTTCGAGTATTTTGTTGTGGTAATTTTTTATTTCGTTTCGGATTCGTTGTTGTGGCATTGCATGGCAGCAACCTAATGAATCACCTTTTTCACATGATTTCATTGGGCAGTTAATTAGAATGATGCTTTATAGACAACAAAATTGCGCCGTCGTGTCGTCCCACTATTGTATCGTGCCGTCGTGCCTTTAATGCTGTTTCTAAAAAGGGCTGGTGTTTATCATAGCCAATAGAGGGCGTACGTCACAAGTCATGGGAAAAAATAGCGCGCGTCCACGTACATGTACACATGTGCTGAGTTCGGCCGGTTAGTGTTCTCGATTTGTTGTTCGCGGGTCAGCTGCACGACCCAAGAACACTGTTCTCGGAACAGGATGATACACCACCTCCTCGACAGGGTTTTACAGGAACACACGGAAAAATTAGTGAGATTTTGATTTTTGAACGGTTCCAAAATCAAAATCTCCCTAGTCTATAGACAATGGGAAGTTTTACAAAATTAACATTAATAATTTTCAACAACACAGAAAATGAAAGTTCCTTTAAATTTTTAAAATAGAAAAGAATTCAGACCAGGTATTAAAACAGTTATCCTTGAGGAAAGTACATGGACGCCGCTGTAACCGGTAAATCTGCCCCCCCCCCTCGCCGGACACTTCCACCATGTTGCATGTTGCCTGTCACTAACTGCCAGCGAAACCCGGTTGTACGTTCCCGGTGTTAGAGTTCCCGCCGTTCGACCGCGAGAACAAGAAACCTGTGTTGGCCACCGGAACTCGACCATGGTGTAGAGGGCCTACAAGATGTGATAATGCGATGGGTGTGGTATTGAAAGTGAGTTCCGCCTCTAAAGGCACCCCCTATTTAAGACGCGACAGCACGACGCGACGGCTAAAGGGCACAACGAGACGGGTCGATCGCAATGGCACGACACGACGGCAAGACAGCTGGACACGACGTCACGACGCGGCAGTGCAACGGCAAGACGCGATGGCAGAGATTCTGTACAAATTTAAAACAGGAACAGGCGACATCACAACCCGACGACAAGACGCAACGGGGGCTCGGGGCCGTCACGTCGTCAAGGCGACGGCGATTTTGTCATCCAAACTTGTAACACCATAGTTTGGACTGGTCTCCGTCCCTATTATATACATAGCTAGCTGCGGTTTGACGTGTGAGATTAGCCCTGTTAGTTTGGATGCTGATTTCTTTTGTCAGGCCATTGACAATGCCTTAGAAAAAAAAAAGCGATGGGAACCCGGAACGCCCCCCCCCAAAAAAACCAAACAAACAGACAAACAAACACAAATACCTATCCTTGCTAAGCCTCTGTTGAGCACACTGTACTAATTTATTTTTCAGCGATTATCACCGATAAATTATTTTGCGGCGATTTATTTCATACCAGTGGTTATTGTAAATCATAGAAAACTGAACAATTTATGGTGAAGTTATTTTCGGCAACGAAGAGGACAAGGGAAAATATGCTGTAAGCTCCTACTTGATTTGGGCATTGAACGGGCATCGTTTCTCATTTACATACACCTGCAGGATTCTGCCAGATTCATTACCAGCTACCGGTCCCTTTGTTTGGAGGACGTCTGTAAGACGTCTGGAGACTATATATGGGAACCATTCTAACCATGGTTCGGTTCACAATTGTATAGAAAACCCGTGAAATGCATTAGCTTCCTAGATTGCGTCACAGCAACAGCGCCCTCACTTGTCTGGAAAGGCAATGACTCAGTTTGTGCACTTTTAATGCCCTTTACCCAGAGGTTTTCCCAGATATACACACGTGGTATTCATATACATTACACCTTTAAGAGGAATGGGAAGTTGCCCTAAAATTGTTTACCTGAGAAAAATTCTTCGAATGGGCCCTTTAAATATTTGTGTATCATGTTTGAGGGATATTTTAGTTTATCTAACAGAGGATGCGTAAACACAACGGAAGCATGCATGGAGGAGTACCCACGCATTATTCCTTATGAATTTGCTACCCGGTGTATTTCTCCAGCACCCAAACTTGTACATAAAACGTCTTTTAGTACATTAAAGTTTTCGTAAATTCCAAACCAACACTTTAGCTGGAGGTCCATAACTTTGCCTGAAGATGGTAATAAAATTATGCCACACAAAACACTCAACGTCCCTGGCGTTTAGTGAAGTTTGGGGAAAGAGTAGAATTTTAAACGGCCGTCGATGGTACACGGTCTAGCAAAGAATCCAGAAACACGACAGTGGTGGACGACTGGACTACAGTGCCAGCATTGCCATTGGTGTACACGAGGCACGTTTGGTCACACTCTCCTTGTACTGGGATCATTCGGGGAAAATCCATCAGCAAAGAGGATATTGAACAAAAATAATGTGACAAGGCTAAACGTCTACGATCTATGGCCATGATAATTCCACGCACGCAGAGCGTCCTAACCTGTCGCCCTGCAGTATGGCCCCCCTCCCCAATTCTGGAGCCTTTCATTTAAAGAAATATGTTAGCAGGTGTGAATAAGCCGAAAGTATCACTTCTTAAGTTTCACTTTTCAGGGTAGCGCATGCTGATGAAGCGAAACATAATGTCCTTGTCCTGCCTGACCATAAATTCAATTACTTGATAATGTCTCCTGGACATATTTTTCAACGTACTAAATTCTCTGCCCTTTTCAGCTGATTTGTCAGCAATCTCGATTTGATACTCTGGTATATCAAAAATGGTATTTTTGTGAAAACTGTAATTCTGGACACCCATATTTCTTGCTCTCTATGGTACAACAAACCTGCAGTGTGTAGAGTACACACAAGTGTGCATAATTAATGAAAAGACAGACTTCGAGAATATAAATTACAGTTAATAATAGAAAAAAGGAGAGGTATTTAGAAGTAAGTCAGTAATTGGGACATATACATACGCGCTGCATGGATTCCAGTACTGTTCGGTACTCTGCAAAAAGACGTCAATGAGTGCCGTGAAACTTGAAGTCTCTGCCCTTGTCAAGACCATCCCTCGGCAGAGCGATTTTTTTTTCGACCATAGGAATTTACCTTGAGGGTGTTAAGAACTACCACCTGTACCGTCTGGACGGTGTGCAGATTACCCATTGTGTGCAAATTAACTGTCTGGGCTCCTGGATGTGTTTACGTTGCCATCTGGATATACCTGCACCGAAATTGGGGCAGTACCTGATTGACGTGGACCCGTACATGTACATGTACGTGCTTCATGTTTGGATTGTTGGCCAGATTTATATGAATAGTATTAACCAAATATTAGGGGTGGGGCTAATTGTCGCCACTCGCTGTATGGTTTAAACATCTTACATATGAGAATCTACCCTAATATATCGCGATGTTGCCCTGTGTTGGTTGACGTGGGGATATGCACGGACATATTGGAAAAGACAGACGCTCTCGCTTAGTCTGTCTGTGTGACCATCTACACATACAATTTATAACTGGATTGTTAAATATTGTATGTATCAATATTTCCAGTACTATAAATACAGTTTCTATTATATTTTGCACTTGACCCAAACAGATGATGAATACTTAACACATTGTTGATTCGAAGTCAGTCAAAGAAACAGACCAGACAGCCATGAATTCGGGGCCGTCCATACATGAAGGGGGCACAGGTTGGTGATGTTGCGTACACAATGCGTACAAGGGGCAGGGGGGGGTTCAAGCTAGTGCGTAAAGTACGCGAAATTAAAATTTACCTTTAATGAATCTTCATTATACAATGCACTTCCTCATATACAAATAAATATCAGAATCAGCTTTTGTGCATCGAAATTCAAACACAGTATCCTCCACCGTCCACCCCACCATTTATCCTCCCGTGCCAACGCCCATTACTAGCAAACCGCAACAATACCCTTGACACAAAAAAGACAAGCAGCGTCTTCAAGAATTGTGGAATGCGTGTGCACGCGTATAGGGGAGAGGTGGGTGGAACCACTGCGTACGCCTTGGGTACAGGGGATCGGGTGGAGGGGTCTGCAAAGTCGGCATTTCGTGCGTAACTATGTACTCAATGGACAGTTCCAAAGCTGTAAAAATCTGTGTAAGGGTTAATGGGTCAGCTGTGTCGTTTCGTGACAGATGAAGACAAGGTCTCTTGTTATTTGACCGGTGACGCAACGGCAAAGAAGCAGAAGGACATATTCGAACGACGTGTGCTGCTTTAAAATTAAACTAACAAGTCGGAATGACATTTCTTTCTGTATTAATTTCCACGATCAAACCCTGGGCCTATATGAACAACATTCATTACGTCAAATCTGTAATCAACAGCATACTCCGAACCGCAACTGATCTCCCCACGGATCATAGGTCTTCCCAACTTGCCTAATTACTGATAACCCACACAATCCCATCACGCGTGAGGAGGGGGGGAGCTGACACTGACCCAAGGTTCCCCAAAGAAGAAAGGACACAAAAAACAAGGTGCTGAATATGTCTTTTAGAGGAAGAGGAAACGCAAAAATGAGACTTTTATGCAGACTTAAGACAATTCCAATTGCAATCTAGGAAATGTCACTTTTATTTCTTAGAAGACGGTAGGGGAAGTTGAGCTGCTGTTGTTTTTGACTTTTAATAGTCTGTGTCTTTGGTCAAAAGTTACATTTTGTGACAAAATCATCACCTGAAATCACTTTGCCACCCCTGTCTTAACATCAAACACTATTTAATCCCAAGCATAAATTTTGGTTTATAATATATACTAAAAAAAGAAACGTTGCAATTTTGTAAACTTGAATTATTACAATGGACATTCGATCATAGGCTCATTTTGATGGAAAAATTGTAATTCTATAAATGGTGGAAAAAATTGCTTTGTTTCTGTTTGTTTTCCGCATAAAATGAAGCCGCTCTGTTGCTATTAGAAACCAGCGAAGTGATCAACATACATTAATTATGTTCTGGTTTTAATGGCCACAAAGGACACCAGAATTGGTGAGTTTGCTTGGTTTGGTTAGGAAAAATCTTTTAACTATTTACAAACGCAGGTCTGGGCCGATATTTCACTCACGAGCCTTTGGATGAATGTACCGTCAGTCAGGCGATACAGGATAGATACCGGGGGCTCATATGTGGCAGGCACGCAGCACGGCGACAGGTATCGACGAAGATCATCATCCGTCTCGGCCAGGGCCTGGTTTCGCATCACGTACGCGTGGCTTGTCGCGAAGTTACTTACTTGGAGGCAGCTGCCCCGGCAGAAGTTGGCAAAAATGGTGCTCGGCCGATATATTGTCGCCTCCATCACTTGTTTTAGGTCCACCTCGAAATACTGCAAGCAGCAGGTGTCTGAGTCCCCTTGGCACTGACTTTGACGCCGTAGTCTTTGATGATGTTTGTCTGGGTCAACAGCCACAGCCAGTACTGGCAGCTCATCTCTGGCTAGGGACACGGGAGGAAACTGCAGGGGTTCCTGGGAAGAGTCGGTGAAGAAGTCCGTAGCAGCGTTTGTCAGCTGAAGACGGTGTTCTGTGGAGCTCCAGTCATTCTTCTCCCGTGGTAATTTAAGATGAAACCAACCCTCTCGTTTGCTCATCACCTGAAAATTATAGAAAAGGAAAGGATGTTTCATTAAAAGCGGCTACTCAAGTCCTGCGGCGTAAATTTGTGGGGATGGGGGTTTGGTGGGGATGACTTGCCAAGCCATGGAAATTTGAAAAGCGTGGTGGGTGCTGACACGATTATGACACATCTGTGATGATTACGACATTATTGCATTCCCACAGATTCTTGCATCAGAGCCGCAGTGGGTTTTGAAAATTTGTTCAGGCTTTTTAGTTGTTGGGAAGTCAGAAAAAAATCGTCACAGTCCACACTAAGTTCTTTCTGACCACGAAAACGTCGGGGGGGGGACTATTCAATAGCTCACCCTAAAGCTGTTTAAAGAGAGAGTTACGACATGAGTGTCTTAACTGTCGGAACCAAAATAGTGGATTATGCGTCACTGCACAAGGACAATCAGTACACAAATAGCTGCATGCTGCACTGCACAGATATAATAAACAGCCATTCTGTTTCCCAAGTCTGAAGTTGACGCTACTAACCTCTCTATAAACAGCCCTGGCCCGTCCCCCGGCCAAAATGTGTGTGTTTGGGGGGATGTTCAAGTCACACTTTTCTAGTTTCTGGATTCTATTTCTGTAGTAGTACCTATTTCCAGTGGTTGTGGATCGTTTCTTAGTTTGAATGAGGCATGAAAGGTTTGGCAGGCAAAACCAAAGATTCTGTAATACGTGTCTGTATGACAGGTCTGTGCACAAATTGGCGGTGTATACAGTCATGAAATAATGTGTTCGGTACCCTACTCCTTTTTAGAACCACAACAATTAACAAGCCAGACACAGGTGAACCACAGTTTTGCGGCTCAACTGAAGTCGTCGCACCTGACGTGCACTATCTAAGTTATCCTAAGTGCGAGTTCCTACCTTAGTAGCCAACTCTTCTCGTTTGATTCCGGTATCCTTTGCATTGAGCAACCATATTGTCAAGCGCCTTGCGGGGCTTCGGTTGAAGTCTTCAGACGAGGTTAGAAATAGCCAAAGATGAACGGACTTGACGGTTTTACCTATGATATCCCTAACAAGGTGGAACCGAAAGCAGAATCCCGGCTCGGGGCAATCGTTGGTATCTGCGGAGTTAACACAGGAAAAGTGATTGAAAATACGACGTCATTATATCCAACCTTAGGGACAAATAGAAAAATGATTAGCTGGAATTGTAGTTCACTTGAGCAAAAGCAAAGATATCCAAATTAAGGAATGCAACAAACAAAATTCCATAGATTTTGATAAACTAAAAGCATGAGTTCCACATCACCATTATAACCGAAATATTTATGTTTTATGTTATGTCTATTTTTCTGTCTTCTGTTATGTCAACACTCATTAAATTTAAAGGTTTCACTTTTTGTCCATTTTTTATGAATGACTTCAAAATGATATTGCAAAAACGGTGTTGGCTCTACAAAGCTACATTACATTCTAAGATAATATGAAATTGTGGAATATTCACAACGAAAAGACGACGCATTGAGTTTTTCACTCAATCCCTTTCATTTTCTGGATTGGGCTATTGATGGGGAACGACATGTCAGGATAAATATTGAGCACTAAACAATAATAATGAATATAATCAACAGTTTTAAAAACAACTCTGCAGCTCTTTTTTTGCCAACTTGCGATGGTGGCCATGGACACGTAATACCATTCATTCTGGTCTGTTAAGTTCAGAAACTGTGTTTGTGCTTACAATTTTCAGCGTATGACAAGACTTCGGTAATTTGGCTGGCTGGTCGTTCATATCTCGGTAAGTCTCGCTGGGGTGGCTGGTGGTCCATCAGTCGCTTCTTGATCGCCAGGGGTAGGGTTCGATACGGCTTGTCTGAAGCCGGGGACAGCTCTGTCAGGCCGAGTTTCTCCTGAAGTTGCATCCGCAACATAGCAATACGGAACGCTCTCTCCCTTGCCGACAAACCGTCGATCACATTCTCCGTGGGGCGGGGGTTAGGTGAGTCTGTACTGCTGGGGGAAGGACTATTGGAAGGGGAGAAGGTCCCTTGTGTAAAAATGATTGAATGCTCGTCTTCGACGAGTGTAGGCTGGGAACCAGACAAGTTGTTCTCTGCGGAGGCGTTTTTGTCTCCTGGCAAGGCAGAAGGAGCTGTACATCTTCCCATAGAAGTGTTGTAGGTAATCAGCAACAACAACATGGTGAAAGGTGCGACCACCATGGTAACTGTCATTAAATATTGCTGCGGTTGTTGAGGTGTTATTCTTCGGTTGTGGGTTTGGTCTTGTGCCTGGTCAGACCATCAAATTCGACAGAACCACGCCAAAGGATGATGTAGGGTCTTTCTTAGTGCTGGCCAATTGGATCATTCTTTTAAAGACAGCAGTGCGGAATTTCTGAGCGTGCATTAAAATGTGACACCAAGGCTGATCAGCGGGAAATAGCAATGGCCCCTTGATGAAATGGTCATGACAGAATTATTATGTTTCGTTGAAAGGAATGTGAGAAATATTTCAATATAACAGGGCCTAACGGAACAGCATCGACCCGCCCCACTCCAGTCACCACCACTTACTCTCTAGATTAATATTTGGGTATCAATGATCTAGTGACTGATTGGTCAAATGTTTTCCTTCTCGTTGACGTCATCACAAATTTTCGTATCGGTCACTTTTCGTACACGTCCCTTTTCGGGAACAGAAATGCAGACGATAATGCCAGCCACAGTTGTTCGAAAACTGGCTATGATTTGGAAATGGTAGTGCAGGAAATTCAAATGGGGTGGAGGCTTGAAACGTGACGTGAAGTGGCGCTGTTCATGGTAGAAACCAGTATGCATAACATATCGAACTGGGATCTAATAAATGGGCACCCCGCATACTGATTCATAATGGGGGGGGGGGGCTTAGCACAGGCAAATTGTTCTGATGTCCTTTCAACACGTGTATTGCGTTATTATACGGGCAAGGGCCATTGTAATAATAAGGTAATAAGCGCATAGAGACATTTCGTAATGTGCGCTATATAATAACTGACTATTATTATTAATTTTTTCACTACATGCAGAAAATCAATCTAACCCGACATCGATTCAAAACTCGTTCAAAGTAAATTTCTGCCAGTCAAAAAGCGTCCAACCCCTCCCTCTTCCTCCTACCCTACTTTTCGAATATTTCGCATTTGTAAGGTTTCAGGTTTCCATCAGTATTTCCCCCATTTGTAAACCCAAATGCGTGCCCTTGCAGCAACATATCCACCTAGGGCAATGCTCAACTGAGGGAAGTGAATTTGAGCCTATGGTTCGAGCGTACTTCTACTAGGTCTTATGGAGTCGGCGGATAACGCTAGGTAAGTTAAAGTAGCTTACAGTCATGATGAGATTTTATCCTTGTTCAAAGTCGGAGTTGAGTTTTTTTGTTGATTTGTGTCTTCTGACGACAGACTAAGCACGCAGTCTGAAACCTTGAGTACATTCCCGGTTCTTTTCAGAAACACACACTCATTAGAGGTCGCATGGTGCTATCGCAAGCCTTTCCACCTATTGCTGTCTCTCACCGTGAATAGCCTCAAATGCCATTGGTTTGTTTTATGTTTTGTTTTACTTTGTTAGTTTAGTTTAGTTTAGTTTTGGTTTGGTTTGGAGGGGTGTTTTGGTATTTGTTTGTTAGTCATGGCGGATAATTAAACAATTCATTGGTTAACTTACTACAATTTGAAAATCAAATGAAATCCGAAGCACCAAAAAAACACACGTTTTTTTGTCTGAGAGGCTTCAGGGACTTCAGTTGCCTGCAATGGGGCTCCAAACTTTGTGATTTTACACTGTTTTCAATGGAACTTGGATTAGTTCGGTGGACCCTTAGTTATGACACTGCCCAGCCCCAAGTGAACACACTGGGGAGGGAGATTGCCTTTTTACACCTGTCGCCGTACGGCGCCTGACTAATACATGTAGTGACCACTGAAAATAACAGGCGCACATATACACGAATCCAAGTTTATTTTATAAATCATCGGAATGAGATTGCGTATATGAAATTCTCTATTTCGAAAAAGGGCAATGATTTCAGACAAATCTACCTATTTGCACACCCCCCGACTGAAATCTGGATACTCCACTAGAGCAGGTAAAATGCTTTTAGATTATTAAAAACTTGAAGTCTGTACTATTATGCAAGTATTTATAGTCGGAATGCAGTGATAACACGTGATATACAATACCAAAGTGAATACGTCACGCGCACAATGTCTTATGATGGAGATCAACGTGTAAAACACTGATCTCTATCACAAAAAGGCATTATGGCCAATCTCGACTCCATGGGCCGCGTTCGCGTCCCTTCACTAACTGTGGTTTTTCACGTGACGTCGCTTGACCGGCATTTGACCGGCAAACGCAGTTCAAGAAGCGTTCCAAGTCTGCAGCGCGGCGCGTACATTTTCGAATCTACGTCTTTCAGTTGGCAATGTCATGCTCGCCAGAATCCTGAGAGACTTCGAAGGTGGAAGCATTTCCGCGCACATCTGTGTATACTGAGCGCTGACCGTCAAAAATCGCGTGACGGAAAAAGCTCTATAAACAAACATAAAATAAATCACCAGAGTATTTCAAAAGCTACTCGCTCGCTCCCACGTATTCCCCTGTATGTCACTAACGCACCCAAGTGTGTATTTGATTGCAACTGGGGACACCCTATTGTTCCTCTTTTGCTTGTACTTTAAATAATTTTTTTAGAAGACCACCCATATGTTTTGTACACAGTTGTCAATCGAGGACCTTCTGTCAATAATTACTGGGGATCTCATTGTCCTCTATTGTTCAGGGTCCCAAATGCAAAAACAAACTCATATAAATCTGTGTCTCACGTCAACATTTCGATTACAGTCCTAATTTAAATCTCCATACAAGTGGGATATGCACATTTCTATTATAAAAATGCAGATCAATGGATACACACTATACCAGGGGTTAATATCGCACAAGTCATGGTGGGAATCAACATGGCGCGGCAAGATCGTACCCATGGGATAGGGGTGCATTCCATGGGATTTTTACAATAAGACAGACCATGACCAGGAGGGATCATAGAAATATTTCTATAAATCCCGAATTTGGGACTGATAGTTTCCAGTTCGGGGTATTTCTTTCACAAAAAGCCCCCAAATACGGGCCTATTTTGGACAGAGGCGGGTGGATACGTTCAGAAATGAGCGCTCTTTTCCTACCTCCATGGTTTTACCGCTGTTTTGGGGTGTCTTCCTTGAAAGGCGAATAAAAATTTTGTTCTTGGCTAACCCCCATGAAATTGAAACGAAAAGTGATCTTCAGGCCATAATCTAGAATTCCCAGTGAAACAACGGAGGCCAAGCTCTTCTCGAAAGTCAACAGGCGGCGCTATTTTTGTCCGATTTTGCACTGTTTTCTATGGGTGCGTATTTGGTGTAGTGCAACCATAGAGGTTGGGTATTAGTGCTTTGACGAGAACCAGCCTGTGAACCGACACGCGCGCGTACTTCATTCGTCACTTCCTAGTTCACAATGACGTGATACTTCGATTCTCTACACTGTAAAAACTAAAGATCGTATAGCGCCGAAGGCGCAAGATGGATAACTCTACCCAAAAGGTGTAATTATCACGGGCGCCATTTGAGCAAGCGATACGCCTGCGCGGTTTACGGTAATGCTTTGGCGCAGGCTCACCAGGTGCACGTGCCTGCCGCGGCGCCTGCGCTTATGCAGTAATGTGCATTACGCAGGCGTATCGCTTGCTCAAATAGCACGTACGTGATTACAAAATTTTACGTGTATTCGCGGGGAAGTTCTCCATCTTGCGCTACTATGCGGCGCTATACGATATTTGGTAAAAACATTGGGCAAAAAAGTTTAGCAACGCTTAATTATCCAGATGTTGGTCACTTTTGGTATAATGTTGGCCATTTTCCAAAAGATTTACCCAACAGTTGTACACCTTGTGACCAAAAGTTGGGAAGTTAATATTTACACCAGTTTAGGTCAAACGTTGGTCAAAATATGCCCAAAATTTTTACAGTGTATTGTAATGTCACATAAAGATCTTATGAACGAGATTAATGTTAATTCCTTTATAAGAAGGCCTTTGAGACGACATAATTCGTAACACGCATTAGCCAGATTTCATTTTATATGTTGTACTTGGATACTGTTGATATACTTGTTAAACCTTGACGTGTTTCTTGAAGGATTTTGTCCCCAAAACTACAAGATCAAGTCCCTAGGTGTCTGGTGTTCTGCACGCACTTGGGATGATGTAAGTACATATTAATCTGTGTGCAGCTGACCTTTGAGCCATTCCAAGGCCCAATACCACTCAATGGAGGTAGTAACTGTTGTTTTGTTTTCTGTCCTCGGGAAAGAGTCAGGTAAGGATTACATAAATATTTAGGGGCGATCTTGGACGTCTTTTGTCCCTCGTGCTGGAATAGAGTAAACCACCTTACACATTTCCCGAGGGTCAAACTGAATTACGACACACCGGTTCTAAGCGATTTGCAATTAATATAAAAACAACGCTTTTCCACAATGTTGTTGGAGAGCCAAACTTATAAATGACAACTTGGCTGACACTTTTATGTTTGTCTTTAATATTCGAATCCAAGTGAGTTTCGTCATAGCATGAAAAGCTGCCGAGGTTTATGGAGACAACTTCCCCAATCCACTTCTGAGATATTTATTCCCATATTTCGCGCCTATAAATTCGTTGTCTCCTTTAGTTAAAACAAATTTATCACCAAGAGTCCGTCAAGTGCATGACTAAATACCTTTTTCATGCAGAAATGGTTTATTTACCCAAATTCAAAAGCAGAGTCATGGCTTTTGCTAATTGACGTTCATGCGGTTATTGCTGACGCCAATACTGTTTGTTCTTCCGCGAACGTACTCGTTGCTGATGCTGCAGTGCTGCTGTGTCTTACTATAGCCGATGGTTCTGCAGACACGGAGGGTCGCTGGGATTTTTCCGGGGGCAAAGCACTTATCAGAGGCAAAGCGACAAACCATATAGGTGGAAGGGGTCGGGTCTGGTGTATTTTTAAGCAAATCGGGGTCTTTCCTGAGCCTTACCTCCCCTTTATGTTTCTTTCAAAACTTTATTATCACTATTATTTTTCTTTCCATTTTTCAATTTTTCGGGGGGGGGGGCGTGTGTCAGGCAACCACATGCCCCCCTCTTGCGATACTAATGCCTGCTGTGCTGTTGGTGTCTCCGACAATGGCTTTAATGTCTTGCAAGTGGTAGCCGTTAGCTCAGCTCCATGCTATAGGCCTACCTTAAGTTAGAAGTCAGTGCAAAGAAATCAAGATCCACCTGTTATTTGGTAAAGTACGTGCGCCCTCTGGCAAACTGGTAAACATCTTAGTTAAATCCCAAAGCCACATGTTGTTGTGGTCTAACTCCTTGAAAGAAACGATCATCAACATGCACGTTATCCTCGAAAGGCGACAGCTGTGCGACCATGGAGCTGCAACTCCCAATAACACATTTTGACGGGTCATGATTATATCCACAACCCATATAACAGAAAGAAATGAAGGGAAAAACCTATAAATCAGTTAGTGTTTTCAAGGTTTGAAGATGGGTGGGACCTTCTAGCTTTTAAATGGGGAGAGGGAGCTTCTTCGTGAATCACGAAACGAGCCAATTTGCGCTTGTGGGCGCTGGCTCCTGCAACGTGAGGGCGCTGCTCAGCTCCACCGAGCGACCAAAAGCGCACGCAGCTATTGTTAGTACTGTGGCTGTGGCATGAATTTGAGGTAAATGTAGGTTATCAATTTCACATTAACCGTTTGAAGTAATGCCTTTCTATGCCATAGCACCAAAATTAGCCATTATTGTCTTCTTCACGAATGTTTGGGGTTACGATTTGGTTATAGTCCCCATCTTTTTATCTGTTTATAAATAATCTGTTCATAATCTCTTTATCTGTCCACGGGTCACCCCCCCTTTTCTGATGACTGTATGATACAAAACCACTATTGTAATATTGACGTAATGCTTTTCAGAAAAGTTTCATATTTGCTTTCTCGCCCATCGCCCGTCGTTTTTCTTTAACAGAGCATTCAAGTCTAAGTTTGTAACTTAGACACATTTCAATGAAACCTAAATTAAATGGAGTCAGGGGCTGCTATTTGGGGTATGAAATTAACAGCCAAGCGAAGTGTAAGAGATGTGGGTCTCTCATAAAAGGAATCCTGGTTATACATTTACACCATTATAAAACTTTTGTATGAGATATGAGTCAGTTCATAAAAAATTCAAGAACAACTCGAGAAAATCCAACGACGATCACAGGAACAAGAAAATATAGAATTTGAAAAAATAGAATAGATATTTTGGATTGTCGTCTATTGGAGGAAACTAGACAGCACACCCGCCTCATTACTTTTTACAAGATTCTCCGAAACGAGTTGGCAATTAAACGTGGATGACTACTGTAGATCAAACAGTAAGACGGGGGTCGCAAGAGACAACTTATATGAAACAACAAGGTCAATACAAAGATTACTCCTTCTTTCCTGAGTCAATTTTTACACAAAACAAATGACCTCATTCAACCGTTATAGTGCATATCTAAATTTCAATTATTAGTCAGAGGGGAAAAGAAGCCTTGTTAATTAGGGTATTATCCTCGTCGAGCCCCCAAGGGTGGCTCCGGAGGGGGGGGGCAACGGGGGCCATCCCCCAAAAAACAAAGCCGATGATTTTTTTTTTAATCAATGGGAAGATATTAAGTGTCTTTAAATGGAGGTTGTTTTGAATGTATGCACAGAACCATGTTGTTCAGGAAATTGTTTCTGAGTAGCTACTTAATTTTGACAGGTGCGATCAGTTAATGCAAAAGTGCAACGGGGACGCTGCTTACTTGTTCCCCCCCCATGGAGGTGTAGATCCCGCCTTACGAGCCTCCAGTGATACGCATAGTAGGTGCATGTTCTTCAGAGGGACAGGCCACAAACAACAATTACTTCATAGCTTTTCACATAATCTTTCCAATAACAAAGCAGCCGTTCTGTTTTTCTCTTCTGTTCTCCAATCCTGTTGAACATCGTTTTCCCAAGAGCAATTTACCACATCATCATTACTACCACCATGCCCACAATCAACACCCCACCACAGTCAGCAAGTTCATTCAAGAACGGGGGCTTCATTGTTTTAAAATTTTCAGCAATTGTTGGTGTTTCACTGTCAAAAAGCACAAACGTGAAAGAGAAACGTTGGACGAGAGAATCAATTTTTGTGCAGAACAGTTTTCTTCATTGGACGGATTCAAAAGAAAAGAAAGACATGCCTTATAGAGCATGCGCACGTGCAATTTGCAGTTCTGGCTTAGAGGTTTGATATAGGAAGCGGACGCTGTCCAAGGTGGTATCGCTCCTTCCTTGTCGAGGAGAGATTATCGAGCCCATGCCCGGAACCCACGGCATACGACCCACCGTGTATTATATGGAACGCCAAAGAAACAAAAAATCGGAGGCAACAAATTGATCGTTATGTTACATTGATCGATCGTTCTCCAACATCGAAAACAGGAAAATCCACAGCGTAAGATATGAGTACGGACGCGTGTACATGTCGCCAGACCAGTCTGTAACCCGACAGGTCACGCATGACACGTACACGCATGCCTGAGATACGTTGGTGATTGCTTTGTGCTACGTGCACTGTTCTGAACATAGTACAGTATATGTAATTTATATGTATATGTATATGTACATATACATGAACGTTGTGCATGTGTACAAGACCGGTCCATTATGTCTTCCGACTGGAAAGGCCATGCGTGACATGTATACGTACGAACGTGCGTACAAAGCCGTACATACCAGTATGTTGGTTGCATATGCAGAGAGCTTTAGAAAAACCCGGAGTGCGTACTTTTTGCGAGACCTTAAGCAAAGACCGCCAAAGTTGCCACCGAGGAAAAATTCAATCGCGTGCTCGTAACGTTTGAAACGTACGGATCACGTCACAGAAGCACATTCGGCCGGTGTAAAACGCGGGCACTTTTAGCTTACTTCCGCCCACGATTGCAGTGTCAGCTGGCGTTCCTGTTGGCACACGAGTAGCTGCGTACGTAGAATACGGAGCTCAAGTTTTTTTTTTATAGAGCTCTATGCGTGCATAGAATGATCTGTGGTTTGCCTTAGCCCTGTACAGTGGTTGGTGTATTCCTTGACAGTACAGTACAGGGTGGTAGGCCCTTCCCCCAGAACTGTGGGGTCTGACGTCCGCCCCGCTTCCGTTGGAGCGGAGTGGACGTCGGACCCCACAGTTCTGGGGGTAAAGGAGGGTTTGTTTGCCGTGGTTTTCTAGTCGAAGGCGATTTACGCGGCCGTTAAACCGGCCGGCAGAGATCCAGGACGCACACACGCAAACCACGGCAAACGAGCTGCAACCCGTACAACGGCGAACCACTCTGGATCCCTGTACCATGGAGCTGATAGCTCCATGCCTGTGCACCGACTTACGAAGGCTATGCCAATGCCGTAATACAAACCGAACCACCGCAGACATGTGCGGGTATACATGTACATGTACGTAACCCACGCACGTACGTGCGTCAGCTGTCTGCATCACGATGCCGAGTCGAAAAACCGCCTTGAAGCGTCTGTTTTTTAAGTTCTTTGTTGTTTCGTCCACGTTCGGACGAAAATGGGGGGAGGGGGCACAGCGATATATGGTTATGCCATCATGAATAATTCAAAACTATTCTAGAGCCCATCATGCACATAAACCGTGCTTCCCGAAAAATATATATTATTCATTTGGGGGGACCAATCGTGAGCCTCTTTGATTACACATGTGACGCAGTATTGAATAAACATCCCCATATATAATCACGATCTATGGAATTCCATATCTGCCGTCGCCCGTCGTCCGTCGCATTTTGCTTTTTGTTGTGTCCCAATTCTGCCATTTACCAGTTCCAAACATGCCATTTCCCGTCGTGCGTCGTCCGTCGTGCGTCGCCGGTCGTGCGTCGCCCATCAAATGGGTTGCATAGGACCTGCAATGGCCGGGGTTTAACAAATGACAACGTGATGATTCCATTCACGTCTAAGGATCTTTTCCCAATAAGGCAAGTATAAATCCCACTTGCAGTACTAGTCCCATAATTAATGCCAATACCCCAGCCCTTTGACAAGAAAATGTCGCCTTTCTGAGAATTCAACCAAGTGTTTTTTGGGAAAAAACATTTTCAGCGAAAATGTTCAGGCCAACTTATCCACTGTCTAATTCTAATTTGCATACTGTAAAAACGTGCCGACTTGTTTTCATCAAATTCTAGAAAGAAATCTGCCAACCGATACAGATATTCCATTTTGTCCTCTCAATTTCACCTTGAAATACAGAAATACTAGACAGAGGTGTGGATAACCAATTGTTTATTAAATGTATTGTTAGAGGGCAATTACCACTTGGTTTAAGTTTCAGAAAATTTGACGAGTTGGTTTTGTGGGTGTGTATGCCATGATGGATAGACCAATGAGAACAGGTTGTCCAGCACATCAGCATTATTTATGGGGTTAACAAGTAACGTTACTGTTTAAAAGACTTATGTGAGCCTACCTGCAACCAATTTGGAGTATACAGCAGATTTCATCATAGGTATACCCGCCCTCAAAATAATGTTGAATCAGTTCGTCTCTTTTGAAAACTATTAAGGAATCAAGCATTGTAAATATTTTGTTATTTACATTCTGTTCTGTGGGATATCGTGCAGGGACAGAGAGTAATATTACATAGGCTATAGACCTAACGTCAGGCTGTTAACGAGTAAAGTTACCGCGTCTAGAGTAATTAAGTTATCGAGAAAAACAATCTACCCAAACAAAAGTCTATTTTGTTAATTTATTTATGTAAAAAAAATGGTATCATTTCATATACACGTTACTTAACCGATGTCAGGATATTATTTCTTCTTTCAAGTAGAGTTCGGCGCAACTGCAAAAACGAATACATATTCTAGTTCTATTGCTAAAATGAGAGTCAGGCATGGTGAATCGAGCGAACAAGGACCTGTGCATGTGAAACAATCAAGGGTCAAAGTTAAAAATACCACTGCGCAATCGTTACCAAAAAAAAAAAAAAAACCACGGGCGACGCACGACCGGCGACGGCAGATATGGAATTCCATAACGGTAAAGCAGGCACGCGCGGGTACGGGTACGCGGTGCATGGTTACCAGCTAGCTGTAGGGCACGCCCTTCGTTAGCGTAATAAGTTGTGCTGCCACGGCACAGAAACATCAAGGCGTTTAGTTACGGACCTTGACAAGGCACGCACTTGAGCAGGCTGAGAGTGGGGCTACGGTTTCACTGGGAATCCGATTCACTCGCAAAGCATAACGGCCCGACGTTACAAGTACAAGCAAACCTGCTGCAGCGAGGGGTATTGCGCAAGACACCGTGCAGTGTTTCTACGTATAGCAGGCCTGACGGCCGTGGTTGTCAAAATCATCGCCCAACGCCTTGATCAAGGCTATGGTTTCCCAAAACGCAACACAGAGACCACCTTAAACAAGGCAGCGTTATCGAGGGTTTTCGGGGCAGAAGTGACAATACGTATTCAAAGAAAATGGCATGTGAGTAAATCAGAGGGTGAAAGGCAACTCTGAACATTTCTGATGCCGATTGGATTCAAATCAAGACTCTAAATTACATGACTCGGTCTAGCATTTCTTCTGCCTTCATACAGGATCCTGTTGACCCTCGAGGTCATGGCCTCTGTTGACTCCCCGTCTATCCATCCCTGCAGGGATATATCCAGTTTTGGGTGGGGGTGGATTTTTGTCCCAAGACTACTGTCCTTTTTTCACCCGTAAAAACATTCTCCGACCTCCTATCAGGTGCTTCAATTCCTTAAAACAGATAAATAGAAATACAATAAAAATTCGGAAACATGCGTAGGAAGGGACTCCCCCCCCCCGGATACGCCACTGCTATCCTATTGTTTCTTACCAGCTCATTCCGGATTGCCTCCGCTTGCTCAGTAGCGTTTACCTCAAGGGGGGTTCAAGGTGCCTCGGCCCTCCCCAGCCATGATGTCACTTTTAAGGAAATGAAAGCACTAACAATTTAGAAATGGCACTGCAACTTTTCTCAGAGGCGGGAAGATTCTTTTGCAGAAAAAAATCGGGATAGTCCTCTTTTCAGAAAAAAAAAATCTATGTTTACCTGCCCCTCGAACAAGACCTGGATGACTGCTGCACCAAACTTAAAAACTGCGTTTGCTGGCTAGGAGAGCGGGAGCCTAGGCCTAAATGTTTGACCGGATTAATTCAGTCACCGTTTGTTGATAGTGCTAGACTCAATGTATGGACTCAATTCTGATATTGTCGTTTCGTATAAAATCGCTCTATTGATGCCAAAGCTATCAGATAAGCTGAGTTCCACGTTTGCCTGAGGAAAGTCAACTTGACACAGGAGCTGTATAAGGCAAGTGTCATATCAGAGCTTCTTGTGTGACCGCAGTTACTCAGTTGGTTCAAGGCTGTAGAAGATTTCCTTATTTTGCAGACAATGATTTCCAAGTCCACTGACCCTTGGTTTTGATAGACCCTCCTCAGACTGACTTTGATCCTATCTAACTTAGTTGATAAAACGTTAAAGGTGATCTGTAATCACACACGACAATAATGACGCGACAACGCTGCGATATCATCCGACCTTGGTTATTTGGGTTAGTCGCTGTTGCTGCTTTGTCGACGATGATCGGAGCGGATGTATATTTTGTCGTCATCTCCAGAAAACAAAACTGCCACAGACTGAAATCTTGATCTGGTGGTAACCTATGTTTTTTTTTGCTTGGTCGACTTTTGATGGATGAAGCATCAGCGAATATTCCTACAGCGAATGTGTTTCACACTCTTTGCGTTCAGAAGTTGAGTGCTCTGGGTACCTCCCTTGCTGGCCTTCTAACAGTCTACCAAAAGAGGACTGAGGACTCCTGGCCACAGAAGACTTTGATTTGTTTCCGCAGCGTATTACTTTTTTATTGGAAATAGGGCGCTAACTTAACGCCCATCTCCCCATCTTCTAACGGCCGATTTCCGACAATTTTGGAAACAGCTGAACGCTCCAATTGTTAGTTGTTTCTTCGATCGATAGTCTTTGGCCTCACTGTAAAAGCATATATGTACTATAAAGATTAAAAATCCTTTGCTCTTAAATGAATCTTAATCATTTTGATTGCATCCAACCCCTAAGTCAGTAAAAATTATCCGATAGCGAGGTGTAAATAAAAATAAAAACAGAAGCCTAAACTGCACACATGTTTACACGAAAACAAAACTGATTGCAAGAAAGAAACCCAATTTGAACAAAATTGAAAAACGTATATGAATTCGAACGCGTGTTAATGAAAGGGAACTTGTGTTGCAGAAGTTGGTCCGAAAAACCTTTATCTTATTTAATTGCAAGATGGTAATAAACACCGTCATTTTTGTAATTTCATACAAATACAAATAAAACAGTTCTTGAAAACCTTTGGTATCAACGGCACATTTCCGTGTTGGCTCGCTGAGAAGGAACACAGAAGAAGTTGAACTATCACCACAATAAAAATTGGTGCTGTTGTGCGCATATACACACCAGAGCTGAAGAGAATTCTATAAATTATGTCAAAACCTTTTCACACGCAGAAACGCGTAGGATTGGGGAAAATATCGTCAAAGGGAGAAGTGGTACAAGTAAGCATGCAGGGTCACTCCATCGAAAAGAAAGAAGCCTAAATGAATAATGGCAGCTACATGTACATGTAAAAACCCACCAAAGCGAACCTTTTCATGCTTTTTATGCATGTATACTGTACTAACAAATAAATGTCAGTGAAACACCTTGTTTGAACTCTGAAAAAGCAACGTAGGTCTATTGAGTCAACCTGTACACATGCATGCAAACGTGTATTCTCAAACTGCATTTTATGTGACTTCCTGAGTATGGCAATGCACATAAATAGTATTTCTACTTGGATAAAGTCAAGACTTTTTTCTCCTTCTGGTCTTTCTGCCTCCGACGTAAGAACAACAACAAAGCAATTAGAATATTGCCACACGAGGAAAGATGCGTTGATATTTTGATCAAACATGAAGTTCACAGACTTACATGCTTGTGAAGAAACTGCGCAGACTTTGAACTGGTTAAGTCCCAAAGTTGCGCCTGTACAATTTTCTATTGTCGAAAGTACCTTCCCGTAGATGACGAAATTGATTTTAAAAAAGACGCAAAAACGTCTGAAGATTTCCGCCGGTACATGTTCAGACTAGACCCGGGATTCTCACGTACGTAGGGCAGAAAGGTTACTTCTCTCCGTCAGAAAAAAATTATCTAAGGGACGAATCTCACATCGCACGTACTAAAATGTTTCCACATCTGCCAACCACACCCTGTAGGAGAAAACATCTACCCAGATGTTTAAAAAAATTGACATCAAAAACCTTTTTGACAAACAGCTACTGGGGTTATTTAACTGGAGCAGCGGAGTGCTGCAGAGCTCACCAAAGGTATGGCGGAATTTTGAAACGACATTGTCCCACTGAACAAGCACTATCAGGTATGTATTGTTGTGTACGTCTGTATGATTTCGACTTCAAGGTTCTTTGATATGACAAAAACCAAACCCAAATGAACAAACAACCAATATTTAATTGCTCGGGTTTTGTACCCATGTGAGTTGCATGAATTCTTGCTACTTGCCAAGAGACTGTATACACTCGAAGTCAACCTGTCATGTCAACTGTTTTTTCGTTTCACAGCGTTCTACTTTGTTCTAATGGATTATCAAATACTTATAACCTGCAGTCTTGCAGCTTTTCAAGGGTGAAACAAATGAAATATCTCGCTTCAAAAATACCCGTCAAATAAACAGATAATGGGCACGGAATGAGAAGTGTCAGCCAACCTCACACATCTTTTTGAGAGACACAACAATTTTAGATATTATGGATGCCTTTGCATGCCCGATCGATACTGATGGCCACCTTGAGATCTACGAAATAAACGGTGCAAAACAAGTTTTTTCGCATTTGAAATTTCGCAAGAGCAGTGTCATGTAGGTTTAGAGGGTTTCCCTCTCCAACCAGCAGTTCATATTTCCTGATCAAACCCAAATCTCACGGGAAACTCCAACTGCGCGAGTGACATAACACATTGTGTTTGGGCTACAGCAAATACCAAGCTCAACTACGTTTTCAAATGGCATGGATCAGACAAGGGGTTTCGACGAACAGGTTGCAGAACGCGACCCTTTCGAACTTTGATAAAGAGCCAGACAGCGTTAAAGGGGACACTGAGGGTTTTTTAAACACGGAAATAAAAACTGGATTCAGTATGTGTCACACAGGACCCATGGCTGTGATATAATACCTCTTCAGATTTATAACAACGTAATTGGTTTTTACAAAATAAATTTTTGAAGATGAAAATTACTGGACCTTACTAATGTATTGAGTTGTGACAGTATTTCGAGCATTTTGCGCTAAAAGTTCCCATTATAAATAATTGCTTTGCAGTATACATTCTTTGCAGATTTCGGTTAATTCACAAATAAAGTAAATGGAGCCACTTCCAAAAGTATTTTATTTGAAGTAATAACATTTTGAGAACGTTGATAAGAGTCTGTTTTTTCAACGCGCAACGTGCCTCCCAAACTAAGTTTAAAATCTCAGAGACCTCATTTAAAGGGATGTCTTGTCTTTAAGTTAAAAATAAAATCTACCGGTCCGACACCTTCTACCAGATGGACAGCTGTTTACTTTCCCCGGGACAATGAGGGCTAGCTCCCTCGGTTCCAATCTAAATCACACGGGACTTGGCAAAGTATTCCTAGCTCTTCATGGTTTTCACCCAACGTACATTTGATCCATGATTTCATCAGCTTTATTTTTGGAAATTTTTTTTGTTCAGCGATTCAAATCAACTGTGAAGTTTCCCATGGATGTAGCAAAACTTCTCCCAAACGACAGTTGATAAAATGACGTTGTCAAAATTGCGTGGATTTTACTTTTCCTCCTTTTCCTTTATTTGGCACACCAACAGTGCCTTTGTCTGATATTGGCCAGACAGATTACATCGGTCGTACGGCTCAAGGCTAAAAGCATTGTCCCACTAGAAGAAAGCCTCCTCAAAGGAGATTTAAAGAGCGTGTGCACAGTAATCTAAAAAAAAATCAACCCTTGAAATGTAACCCCTGTTTCTCATTTTTTTTTTTCAAAATTTGTGTTGCCATTTTACTGAGAGCTCTGGATCTTGAAGCCTTTGGGTTTTCACGCCACTGTTGTTGAGTTCATCACTGAACAAGTCTCTACATGTCCATCACAAGTCCATCATGAATCATTCAGTCGCAAGTTGCAAACTTATCAAATGAAAATCCATTCATATGATTGTTCACGCCGTCACTTATGACTGGACTTGTGAAAGGACTTGTGGTGGACTCAGAAACAATACTTGTTTCATGATGTATGCTGTATGAATGAGCAAAAGTGTGATGTCATGATTCTGAGCTGAAATTTCAATGTTGCAACGCTTTCAGCGCATAGCGTTAAAGCACAAACAGATCATCCAAAAAGAAGTTTGATTATTTTACTATTGTAATGTTCTGCTTCGTCGGTGATCCATTGATGTGTAAAGTACACGGCAAGGAGCCAACAACCCTTTGTCACAAATGGTTTCAGTGAGCGAGTTTTGAGTCCCTGACCTGAGAACTTGACCAGAAAACTCCTAAACTGAACGGAGTCTTTCCATGACATCACAGAGATAGAGTACCCTCGGTTGTTTTACATATAGGAGTAGAAAATGCACAACTTAAATTCAGTGCCTGGATCCTTTTAAAGAATGGTCAAGAATCCACGGCTGCGTCTGAGTTCTTGGCTTCGTAATGTGCCCGAGCCTCCAGACAGGGCGAGTTCAACAATCGCAAAAATAAATCGCGTTCATTGGACAAAACTCAATTGTGTGCCCAATAGATCACTTCATTTTCGAAGATTCCAGGGCAGGGGAAATGGGTTCGTCTTCAGAAGAATGGAGATTTAGAGGTTCATGAACACAACTGAAAGTTTTCAACAAAAAAAAAGCGACACGAACGTAGCCATAATAAACGAAAGTTGCTGCAAAGTATACACCTTTTTGTTCGGTATGGCACCCTGATAGAAGCATTCTTATTGGACAAAGGTGTGACGCACGTGACCTGAGGCTGAATTTGGAGGCGATCGTGAATTGTGTTACGGACCTGCATTCGTGCATAGTCTGTTTCAGACCTGACACGGGCCGACCCTTCCGTTCACTTATTTTGTCCTGCTCCGTGGTATCTCCCCGCTACAAGTCTCGAGCTCAAACTTGATCCACTGCAATTCACTACATACACTTTAAACATGGTAGCTCTGTTTTTTCAACTGATTGTGGTTTTATCCTTTCAGCTGATCTTTCCTCATGTTCATCTTGTGTATGCTGGTGTCCCTGCTGGCCAAGGATACCTGACAGTAGATAATGCTGGTGACCAGCCACACAAATCACCAGAACAGATCGACAATGTCAAATCAGTATCACCTACCACCGGTCTGATTGCCTCACGCCAAAGTCGGTCTCTTGCGGGCCGTCACGTTGAAGACCTCCCTGACGATGAGTCTCGAAGCCCCGTCCATCCTCAGAAGCCCAACGACTCTAATAAGAACAGGTCCGAGATGAGAAAAGATTTCAGCGAAGATGAAACTTTTAATCCACAACCGTCTGCAACCTCTGATCACTTTGGTAGTGGTAACTCATCCGAATCTTTGTCACCCACGCCGCATCCATCCTCCGTCGTCTCCTCATCGACAAGGGAAGACATTGAGCGGCGTGCTCGCCTGGAAATGCTGAAGCGCACATTTCTTGATCAACTTGGCCTGGTCAAACCGCCCATCGTGACCCGGCCCAAACCTGAAGTGCCTGCAGTCGTGCTCAATCGACTTATGCATGATGCTGAGCGGAACAATCAACGTCCCCACCGATTGACGAACTCACACCCCAGTCAGCTTGTGGTTTTTGCAGACAGGGGTAAGTTTCCCACACTCACTCATGAACCATTATAACTCCATGCCCACCAGTCTTCAAAAGAAGGTTCATGCTTTTGTCTTCCCGTTTGCGTGTGCGTGAATTTTCAGCTGCTGTTATTCCATATGATATTCTGATTATTTCATAGGATTTTTCAATTATGAAGAAGTGCACCTGATTTGAGGAAATAAGCCATGCATTCGATTTGCTTTAAGGGTAATTTACGTGTTAGAAACACGTTTTCATGAAAAGCAGCAAATTCCGTTGATTTTCGTTCGAATTAGCAGCAGAACGTTTCAAATGTTTGTTCAGGAATTCGGATTGGTTCTTGTGCATATAAATGTAGAAACCGAACAGTTATTAGAAGCATTAAGTTTGAATTCATTTGAAGGCTGAAATCACTGTGTGCCAATCTGCAATAGCTACTGCAGGACTATCAAATCGAAAAGCATAAATCAAATACAAAAAATTAACATTGTTTCGGCTGGACGGGAAAACGAATTAGAACAAAAACTCGACCAAAATCAATGTTAGTACTACAATTAGAACAATCACATAAGAGGAAAATGACCAGTGAATGAAACATTAACTGAAGCACATTCCAAACGTTGACATGATTTGAAGACAAACTTATGCAACGAGGATTATAGACAGTGTAAAGTGTTTTTGTTTTGTCCTGTTTGTCATTTGTCTGTCCTGGTATGTTAGATTGCTGAGTTTTCTTTGTCTCTCCATAGGTTGGGGTACAAAAGCGTTTTTGCTTAACCTTAAACCTAAATGTCGTCGTCTAATTTATCAAATGTAAAATGATACATTATGTAATGTCGCTCAAGTTAATGGCCATGCACTCAGTACTCAAGTAATGTGAATCATGTTTGCTTATTGTAAAGAATGACAGCATTGAAATAAATGTTTCATTCAATAAAAATTCAGACTTTATTGCAATATTCTCCAATTCACAGAAGCAGCCTGGCGACCTGCCAAGTTTAATTCCTTTCCCGTTAAGGTTAAAAAGCAGCTGCCAAGCTTTAAAGTTGGCTGCCAAGCTTAACATTATTTTGAGGGCCATATCGTTTGCCATATTTCACGAGTGATGATACGATACCTTGACCAAAAATAAAGTTTCCCCGAATGTCTTAATTATCATGCTTGTGCGGTCTGGTTGCGTATAAACGATATCAGTTAGCACACACAACATTGTACATGTCGTTTAGGTCATTACATTCCAACAATCACATTGCATGACATGTGAAGAACATGTGAAATAATATAACATGTAAAGCTAGTCTTTAGTGCAGTCGGTGTGATATGAAACCTAGACAGTCCCAATAACGATAAACACTACGTTCACATCGTCCTCTACACACTGCCATGTCATGTGCAATACGTTCTGAACATGATCTAAAATCATGTACAGATATACGCATGCAGCAACCGGTAGAACAACATTTGCTTTCACGAATGTGTTGCGCTGTCCATGTGGACGATAAATTATGACAGATTGGAAAATCCAAACCGAAATCCAAGCTGTACTCTGTTTTAGCCATTTACATGAATGATTAGTGAAGGTTGTATTCTGACCAATCACAGCCGTGATTTTATGTCCAACATGCATGCACAAAAGCCCGACATGCGTGCACGCGCGTATGATGGTGCGCACGGCTGGTGCATGTAGTGTGGCATTGGAGAAGAGTACGTGCTGAGTGCCCACGTGCACAATGAGCGGGGCTTACTGGATCGCAGGTACAGGTAGTTGTTTTTGACACTTTGGGATCTATTAAGTATATTCCTGAAGGCCTAATCAGAAGATGTGAAAAATTCGACATCACGTCAAAAACTATTTAGAGTGACCCACAGGTCAGAGAAGAATGTTGCATGTTTCAGGTTTCCGTAGCCTACACTCTAAAAAGGCGCTTAGGTCGAATTCGGGCGCCGTGTTCTTGACACGGGTTTCTTGTTCTCGCACTCGAACGGCGGGAACACGACTCAAGAACACTGTTCTCGGAACAGGATCACACACCACCTCCTTGTCAGGGTTTTACAGGAACACACGGAAAAACTTGTGAGATTTTGATTTTTGAACAGCTGGAAAAAATAGAGAATTTTTTTTGAAAAGTTGGAGACAAAAGGAAGTTTTGCCATATTAACATTATTTATTTTTCACAACACAGAAGTGAATGTTCCCGTTTATATAGAAAAGCATGCAGCCCAGTTGTTTAAGCTTTAACTCTCGAATAATTTACTACAACATGGACGCCGCCATGTTGCTTGTCACTTACCACAACCGATGACCAATTGTACGTTCCCGGCGTTCGAGCGGCCGACCCAAGAACGACAAATCAAGCTGTTCGTGAACATACGAGAACACGCCGCCCGAATTCAGCCTTTGAGTTTAAATACACTTCTGAACACTTTCCCTTTCGCGCTCTCCGAGACAGAATACACACACCGCGGAGAATTGACGCTGTTTTCATGTAGGGCACCGCATGGTAAATCGAATGCTATTGAAAGCATGGTCAGGCACCAGACTATTCCTCATTAACATACGCATCCAAGAATTTTGGACATGTAAATGATCTAATTCCAGGGTGAGAGAAGGTAGCCACGGGGCCACAATGCTCCATACTATAGGAACGAGGTTGTTTAATGGCAAAAAAAAAACAATTCTTAAGCCCAGATAATGGGCTAAAGGCTGTTCCTGCAGTTGTCCGACACAAAGTGACATGGAATTCAATCAAATTGCATAGACAAAAATATCAAATCCACTGGGAAAACCTGTAAAATGACACGGAAGGACGTATTGCTGGTGGTTGCCTGTTCTCAGTTGTGTAAGCTTGGTAATTAATGTTTTTAAAATATCAGATATTAATAAAAGGAGGAAGGGGACGGTGGCGTGTCTAGGTTTTGAGTCCGGGGCACTATTGTTCCTGAATCGATAGCCCATTTTTCCAGCCATAGGAGAACGAATTTACCCTTCCCCATCAAAAGAAGGTGACAACATGGGCGGAGATCCCAAGGGTGGGGGATATACCCCCCCCCCTTTTTTGACTTGGGAATTACAAATAGAATACCTCCCCCCCCACACACACACTTTTCAAGTCACTGACGTTATGCGCACCCGTAGCCTTCCCGTATTGAAGTGGCACCTTGGACAATGTGCCGTGTAACGCTCCGTACAAGCATAGAGCTATACTTGGAGGAACACAAAGATGACCTTTTGACCTTTCAGAAATCATTCCTCCCACATGAGTAGTACCCAGGGTCTAACCAGGATATTTTGCGGCCTCTCGAACAATCAGAAGGCCAGATTTGGCCCCGCGTCACCCTCATTAGCTTAAAATGAGGAATGGGAATATTCCATTTTCCGCGGGGGTGTAGGTAATTTAAGGAGGGGCTTTGGTGGCATTTTGAAAATACAGGAAGGTTCCATTTTAAGTAGGGTTTTGAATTTGATACAAGCTTACGTAGCTAACGTATTAGCTAATACATTTTTCTCTAGAGTAAGATTTTCTTTACGCGTGTATGTACTTACTCACAGGAGTGTACCATTGTAAGAAGGGTTTCGGAGTTGAGTTCTCATTATGTACTGATGACGTATGCGTAAGATTTCCTTCACGCGTGCATGTAATTACGTGTGTATGTAAGCCTACGGTACGGTACCATATGCAAGTGGCCCATATAAAGTAAGAACATTTGTACATACAGTAGATACATACAGCATGTATACACCTATTAAATGGAATACCACAAAAATCAATAAGAGTACATTTTAAAAATTGAACCAGTAAATACCTAAAAGACCTACCCATTTCCAAACACAAGTGGCCTTGCCTCATGATAGTATATGTACATGTACATCGGTATGACTATCAAATAATAATTCTCAGGTCGGATATTGGCCGGAACTTTTGCACAATATTCCACAGCACGACGAATAAATTTACCTCTTTGCTACGTGTTAAAAATCCCCAACTAACGTTATGCCACCCTCAAGAATTCTTTATTTTATACGATGCTGTATTTTACATTTAGGTTCCACAATAAAGAACAACAGCAATGCTCCGCTCTGACTGAATTTGTAAAACGTGCACATGTACAGGTGGATAAAACCAAAATAGGATACGTTAGCACTTACCGTTTGTGACAGCCGATCCTGGTGAATCCTCACTTCCTCCAACTACTCCTTCCTCCATGCTATGACACGAATCTGCTACTGGCATGTAGTAACGAACCTTTGCGTGCCCTTCATCCGCTCGCAATGAAGATAACGTTGGGCAAACGTTTAAATTCACCGCGAATTTTGGACGGTCCAATCATGTAACTAAACAGGATCGGACTTGTCGGGTTCCATTTTGTCGTCCATTGATGACTCAGCGTTGTGACGTCACGGGATCCCAATACAAAGACAAGTTTGCCTGTGCAACCACGCACGTACAGTTCATGTACATATACTATCACGAGGCAAGGCCACTTGTAGTTGGAAATGGGTAGGTCTTTTAGGTATTTACTGGTTCAATTTTTAAAATGTACTTTTGTTGATTTTTGTGGTATTCCATTAAAGAGGTGTTTACATACTGTATGTATGTACTACTTGCATATGGTACCGTACCGTAGGCCTACATACACACGTAACTACATGCACGCGTGAAGGAAATCTTACGCATACGTCATCAGTACATAATGAGAACTCAACTCCTAAACCCTTCTTACAATGGTGCACTCCTGTGAGTAAGTACATGTACATACACGCGTAAAGAAAATCTTACACTAGAGAATAATGTATTCTGCGTTTAATTGCTACGTACTAGAGAACTTGTATCAAATTCAAAACCCTACCTAAAATGGTACGTTTCTGTAATTTTAAATGCCACCACAGGCACTCCTAAAATTACCTACACCCCGCGGAAAATGGAATATTTCCATTCCTCATTTTATACCTTCTGATTGGTCGAGAGGCCGCAAACAATTTGCAAATTATCCTGGTTAGACCCTGGGCACTACTCACATGTGACAAGAAACCTCCGCCTATGTTTAACAGTTCCGCTGACGCTTGGATTCACCGCTGGGTAGGGAGTGCCCTACGTACAATTTGCTGAGGATGGGGATATTTTACAATACATGTAGTTATTTTCCTCAAACTAAGATGCTAAACGTTATTGTCTTATATAGATACGTCATTGTGATTGTGGAGTAGTTTCCTCAAACAGAAGAATTTCTATTCATGGATAGAGCAACGTGGGTTTGTACTGTTTGACGGGTTAACTTTACTGCTTTTATCTGCAATATATACTGCAATCACATCACGAAATCGCATCTCTTAAATGAATTTGGTTTTAGTTTTGTTTCAAGCAAACGTGCGTTTTCCTTCTCCTTGGTTTGGTTGTATTCGGCATTTTTTCAACAAGAAAAATTAACCAGTCTTGAAAATGTATGTTTCCATGGTATCTGGCTTAAATGGGGCTATAAATTACGTGAAATTTTCACTATTTCAATTGAGTTTCAATTTCTCCCTCATTTTGCGTGATTGGCCTCCCCCCCGTCTGCAAAATAATTATTCTAGAATGATCTATTGTTTCTCACACCAGTGCCAAAATATTTCATTCATAAATACCTTAGTATGGAATTCCATATCTGCCGTCGCAGATGTGTGCCATGGTGGATAGGCCAGTGAGCACAGGTGGTCCAGCATATGAGCACTATTTATGGGGCGAACAAAGAAACATTACTGTATAAAAGACTTATGTGTGCCTATGTGCAACTCACGTCATGTCTAAAGCAGATTTCACGGTAGGAATACCCACCGTCAAAACAGTGTTCAATCAGTTCGTCTCTTATAAAGGTTATTAAGGAATCAAACATTGTAAGTAATTTATTTTATACATTCAGTTCAAAGTTACTCTTGTATTTCCGGTGTATGATATGTTGGGATATCGTGGAAGGACAGACAGGCATGGCGGATCAATCAAACAAGTATGTGAAAAGATCAAGGGTCAAAGTAAAAAATAGCACTGCGAAAGCGTGACAAACAAAGCGACGGGCGACGCGCGACGCACGGGCGACGCACAACAGGCGATGCACGACACGACGGACGAAGCACGACGGGCGACGCACGACGGCAGATACAGTCTCCCTATTCAACAACGTGCAATTTGACTGTGTATTAACACTATTTTGCCCGCTGAGAAGTGAAATGCCCACGGCGTAATTCACGAGCTAGCACCTGGATACGAGACAGTTTAATCGATTCTGATTGGTCAAGAGTCTGTGTGCACGCGGCTCTGAACGGTATTTAGCCGGCTAAAGTAGGCAGCGCCCTCTTTGATGCATCTATACCATTAAGCCTATATAGGTTATTAAATCTCCACGAAATTCCAAGTAGTTGGATATGGATCAAAGATGTTTTGAAAGAAATATGTGCCCAGGGAATGCCACGGAAAGAGCCGAGCCGTAGAACAACAGTGTGCTCACCAAACCTCACACTTGTGCACCTTTGAACGGCGAACGTTTTTTATGGTATGCCGAATCGTCGAGTAAAATACCTGGTTCTTTTCAGAATCACACAACTCCAAAGAGGTTTAACTTCCAGTTTTAACTTAAGTGGTGTTACAGCAAACATTCTATACTTTGTGTATGTCAATGATGCAAACCTAAAAGTCTCATTCACTGGTCACGTTCAGTCTTTTTCATGCGAGGACATCCGTCCTAGCTCCTCTCCCACCTACTAAGGTCCATCAGGGAACAAAGATTAATGAAACTTTTGGTGCTTGCTTTCATCTGCAGATGAGGTTGACTGTGGTCCTGATGTAGCTGAGGGTACCTGTTTCAGGTTCAGCGTTCCTGAGCAAACGGACAATTCAGTAGTTTTCTCTAGCCACTTGTGGGTCTACATTACTCACGCCCCCGGTGGTGCATCTGTCTTCGTTGGTCGACCCCAGCATCACTATGACAGCAGGAGACGAGTCCTCGCCTCCAGGAAATTGTACTCGCGGGAGGGGTGGGTGGAGCTGGAGATTCCCGTCGATAAGCACAAATGGAACCGACATTACCACTACTTTGAGATCAGTACCAAACCCCTGCAGGCCGGTGGTAATCGTACCGTAGCCATGGAGACGCAACATCGCCCGATGCTGCTGCTGGCCATGGCGAAGGCTGACAGGTCCGGCCGGGTTCCCCGGAGCGTCGGACAGTGCACGACCGGCCAAACCAGTTGCTGTATGAGAGACTTCCTGGTGAACTTTACAGTGATTGGTTGGGATTCCTGGATCGTTCAGCCACTTACCTTCGATGCTCACTACTGCGCAGGGGAGTGTAGCGTTTCTTCTCGTCACTTCCTCAAAGATCACACAGAAATAATCGCTCTCCTCCTGCAGCACCAAGAAGCAGCGAGCGACATGAAGCTGTGCTGTGTAGCAAACGATGTCAGCGACCTTTCTGTGATATACCTAGGCAATGATAACGCAGTGCGTCAGAGGTATATTGACGTTGTAGTGGAAAACTGTGGCTGTCTTTAGCAGCCGTATTCTCTGCAAAAATAGTGTCCTTTTTGTCGGTAGTTGCTTCTTCAAAAGACAAAAGGAAGGGGTTGGAGCACACAACCCTCGATAAACGAAACGGGGCACCGCCTAAAAGTATATAATAAGGAGTATAAAAACAGCTGTCATCTGTTTTTGTAGTTGGTCTTTACTCCTTGAAACCTCAAACTTGACGTATCTTATTTTTTACTTCTTATAGGAGTTATCATTGACCTACAAATAAAAAATTTCTAGGGGATGTGTCTAAATCAGAATTGCCTTAAAAACACTGTCATTTTCCATTTTTAGTGAGCCATTTTGTTTATTTACTGCTGAGGTCTGTTTCTAATACTTACACAAAGCATGGTCTTCGCCACAATACTTCCCGGTGGGGCAGAGCGCTCAAATAGTTAACTGACATACAACGGTGGAAAGGAGTCAATGCCGAGGTATTTTTCCATCGGTTTCCCTCTTTGTTTCTTTCCATTTTTCTTTTATTTCTTTTTAGTTTTGAATTTGTTTCCTCTAAGGGGCAGCGCCCCTTGCTCTAGCTCTCGATGCTCCTGACACTAAGAGAGAGCTCTAAGGTTCACGTTTGGGGTTATGATCGGATTTATAAATAGTGTTTAGCTCCATTTAAATACAATTTAACTTGACACTTTGAAATGTACTCAGATAACTGATATGCTGATATTTTCTTCGCTGATTGTTAACACGATAGCTGGCAAGAGATTTGTGAAATGAATGGATGACAGCAACACTGTTGTGCCCTTCTGATCTGTTTGGCTTGGAATAATTTAGAAACGCCACAAAGACAGACTCCATCTGTTCCCAATCCCAACTATGAAATTATTATGTATTTTGCATTGAAGAAAAGCCATTTGCGTAAACACTACAAACAAAACATTACATTTAGTAACGAAATAAGCATACAAATACAAGTGACAAGAAGATATTTTTTCATGCTTTTGTTATTTACTAGATAGCTTCATAATACTAGCACCTAATAAATGTAACTCTGGTAGTACATATAAATTGACCTTATTTCCTGCATACATTTTGTTCATCTTTTTGACCACAATATACCAACACTATCTTCAGTCACTCACCTGATAAAGAGAAGCTTTAACGTATAGAGTATCGAGGAAATTCTCACTCTGCGACACGCTGGCCATATGTTTTTTTCACAGAGCATACTTCAGGAGTCGTCTACAGCTTCACAGTCATGTGAATTAGCGCCATCATCGACCGAAATAGAAATGGGCGATTCACAATTATACCTTTTTACTTATAAATTCACAAATAAATTCATTCGTTTTGGCTATGAAACAGGAGACTGGCAATACGGCAATCTTGTGTGCACAAGAAAAATCACGATTTAAGGTCTTTTACAGAACACTAAAAATCCCGCTTAGATTGGAAACTAATAGCAAAACGATTTAATCGGATTTTCTGAAGAAAAAAACGAACTTAAGACAAAAACCGGAGAGAAAATGATTAATTAAAATCGCACTCCTGTAGGGCTTCGTTTTCGCTTACGCTCCCAGGCCATTTGTGCGCATGCGTGTATAATTATGAATTTATCAGTGAAAAGGATATATGCCTCCTAAGAGTTTGCATGCTTGACCAATCACAAGGCACGAAATCTGTCGACCTCATTGATCTCCATTATAATGGAGATAAACAAGTTACATTCACTGTGATTGGTCAACGTGTTGCAAACTCTTGGAGGTGCACTATCGTGAAACGCCCGTATTGCATGGCGAGGCAGATTCCATAACGTATTGCTACTGATAAAGTAGCTAATCTAAACAAGTTACATTCATTTTTTTATAAAGATCATCTGCCCTTAATTGACAACTGTCCAGCGTGATCTAAATACCGGCCTATTCTAACCCAGAGCGTCCCTTTAATAATTGGTGTTTGTATGTTCCGTTCTGGCCTATTTGAGCCACCGTTTTATTAATACATGTTCCCTTTTATGGTTGTCTTGGGCCACGACTACTGATGTATCTGAAGAGATGGTCCCGATGAGGCGACATTCAAAATAGAAAGTTGTTTCCTTTCTTTTCCTCACAAAAGCGTATAAACAAACGACACAGGAAAATATAGGCCTACCGAAGTTTAAGTAGACTCGGAAATCCTCAGACTCGTTAAATTGTTGCCCCCTCCCAGGTTCTACAACTGCCTGGCATCTCGCAGTTACAAATGCAATGTGAAAACATAAAGTCGGTACCTGTACATGAAACTCCTCCCTGGTTTTTACCAGCCCATTCAAACCCTGAACAAGTCACTTCCAGTTGTATTGTTATTGTTATAATCTGCTGCAGATAGCACTTGTAAGTTGACCCCTGATGGCGTACTTCCGGAACCCTTGGATAGGAAAAATAACGTGCAAAAATTTTAGAATTTGTAATATTTTTTCGTTCAGTAAACTAAAGCCGTATACAGGCATTTTGTAAAATATTTGATAGCATATTACTTTACAGAAACTGCAAAATTACTTGACCCCTCCGAAAGAAATATATTGCCAAAATCAACCTATCACTTCAGAAAATCTAAAATGCATGAACAGTCCAATGCGGTGGTCTCGTATGCAGATCAACAGTTACGGATTTATACTTAAGAGTCTTTCGGTAAAAAGCCAAAATAACAGCAGACCAAAATATTTTAAGGATTTTGTAATTTACACGTATGAGGAAATAAACTTAAAACAATAACCTGCCCCAACGACAGATTCTAAGGTTTAATCTATCCTTCGCTGGCAAGAACTGCGTCAGGTTAACTCGATTGAATCTAGAACCCATCTACTCCTGGGAGGCAAATCTTTGCGAGGTTATACAGTCTCGTTTTAACGAAAGCACGGGGAATGAAAACAAACATGCATGAACAAGGAGACCTGGGAACGATATTGCAAGAAGTGAAAGGCCGTTGATAAAATTCGTTTTTATCCATCTCCAGGTGAATTTTTAAACGTATTACTCGAGGAAGACAAAGGGAAAATTCCGACAGTTTATCGAACGTGATAGGACGACCCCACGTAAAATCCCCGTAGGCTGACAGGGTTCCGGAAGCCTGCTGCATGACCTTTCACTTTCAGGCTCTGTTGTGAAGGGAACTAATGACGTGTTCTTTATTGTCAACAGAAGTTGACAGACGGCAATATTTATAATCACAGTCTAAGGATTCTGTGTACAGTGACGTTGTTAAGCTTAAGTTGGTAGCAAATATAAGTGCTAATCACTAAAGCAATGTGTCTCTCGTCGAGCTTGAAGTCGGAGGGAATGATTTCTGGTTTATCAATTTATGCAGGTGTTTGCACATTTTTACCAGTATATGTGAAATGTTAAGTTCCATTTCGATGTCAAAACACCCAAACACTGGTCACGAGCAGTCGAGTTTAGTCAAGGATTTCGTTGTTTTTTCTGGGGTATTGTCCGAGGAGGGTGGGCAGACGAGGGAAGGATAGAACATGGCGGAATCATAAGATGGAAGAGACGAATTTCTCGAGAGGATGTGAACCTCGCTTGGCAAAGGCTCTTCCGTGTCTGAGGAAGCCGACGATTGACCTTGGCTAATGGTCCCCCCGGCGGTTTCTGTCGAAGCCAAGCACGCCCTCCCCAGATGACTCTGTGCTAGTTCGTCTGACATGAAAGACAACAGATCGTCCGTCTCGTAGGTTGCCGATGCAAAACTGTCTCTGTGACAGTGAAATGTGATTGTCCCATCGGCGTCCGATAAAGCGCCAATGTCCATTTCAGCGATGTTACAATTTAGGGTATGGGCTGCCTCTGGGGATGGCTCGATTCCAGTTGTACCACCTTGCGTTGATGTTCCAGACACCATATTAATGCGTGTTTCGTTTGGAGGGGTAGTCTTCGACTGTTTGACACCACTTGGGTGATTGAGGGCAGCATCAGAATGTTGCTCGGGAGTTGGACGTCCTCGGAAAATCAGTTTGTCCATTTCTGTTTCATCGGTGTCATCTGGAAAATCATCCAAATGGCGCCAAGAGTTTTTCTCCCTCCCGCCTCGTGGTCGTTTTCGGTCTTCAATGCATTCATCCATCGTTCTTAGGTATTCTAGCTGGTCAGATGAATGAAGGAACGGCATACTTGAACTGGAAAGAGGTGCCCTGCAAGATGGAGAAGAAACGTTAACCTCTCTGGTTATATGGTAGACAAACGAGAACACAGATCTTATTAGATTCACTACGAGATAAACCTAAAAACCCACAACCAAAAATGTTGACATCTTCCACAGTTTGAGAAAAACACATGGAGTGCACCAAAATTTAAAATAGCTCCATACGTCGACTGCTTCGATCTAATATTAGCACGATGTGCAACTTTGAAAGGAAGTCTAATATTTATTTTAGCGCCTTTTGAGCATCATGTATTCATATTTCCTACCGTCTGGCTATGCCAGCTTGTACGGCTTGTCTGATATCTCGCCTTGCTTCGATTTCCTCAGGAGCAGCCTAAAAACCAAAGTGAAAATGAACAAAGGAATTAGCTTGATTTCACAACAACGGTGTTTTCCAAAACAAACTATAAGCTTTCTCATGTTAACATTTTTTTCAGTGACTTCAGTCACTGTTCTATTCTGCTATAAAAAGGACTCACTATGCTGATCAGCTCTATATTATAAATTGCATTCTGTGACATCTTAAGTTGTAACATAGTCTGGGTGTCTGAAATGAAATTACGGGTTGAAAATATTTGTGTCGGAAATCTAATTCTCAAATAACTTCAGTCAGCAGAAAGGAGCATCAAAGATTTCAAAACTATTGGGGATTCCCTCGGATCCCGTAACAAGGAAAGGCAATTGACAGTTAAGGCATCCGAGTTAATTTGTTGGTGTATCCGCTTGGCACAATACGTACACTGGTATACGTACAAGGTTGCATTTTCTTTAAATTTAATCCCGCCATAACTCCCACGTCCGTACTTGATGATGCACGCAGCAACGTAGTAACTTTGGTGGTGCTAATTTCTTCAAAAACCAAATTTATTTACCTTAACTTAACTCAAAGGTATTGCTATCCGAACAAACGATACACCAAGCGTTGTGCAAGTAAGAATATTTGGTTTTAGAAATACATTTTGGTACTAATGTGCTGCGAACGAAATAGAACCGGTTCCGTACCAAGTTACGCCCACAGATCGTCTTCTTAGGGCTTTTCCTTATTACGTATAACAAGACAGCTTCAAGTGATGACGTCATCAGCTAAACAGAGACGGATACGTATACGCACGTGCACTTTCTGTTTGCAGCTTCAGAAGTCGAACTTCTGCAGAGTCGAATTCAATAAACTGAAATCGCCATAAAAGCGACAGGAGTTTGGCAGTTGCTTCAAACGTCGATTTTCAGTTGAACGGATGTGATCTTTCAAGATGGCGCATCATAGGAGAGGAGACATATTATAATGATATAGTGCGACAGTTTCTTTCTGCGATAAATTTTGTTGCAGGGGATATTAAAAGAGAAAATCTCACAAACCCAACATTACTGTTGTCAAAAAATGCAGGTTGCTACCATAATATGCTGATTACAAATTCGGAGAAATGATTCAAAATAGCAACAATTTCCCCCTCGCATTAGACACGATTTAGAACGAAACGCAGGTACCGAAATCCCCATATCTCTAAGGTATAGGCTTGGGATATGTCTCTGAAAACTCTCCAAAAGAGATTATAATTATACGATTACAAAAAACGATCAATTGTTGATAAAGTTTGCCTGAAATGTAGCCTATGAATCCTGCATCATGTTTGGGGCATGTCAGCGAAAAAGATTTTTTAAAACTGAAGATGAAAATATTAGACATGGTGGAACTCTAGTTGTTTCAATTCTGTCTGCTCATCAATGTCATCCTTAGACAGACGACCATCGCCACTTCACGATATGTCCATGGCCGGGGGCACCATTTGGTTTTAACACCGAAACAAAAAACATGCATGCGCATTGTCAACGGATACCACTATGATGTGCACAGTGCCTCGTTAAATGTCATCATTTGGAGATATTTTGTGCAAACATGTGATCTAAGGTATTCAATCTATTTGTTTGTTTATTGGGGATGTTTGGTTGTTTGTTTAAAGTTTTTTTTTATTGTTGTTCGCCTTTTGTTCTCTGTCTTCTCGTCTAAAAACTCTTTCTGACCTGAAATAAGAATTCAGACGCACTAAGAATAGTAAACAATCTTACCGGTCTCTGTTCCTTCTGTAACATCTTGCCAAATTCTCCCTGCCTAACCAAGGTAAGAAGGTCCCGGATGTTTGCGGAAGACCTAACCTTGAAGTCGGAGTTAATCTCATGATGAAGTCTCTGTAGAAAGTCATTCGGACAAGTGAGAAAACCGGTTTAAAAATGCGGGGCGAGTCGAAGTACAAAATGGCCTACAAAATAGCGATTGCTATAGCTACATCACGAGGATGAAGATGCATTGACTGGTTACTTTTTGCGTAATTTTCACTCCTAAGAAGCTCTCACCTGACTGAGCACAAGACAATCACGTCGGTGCTTTGGTAGTTTACGTAGATATGGAACCAACCATTTATGTGCGGCTATTTCGACAAGCAATATCAGACAGGCTATAATTGTACCAGCAACGAGTAGTAGTAATAATCCTGCAAAGACAAAATAGCGGGAAAATACAGGTTACCAATACTGAGCACACGCTGGTGGTGAGTCAGAAAATGCAACACCAGCATTGTACCAAGTGTGGGAAACGCACGAATGTAGGCCCACGTGGCCAATTCAAAGACAGGTGAAGACAACAGAGTTTAAACATGATCTGGGACATTGCGTATTTATTCTCATGGACTTGTGCAGAAACCGTTATCGATCTGTAACTTTTACCTACAAGAAAACCTAATCGAGTAAACCTTCAAAACTATGTTTAAACTTCCTAATGTTTCAACAAAACACATTACTTTAACATAAATAAACAACGTCTCTCTAATGTTGAAAGTCATCCTGAGCCAAAAGCAACTACATGTTCTCTATCAAATCCGACAAACAGTATGCATGATGCAGTATAATTTGTTTCCTCGAATTTTGAGAAAATTAACGTTAAGGTATCGCTCTACTCACAGACATAGACACGGTATTCCCTGATTAAGTGGTGATACACATAGGTAAGGCCAAGTGAAATCTTTTACAATGTACTGGCCACGGAAAATTTTGCGGTATATTAAGTGTTATGAAAGAATTTGGTGACCGGTTCGTCTCTTCTTTCAATGATTTTTTTCGCCTACTGCCTTTATAGTTTTACGCATCCCCCGCCCCCATTGAGCACGATTTGTCAACCTCCACGGAATTTGGAAAAATTACATCAAAAAGGTAGATCGCAACTAAAAACACACCCATGCACATGCACTGTGGACATCGCTAGACCATAGGGGGGGTAATCACGAAAATGACAGACTGACCGTTAGCAAACTTCAGGAGTTGATGCTACTTGATGAGAAAGCGAACACATACGCGCATTTGAGACGTCAGATCAAAATTTGATCAGACTTCACAAATTCACTTTTGTGTATATTTAATATTCTGGCTGCGGATTCGCAAAATATGAACACATTTCGACTCGAGGGAAATTATGCTGCAAATCTGCCGTGACGTCAAATTCACTTCGCTTTCACATTCCCTGTTGTATGAACGGACCTCAATAGCAGTCTTCATGCCGACAGCACCATGCTTTTCCCCACGAAACTGACTAAGCGACGCCCATGTACAAAAAGCATATACAGCCAGTGTACAAAATAATGGATATTTATGAATGCAAGGTAAGGATAATTTTGTGAGATGTCAGATGGAATGTTTGATTCCACTCGCCGAGTGCAATGCCACCCCATGAAATTGTTCTTAACATTGCACAAATGTGAAATATTCACTTCATGTTTGATACAATACCTGAACAAATCCTCTTCCGTTAGGAGATTAAATAGGTCACGCAAGCGTATTAACGTCCTTCATTTTGCGAAACAGCTTCGTGTCCGAAGCCCCACCCACTGGTACAAGGTAGTACCGTGCCATGTTAGGCTGGTTTCTGTCCCGACATTATTTTCCTCTTTCTTACTGGGAATGAGATATATAAAAGGGGGGCGGGAACCAGCAAAGTGAAATAAAGTTCTATTCAACATTTGGTCATCGATCGACATGTGATCACCAATCCATCAATCAGGATTTATGCAGAGACCGTATAATAACTAAACATGTAAAACTGTAACATGACGCGTTAATCAGAGTATGCCGAGTCTCACCGAGTATCCGGTCTAATAAGCACTTATGTGAAAGCACTAATCGTGTTTATTACATGCTGGTTGAACGACCAACAATTCATTATAAGGCAGGTTTAAGTGTCAGAGAATCAACAGCGGATCATCACGATCCTATGGAGGCGTAGGACATGAATAAAACAGTTTAACCCACTATTTCGCCCGGGCGGATTACTATTCGCCTGAGTGGATTACTATTTTGACTGGGTGGATTAATTGCAAAATTGTGGAGCACATAGGTATAATCCACTTGGGCAGAGGAGTCACCACCCAGGCGACAATATAATTTGCCCGGGTGAAATAATAACTTGCCCAATCGTAATATGCCCGGGCGAATTAGAAAAGCCAAAATATTTTTATTCATGTCCTAAATACGCTTCCTTACGACCTGGATCGTAAGGAGGCCCACAGAAAGTCTGAATTCGCAATACCCTCGTTGCATCGAACAATTTGGTTAGAGACCAAGCCTTTGTATTACCTTTGTACTGGGTGCAGCGCGGTAAGATGGCCACCGGCGGCTTCAATGTCCAATGTACGTTGAAAAAGGACATCGCGACTCTGACTTGTTATATTACGAAAGCCCTTTTGTGGCATCGAGTGTGTATTTCCAAAAAGTGAAGTACTATTGCAGTGTGTTGTTACAAAGTTTATTTTTTCAACTTCGATTTTACGAGATGTATTCTTCCAAAGTTTGTTTGTTCGAGATATATTTCTCCAGATCGTTCTGAGATCTATATTTAGATATATTGTTCTATCTTTGGAAACAAATGGTTGTTACAACAAAATATATGTTTCTAAGTTCGTTTTTGTGAGATACATTTTTTGAAGTTCGTTTTTACGAGGCAAAAAATCAAATTTGAAAATACATATTTCTTGAAAATTAACGAGGAAAATGTATCTCTTGAAAAAAGACAAAACAATGCCTCATAAAAACAATTTGTTTCTAAAAATAGATCTCACAAGAACGAACTGCAGAATACATATATCTCGCACAAAAAAATTTTAAAAAAATATGCTCATAAAAACGAAGTTAAAAATACTTTATAAAGACGAACGTCGAAAAAATCTTCACTTTTTGAAGGTATTATATTGTTTTGATGGCACTCCAGGGCTTTTGTATTAATATATGAGTTCCGTGATAGAATTCAACACATCCGAAGGATTTGATACTCAATGGCGAAACATGATATATTACAGAATCAAATTACCGTTTGTAATCGATTAGATTACCGTTCGCAGAGACGTGTAGGCCCAAACAATATTTCTCCTTGAGGGGAATAAGGGGGGGGGATAAAACAAGGTCTTGTCTAACCAAGACTTGTCCCAGTATAGAGGCTACAGGCCCATTCTGTTCTTTCTGTATTACGCCTATATACTGACCGCCAACGTGTGCTATAGTGACCGTGTTATCCTCGCCTCCAGAGGTAGGGTCAAGTATGTCTTCCTTCATGCAGCCTGTGGATTCGAACCATTTTCGCTGGAGCTCCTCCAGGATTCCATCTAACTCGTATTCAAGAATCTTCCCCGAGACTGTGTCTCTTAACGGTGATTCTGTGTCAAAGCAAGATGACAGGACTAATTAAGACGAATCAATGTTGGTTTAGGCTACGGTTAATGCATACGCAATCATATGTTTTGAGGGTTGGGTAAGCTGCCGGAGGCTGGGCGAGTTGTGATTTGAATGGTCTCATCAAATTTATGCTGGGTGTCGTAGGAATACAAAAAGAGAGAAAAGGAGAAGGTAACCAACTATAAAACAATATAAAAACAAAAAACCCTTCCACGGCTCTATCTATGTCTAGCTTTACACAGCATCCCTATTGGTCATTTGCAGTCCAGCCCCACCACCGTTGACTTTTTCCACGGCCGGTTAGTGTCTTGCCCCCTCTAGAGAAATCCAAGAGACTTCCACAGCATTTATTGCTAACATGGTATAGGAAAAAAATTAGGTTTGACCCCTCTGTGAATAGTTAACTTACATAACAGCAGTGGTCCAGGAACTACCTGTACTAGGCTTATCTATCGCTGATAAAAGCCGAGTTTTATACCAAGGGAATCCAATTTAAGCCATCCATTTTCCTTAAATAAAATCGGAAGAATAGTGTCCTTGAATAGTTTGGTAACTGAGTTTTATTAACACTTTTAGCTTTCTAAGGTTATTGATTTAAGTGAAAGTCGAAAATCAAATCTTACATGAACGTCTTACGGGCCTTTTTCTAAAAATGCGGTAAGATAACAACTTCGCGATGTTTTCCCACATTCACAGTTTTTGAATGATTCTGTAATCAATTTTTTTTCTTTTATTCATTTTCGTTTAAATTACAACATCTCACACATATACCTGTAGAAGGGTAACTACTCTCCAAGTTACAGGGCATTTGCAACGGAGTATCCTCGCCTTCGAAAGGTGTCATTCAAAATACATTTTTCGATTCTAATTTATACCCGAAGGCTCTTTGCGCGTCCTCACGTTTGGCGTAGGGTGCAGAATGGCTGTTACTTGTGTAATAGTTAAAAACCTAATGACGAAGGGTTATCCTGTTTAATCACTGAAGAGTTCAGTTCTTTTAAAATGCATTTGAAAGAGAAATTTTGCCTATATTTGACGAGCACATTTTTTGTGGAGACACTATGTACACTGATGCGACACTTCGGCACACAGGTAACGTTAGTCCATCCATCCTTAAGTTCGGTACAACAGACAGACCCATGGGAGCAGTTACAGGTGTTACAGAATCTCTGGTACGCTGTTTGATGCATTACATTTCATGCGGAAGATAAATCATTAGGCATGCTACCTGTTATATTTATCCTGTGTATACCCGCACTAATTGAACAATATTTCACACGACCGTCGAAATTTAGTTGCCTATGTTGCTTAGAAATGTCTTTTATTTCCCTGTACACATTTGAAAAGCCTTTATAACGTAAACTTCATCCATATAAAATCGACTGTTGAAAGAATGACAACAAATTAATTCATGTAGCATTCTCAGAGCGAATTCACGAATATGAATATACTGGGTGAAACCCCCAAACCGTCGGGCGGTATATTTATAAGCAAGGTACTTGTAAACATGGCAATGCAGAAGTAAAATTCTATTTTTACTACAAAAATGCTAAAAAACAATTGTCAGCATCCGGTCTTAATATATTTTTGCGTTCCTTGTGGTTTGTTTGATGCCAATGGTGTCAAGTCCCATATCCTAATTGTTTCCAGCATCCAAGAACTAAGTCGTTTCGTTTGTTGCAGAGGCATTACTTTAACGATTCACGCAGAGAATGAACATCCCATAGTTAAATCTGAGCATACGACAGCTTGTGGAGTAGTTGAAATGCACCGAGAAGTCATAAGGCACACCAGAATGAGAAATGAGATATTTGAAGTTAAAATTCAGTAAATGGTAATGTGAACGCAAACCACGGTGAAGCTAACCAAGCAAACAAGTGTAGCTGCAATAAATTTTTCTTAGACACAATTTTTCTGCAACTTTGTACTCTTTTCAATGTACAAAAACTCTTTATATTCCTATTTGGTTGGACACTTAAATTATCCATGCTTTCGTGGACAACTGGGGGCGCTGTTGTCGTGTGTCATCCCGGGAAGATAGTGTTCAGTGCATCGGTTTATCCGCTCACATTGTTAACCACATTTCAGAGAAAAGAATTGATGCTTCATTTAATATTGCTATGCACATAAACAAAAAATCAGCAAAAAAGGAAAAATTTAGTTCAGCAAGTCACAGTTTGGCTCATAAATACGGAAATACTCATTGACATGAAAATAAAAAGCCACAAAATACCCTTTGAAATAGTGAAACTGGCTTTAGTTATTCTGCATTTACCTTTGGGTACTCCTATGCCATATCCTTCCTCGCCGAACGGCTTACCCACGCTTACTAGGTTGCACTGTGGATCATTGGCCATCCTGTACTCAATCACAGGTGAATCGTAGATGAACACATCCAATTCACCGTTCCTATGGCAACCAGGAGAGAAGGTAAAGTAGAGAGAGAGAGAAAACAAAACAAAACAAAACAAAATATTTTTTTTAAATCCTAGATTTAAACTTTGCCTTAAGGATTCATCAAGGAAATCAGTTAGCGAAAAAGATTTTTTTTAATTACGGTTGTGTGTCTGCTGGCACGTCAAATATTATCATTGGTGGAAAGGTCACAGCATTAAAGGACAAGTGTAAGCCTCAGCAACATTGCAAAAATCCTAAATGGCTTTGAGATATCTCTAATATTCGCAGTGCTATTGTTACCGATGTTATGGAAAATCAGTGAAAGGATACTTCAACTAGCTGTGAAAAGGGCAAGGCAAGCAGTAATACATTATGCATCTGCAGCTATCACCTGTGCACGTGCAATTTTAGCAGGGTCAGAGCCGCGTAATCAGAGAACGTGAGAATAGACCTAATGTGGTAGCATTCAAATTTGGGGATGAGATTTTGGGATGACAACAGACACATCGCCTCCCTTGAATCACGAAAGGGGCAGCTAAATATTTAATTTTCATTACTTTCATCTTTTTTCAAGCAGTGAATCTGCTTGGCATTGCTTGACTTGTCACACTAAGTCTTGGAAAATCTGAAACCCGCAGGATTTTCATGTTTCATGATCGGCTTGTCCGATCAACTACCACATTGTTTTGCAGAGCCCAACAAAATCCAACCATCAAAATAAAAGCTGAAAATATCAGAAGAAACTTCGGGCATTGCATTATTTATTATCTGCACTAACTGCAGAATAAAGCAATAACTTCACCAATTATTTTTCAAACTACATTGTTAAGCAAAAAGTTCAGTGAATATTGATTATGTTGTGGGCCTTTCGACAAGACGTGTGGAAATATTAATATAAACAACAACATCAGTTACCGTTTTAAACTGAATATCAACTTTGAAATTACATTTCATTTTTAGAACACGCGATACACTTCAGATGGCAACGAAGGCATGAAACAGGTTCTATATCGAAACATGGGTTGTCCATTGAAAAGAAATGATATTCACTGTACTTCTGCTTCATTCACACCCGATCAACCTATCTATCTGGCATTATCCTTTGTCCCAAAAGAAACTAAATACCAACTTTGTTTTTACGCCCGAAGACTATTATCTTAGCTTTTCACTGGAAGTGCGTGAACTGGGAACCTCAACCTAATTGCCGATCAAAGTGAGTTACAAGCCAGGAGCGCAATTTAGTTAGCCCATTTCCTCGCCATTACATCATTTTCTCTATTCTTGTAAAAGTAGGAATACAATTCGGAAGAGTAGAAAGTGAAAAAAAATAAATTACCTAAAAAAGGAGTATTTAGTGCCTAGACATGTTGTATCAATGCCTGCACGACTGAGTATGGATCTCAGACTAAAATGAATATATACAGGTCCTGAAAATTACTGTCCATATTTAAACGGCCAGGGAAAATTGCGCCACGTTGCAGATATACGTGTGTGCGTGCTTAATGTAAAAAGTGTGCATTGTAATTTTGGATATTATCTCAGAATAGTGGCGACATGATAATCCCCGAGAACGTCGTGTATTGTGTTAACTTTGAGGTATATTAGCCGAAACACTCGCAAATCTACTTTTGTACACAGAAAACACAATCAGTTCACCCTATTCTGGAAAAACATTGCGATGTTTAGACAAGTCCAGGACAATCTATACCGTTGGACGCACCGTAGGGCCTTTGCACGTAGGGTAATCGGCTTGTGCTGTGGATGCAGCGGCACGGGCTCACTTCATTCCCTCAAGGGTGTTACGTTTGAAATGCAGCAGGGAAGGAAGCGTAAACAGACAGACGAAAGGAGGGGGGTATCCTCTTGAAATCTCTCGAGTAAAACGGAAAGGCAGCGTTGCCTCTGTCATAGGTGTAAACCAGCATTAAGGACGAAGACACGTGAAGTTTTTTAATACACAAGCCTTTTGAGATAGGAGTCTTCCGGATTCGTTGGGTGTTGTGTATGGTTACAAAACATTTCAGTTTGTAAGATTAATTCCACGAATGGGACGTAGCACACTCAGCATCACCTCTATTAGTAACTGGAGGCAAACGTGATTTAGTTGCAAGCATTTCATTGACTTATGTCGTTCAAAAGCTCAATGATATCGACAGAGTATCAACAGTTGAGTATCAACGGAAAATGTGTGGATTCTATTAGTGCTAAACTACTGCATGTGCTTTCTCTTTACGTTAACTGTTCCCTGCTGTAGGCCTATTCTTGCATGTATTGTACTTTTTGGACTGATGTGTATAGTTTAGTTCAGACTAAATGGTAATGGCGTTTCAAATTCTTTCATTCCATAAAATGTAAAATTTCAACATAATGATCACTGTATAGGAAAACTCGCTTCGAACAGTGGGCTCACACATTCCAGTCACCCTCGTAATTCTTCCTGTCATGAGTGAATGAGTCGATGTCCTGTGGACATGTCTTGGACTAATGGGAACACACGCTCTGGTGCACCAGTGATCCTCCCGGGATTTAGATAAAAAGCAGCGAGAGACAGGAACCATTTGCGCATTGAAGAGGAGCTCTGAAGAGAGTAGCTTGGTGTTTTTGTTGTTTGCTCCTAGTCGAGTGGTCAAAGACAAGTGTTTCACTCGAGCAAGCACACACACACACAAAGAGAGAGACAGAGAGGGAGAAAGGCGGGTTAAAAATGCCCAGGTGTGCTCTCGAGACCCGATGGTGGAGCGTCAAAATACTGGCAATGTTCGTCTTGTCCATTTTTATTGCGGTTCGTTGTTTTACCACCCTCCTCGTTCAAACGTACCGATGATTAGTGAAGCTGTACAGTCATGGGTGCACGATGCTTCAAACTAGATTTTCTTCCCTTTAAGATTTCACACCACCAAGCGATTCGTGTTTGTCATTGCAAATCACAAATCTGTTGGACTGATTGAAAAGGAAGGGCAGACATTGTTTAACAATATTTTTAAGCAAAAAAAAATAATGTAAACTTGTTGACTACGCAAATTATTCCCTAAAACAAATTTTAAGTCGTCGTTATTGAGTTAACGTTGTAGGATATTGACGAGGGATAATTTTGAGATAAAAATACATAAAAACATAGACGCAAATACTGATGTTATAATGTACTTTTCAGTACAAACAAATCCGTCAAATGCAGGAAATCAAAAGCATATCCTTTTCATTTTTTAACATGTACTTTTCCATACTCCTGTACTTGTTAATATTAATTTCATCACAAAATCAGCTTCAAGTTTTTAATTTTTTTCCTAGTTATGGGCACTGACGGTGGTGGATGGGGGTATGCCCTCGTTTAATTTTAAGTTGGGGGATATTACCCCGGCATACACTGCCTCGAATTAGAAATTCAGGCCTGCAGTTATTTTAGGTAAGCTGATTAATTTTCCTTTCCTGTGGAGTTGAACGAAAACATCCAAGCTCGGAAAACAGTAATTGTAAAATATTGATTCAAACATCTATGCCAAGACCCCCTTTCCCTGGTTCACTTGAGTAGGCCTATGCATGACCACGTTTAACCCACACTCATCGTTGAGTCGCACTATGGGTAACTAGATGCTAATATTGTATTGACGCTTTATACAAAAGTTTGAGTGTCGATATTACAGGTAGAGAAAGTGCCATTTTCAGACTGGGTTAGCAAACAAAATAATTACTCTAATTGGGTTATAGTTTTGGAGGTGGAGGTGTTTTGTTGTTGTTTTTGTTGTTGATGTTGTTGTTGTTGTTGTTTTTTTACTTCACTACAAAAGCCCTCTGGCGGGCTTGAATTTGCATGGATGGCAATCCTGGGTATAGACAACGGGGAAATGTCCCTCGCGATAATTTTTTATGGAAAGGATGCCAATGCCAACACCGTTATAGTTTTAACATTTAATATCTGTATATAATTTAAAGGGAATTTGCTCTAAGATATTCAGTTTTAGATTGGACCTGAATGCACCTAAAAATGCACCTACACTGTCCCAAATTGCCAAACGTTTCTCAGGATCTAAGGTACTCATTAGAAGAGCGCTGATTCAACACTTCAGATGAGTGCCGTTTTATCAAATGCTATCGGTTGAGTGGATGGTATCCCGCCGAACTGACTGTAGACTGTATGGCTGCATGTAGTCGTAGGTGCCATGACACAGACAGCAGACAGCAAATAAGCCCTTAAGCTTCATCCACCGTATTTTGGCGAGGACTTGGGAAAGCAATATACTCATGCCCTCCTTGCGAATGTAGTTTGAACGGTTCGTTGTTTAGACCTTTGTATGAAAGTTTTAAAGTTAAAATTTGGTTTTCAAATACATATTAAATGTACCGTTTTGATTTTGTATGAGATATCATCTGATCTGAGCCTTATTTCCGAACAGTCAAAGAGGATGTAAGTCCTCCCTCACACTGGGAAGGGGATTCCTTTGGGACAATAGCCTAGTGAATTGCTGTTTTGGAATACCTTTTGATGTGCCGGAAAAGAGAAGTCACCTCTTGGATATATATGCGATCGGAAAAATGAAGATAGCCATTTCAGATTATTGGACCGTCGTCTGCCACAATTTGGAGAGGGCAGCAGACTCTCATGTTTCTATATTGCGTCCGACGAGTCAGGAAGGGAGACACATTAACAAGCAAAGCGATGATCCGTCAGAAAAATCCGGTACCAATATTGATACGAATACTTGATACTGCTCCACCAATACAAAGTTACTCTCCAAATTTGAAAATGGCGACTGAAAAGGGGAAAATTAACACGGAGGTATACCCTAAACTCGGGTTTAATGTGTGGCTGAGAGGCTCGCCAAACTGGCCAACACTTTTGTTATTAAATTGCATAGATTTTTAACGAAATAACACTGGTCGAACTGAAGTCTGTACTCTTTCAAATTTTAGTCACCAAGGGCACGTTTTATATGTCTTAAAATTATAATCCTCAATAACACGTGAATAAAACTTAAAATCACTATAGCAATGGTCACGTTGTAAGGAACACCCAAGTAAAAAACAACTTGCAATAAAACGGTAGACACGTGGGATGCGTCACACTTCAATCTCTTCCAACTGGTAACAACGTTCACCTCTTTCAATATGCTCCCAAGAGAAGGTTTGAGGAGATTTTATTCTTCAAGTTTTAATCCTGATTTTGATTCTTTACGATGTACATCGTTTTGCCGTCAATTATGTGCCAGGTACGTGCTAAGCTTTTGATCTGACTATTTGATGCAATGTTGTGTATTGGTCACGAACGATTAAGTATCCCTACATCGAATTAGACAGTGCAATTACATAGCGGACAGCGAGTTCATGCAAAGCATTCCACTCCTGAAGGACTCCTCGAACGTGAACAAACATCTTCACTTCCACTGATTCACTGTTTGTTTTTCCCCGATACGACCTGGTAAATGCCATGTTGAACATGGACATGAAATCCGCACACTGACCGCTGTCTGTAGGCTAGTCGATTCCATGATAATGACATAAAGCACTTGCCATGGATCGAAAAATAATTTTCTCTACTGGGTTTAAATTAGAATATTCAACAAGGACGGAAATTTACAAATTCGGAAAGCTCCCAAGAGGGGTAAAGATCATTGAATGAGCGTCCAGACTCCGACGGTAGAATTCCCTGTCGATTTTAACATCAGGTCAGGTGTAGTGCCGCGTTAGCACTGGGAATACGATAAGTTATATAGTTCATCGACGTTTCAGCAAAAAAATGAATCATGCTAGATAATACAAAAGGGGAAAATGAGTTTCAAGCATAAACTGACAAAAATGATAGACAAGAGGCTGATGATTTACTAGCGCTAATGATGACAATACACTGTATTAATTTCCCACTTCCACTTTGCTGTTATCTGTTAGCCAGCAGCGTATAATTTTGGATGTCGGGGGGGGGCTAGCCCAGGTGGACTCCCTGGCTGTACTACGTTACGGAGGGAGTTCAGGATATAAAGGGTGCAAAATCGGGCGAAAAATTTTGTAACTAAAATTTCGACCTTTTCCAAGGAGCCAATTTCACGTCTGTAACTCCTATGCATCCTTATCTCCACAGCTGGTGGGATAAGAAATTCGACACATCACCACCAAAGACGAAAATGGGAAAATAAAGTCAGACGTAACGTTAATTCTTGCCATTGTTGTGGACTGTTTTCAGCCGTTCTCCAGTGCAGTTCGTACAGTGTGCGCGCGCAACTACCTGGCGCACGAGACTCCGAGCTACATACATGCACATCGAAACTACATGTTCTGACAGGAACCAGTGAAACTGAAGTCTAACTGAATCTACTGGTTTCGACGCTCGCATATTAAAAGTACGTAAAGCGCAACTTGGTTCTCAGCCACAAGTACCATTGATCTCCATGCTGAGGACACGCAACATCGGGCTGAGGCGAGGCTGTGGCGTGCGTTGGTGACGGTTGGCCTAGTTACCTGCACGCAAGCTGAGTCTACTACGGCCAGTACGGGAAAGCTAAAATTCAGAATTTGTACAAATTCTTGGCCGTTTTTTTAACATTGTGGTGTCCACAAAATTCGATAGAAGTTAAGGGACTCCCGGCAGTTCCGTACGATCGAGGGGACAGGGTATTATCCAGCAAGGCTTTGGCACATTTCTGTTGCCAGCAATTTACTCGTATCTCTTGATTTGTCCCATTTTAAATTTTTTTTAGCGATGGAGAACTTTTCCACAGATGGTTGTTTTTTAATAAACTAGACTGATGATAAGAGTCAATAACGGCAATTAACAGTCACAATCCCTTGGGCCTGAATTCAAAAACGAAAAATCACCTATTTTTAGATTATTGAGTATTTTGAAACTGCACATGATTTCTTCACTGGTGAAAAACATTAACAAGAATATCAGAAGGCACTTATGATTACAGAGGACTCCAAACAACTACATAGTACATGAATTTGAGTTTCCAGCTGTTTGATGTAGGCCTACGTGAGGCTGAGGATTTTAAGAGAGCATCCACCCACTCCCCAAAACCGTATGATTTAATTAGGAGATTTTTTTTAAAACTTCAACACTGTCCATTGCTCTAAAATCCAACTTGTCACAGCCGTTTGCCGCTTCAGTCTATTTATTGTATGTTTAGTTTACGCATAAAAAATAAAGGCCGATCAACAGCACAATTTGTGCATGATCGCTACTTACCGCACGTGCGCGCGCCAGTACTGCCTCTGCATACTGTGTTCTCGATCAGTATAGCGTCGCTCTCGCCTGTTCATCACGATCATCATGCCCGCAATGTAATCTTCTTTTTTATTCCTCAATTATCAGGATAAGTTACTCTTTCATTTTAATAAAAATCGGATCTTTGCAATATTGTGTATTTATACATGTACATCTTTAACAAGTAAAAACTCTACGAACAAATGAAACATGTTGAACCTTTCAGAGGGATCGTTGATGAACTTATTCCCGCACAAGAACCCTGCATATACAAAGCCTTCTACGCTAACCGAGGTTATTCTTATAAAATAGCAAGTATAAACCGAAATATAAAGCCGAACAAAATCTAAACATTTTAGGGTAACCAACAGGGGTTTAACTTTGGTCAGCCTGAAGCCCCCGATCCGACAAAAACGGATTGCAATTTGATATCATTTCGACGGCACGCGGGTTAAAGCCGGGTACCAGTCACGGCCTCCGCGTAGCAGGCAGTCAACAGACCTTTTCACTGCAAATTGCGCACGCGTAGTGCATACACACTGCTCGGATTCCACGTGCGTGCACTTTACCATGAATTCGAGAACGGATGAATTACATCTACAAAGGTAATGTTGTCTCTCACTTATTTTCCTCGACCTTGCAGTCTATAGTTCGTTCTGAAATTCCCAAACCCCCCAGACGGATAGATAAGGCCGCGCCACGAAGAACTTTTAAACGTGAAAAATTAGTTTCTTCAACAGGTAAACCAAGAACAAATTAGAACCAATTTTGTGGTCGTTTTGTACACAACCTTTATACCCTGGACGTCAGTCATAATGACCTGGGCTGGGGGGGGGGCAACAGCTGTACTACATGTATTCGACTTCCTTGAGGTTTGCGGTTCATGTTCTGTGGCCGACATTTTAACGGTCATGCATCGTAACTTTGCATACTGGTAACATGAGATTTAAACACTACAGAATACTTGCACTTAACTCGGAAACATTAAGTTAAAAATCTCGGAGAGAGCTATTTGCTCTCAGAAACAATCAAAACGCGTATAAAGGGGGCGCAACTTGGACGAGATAGATTCTTGTGAGCAACAGACTTACTTGAGGTTATCTATCGCCTGTTCCGTGCTGTGCTGTATGTAGTTCTCCATGAAGGCGTCTAGGTTAGGATTGAGGCTTCGGAGGTAGTTTTGTATACTGCTTCCCGTCACTGTTCCGATAGTGATCTCCGATGTAGGATTCTTCAACTGAAAGCAGAGTTTGAATTCTCGACAAACAATAGATTCCAACACTTTGGGTAAAAACTGTGGCGGGGATTAAGTTTGAGATCTGTATACTGGATTGTAACTAAATCCTGCATACTGGAGTGTAACTACAGCATCTAATACTCAGCTTGCTTCATTTTGAATCGAGAAGTGAAGTGATAAATTTTCTGTGACACATTGCGTCTAGCATGGAAACCTTACCGGTCTTTTACGTTTGAAAGACACGCATATTTAATTGGTGACTTTTGATGAAAATCGTATAGCATTTGGACAGCAACCAGCCCATATTCCCATCCCAAAGGAGTTTAATCAACGGACGATGTCGTCCCTGAGCGGTAAAAAACCAAGTGTCGACGGCCATTTTTGTAATCAGAACCAGGACTATATACGAAGGGTTAAATACTCGGTTTATCCAATAATGTTTTGGCTGGCGTTTGCCCTGTAATCATGCTCCTGCATAACGTGCTAGCCTCAGCGAACATCTTACTCAAATTCTGTGCACATTTCCCCCCCGGATATTTCCCGCCAAATATTGTGACTCTGCATTTTTAACAGAGGGCATCTCGCCAAGGAGTAGTTGTCTGGAGAGGGAAGGAACAATTTGCAGTGAAAATTCAACGTGCCGTTTGGGGAGCGGAGTGAACATTTTGCCATTAGTACATAATAAAGTAGATGTTTGACAGTGAACTAATCAATCCATCTCAATGAAACACATACATCCACAATTTCGTATATAGGAAACGGCTGACAAGAACAAGTTACATCAACAAAAGTAAGAGACACTTTTCTCCGGTTCAGATCTACTGGTAGCCTTATCCATTTCTTTTTTCGGTCGACTCCATTCACTGCTTGATTAAAATAAATGTCTTGCAGAAGATTTTTGTTAACTGATAGCATCTCTTATCATCTTGGACTTTTGTCTAAAAATCTTTCCATTCCATGTTTCTATACATTTGTCTTTGGACCGGATGTTTTAAATTTTGTCAAACAATTTGATTTTTGCGTCAGTTTTCAGCTTTATCCGTTTGTTTTTATTTCGTGATTTACATTTAATGTTGCGTGTTCAATACTTCATGTGCGGAATGCAAGATTGCACCTTATTTACTACTATTAGTTTTTTGTTTACCTTGATTGTGCGAAAAGTGCAACTCCCTGACGTCACCCTGTGGGCATATACACTCCCATCACAACGTGCTAAATAAACCATGGAAGTTGATCAATCTGTACATTTTTCTCACGGCAAAAACACCCGTCTCCCCTCAGCCATTCAACCTTGTTGCACCTGATCAACCCTGCCTTGACACATCGCCAAAAATGTCACACGTACAGCAACTTCGATTTCCCGACAGATGTCACTGTTGTGCCATACGCTGACGCAAGCAACAACCCACTCTACTGGCTCTTATATAGAAGAACAAAAGAAACATAACCAGAAGGAGAGAAAACTTTGTCTTTGGCTGGTAGTATTATAAGGACCTTGTTCACAGGAGTGAAATCCTAATCTGTGTTTTGTTCTAGATAGATATCAACATTCTGTTGTCCTGTAAGACAGCGCAACCCACGAGAAGGGAGGAAATGTGCTTCATTTTCCAATAGTAAACTATCCTACTTCCAACATTGATCTTCATGGAAACTGTTTTTGGATTACTACATGTAGACTACGTGTGAATATAGATACCAACCTTCCTTACCGTCAATATTGAAATTTGATGCGGACGAATGTCTGATGTAGGCAAGTCTAAGGTTTCATATTAACTCTTGACTTGTCATCTCCAACATTCAAGTGCTTTAAAACCAATGGCGTGAATTGTGAACAAGTGGAGAGCAAATAAGATATGCTGATGTCTGAAATTCCAGATGATATTTAATGAAATCTTGAGTATGATTTTCTAGGTCGTTGTAAGAGCATGAGCCGTTGTCCTCGTATAGAACGCCAAAAGGACCTAAAAGAGAACCCGCTGAAACTGCAACGCATTCTGACATAATACTGTCAGCAGTGTACAGAATCAAGCGAGGAAATCGGCCTCGGACGACCAATGTATGCATTGTTAGCTTGCCCTCTGACAAACCCGGATACTTTGGTCACCTGTATCCGAGGTCGTTTCATTTGGTTTGGAAGTAATCTAAGAGATTAGAACACGTAGGTCCACCAAAATGACAAAGCAAAAACTGGTAGCTTTACCCCTTCTTATGGATATGTTCAAATTTTACTGCTAATGTGTGGTTCACTTCATTTTGCGCTTTGAATAAGAAAAATATTCAAACTGTCGTGGCCTAGTCTAAAGCTATTGCAATTTCTAATCACAAACCTGAGTTCGAATCCCAGGTTGGTTGTGATACAGTAAGCATATCATGCAAGACTTCAGGGCACATTAGTTTGTAATGTTACCGTCTGAAATGTGAATCTATGAGCTAACTGGAGGCCAGGAAAAGCAAATGAATAATGTGATACGAAGCAACTATGCCCGCGCAGCTGTCAGCATTTTTCCCCGCAGTTAACTGCTGCAAGAGGTTACTTCACTTCGGTTTAAAATAATCCTTCAGAGCCATGATTTCAAAATTGAAGGTGATTGTTTTCCACTGAAAGAAATTCAACCTTTTGGCAGAATAGAAACACTTTCTTGGATTCAGACTAACTACCACGTCAACATATGTGTGTGGAGAGTAAATCCTTATAAAAATTTCCCTTGTTGCTTTAAATTTATTCATTTATGTGATAGGTCTCACGCAAGCGAATAATTGTTTGTAAAAAAGCCCACCGTCACCCAAAAGGCACACGCGCATTTTCCACAATGGCATTTTGAGCCTGGCTTCATTACACCCATTTTACAAAATATCTCAATTATAACTACTGCTCTCTCCCTCCCCCTCTACCGTCTCAAACTCCCAGTTGTTTGCGAAGCCCTTGGTTCATGGAGGTTTCCAGATCGAAATCGCATCCGGGAAATCAATTTTTGCCTCGACGTTCATTGAACCCACCTGCTTCTTTCTTTCGCTTCGATGTCGAAATCCGAAAATAAATAAACAACCGTGGTTCGCTCTTCTTCTTTTGCTCTCATTAATCAACATTTCATTAGGCATTGTTACAAAAATCGTCCTTGGTTTTTGATGTTTTTAGAAGCAGAATTCTCTATCGCCCTGTTGAGTGAGCAAGTACCGTTGGTTGACGCGAAGTGTACTCCCAATATTCCAGTCATTGTAAAAGTGTTCATTGATATTGACAGAAATTACATCACCTCTTCAAACCGTTTGCCTTTATGTTTAAAGACTGGATACTGAAAGGTAAGGCCAAAACAGAAAATATTGAAAGGTGCATTAACATTACGTTATAATACAAAATATTTGAACGTCACCAAGACGCATAGCGAGCTGCTCAGGAAAACTAACGCAAGGTGTTTACGATGATACTGCTTTCATCAAGTCACACCATGCTTACCCTCGGGAATTTAATTACTCGCCTAGGTTCGCCGTAATTGCTATTTACTGAAAAAGCAAAGACGAGTGCATGATCTTGCTATTTCAGCTGATTTTGAGATAATAATTATGCCCGACATTCTCAATGAGATCAGTTCAGAACAAATTTGGCTGGCCATGTAAACCTTTTTATCGTACTTGGTTGCCCCTCATCAATAAGAGATTGCTAAGAGTAATTCTTACACTCTACTAAATAAATCTCCACTTCAAAATTTATCTCTGTTACTTGAATCACTCAAAAAAAAGTAAACACATAAAGATAAAATTACAAAAAAATCCGAATCAAACGAGGCACACTTGAAGTGCAGCACAGCAAAAACAGAACAAATCAAACAAACAAAAAACAACAGGAGTTGCAGTCTTCTAATTGTGTGAAGTACAACTACCTAAAGCTTGCGTTTAAATTGCCGTATGGCTTGAGATGCATCTCCACTAATATGATACATGTGTATTTTGTATGTTACGACTGTATTCTAGGTAGGTGAGGCAAAAGGATACAATTCATTAAGAGATAAAGAGAATGTATGAACCTTTGAAATGGGGAGGACAAGTTCGGAATATGCCTAAACCGAGGAAAAACAAAGCAGGCGGGGCAAACATCCCTATGCATGGGGGGAAAGGTAAGTAGACAGGAGTCACCTGGAAGGACAAACTTTAAAGCAGACGATATTGAAAACATACAAAAATACTGTGGGTAACTAGTTCACTTTGTGAAAGACAAACAAACAGAAAATCCTCCCCAAAATAAATGACAACAACAACGACGACAACAACAACAACAACAGGAACAACATCAACGACAGATCTGGGTTAAGGATGACCCCTTCTCATCATTTATAGTTTTGGGGACAACTTAGAGAGGTGACCAGAGTGCCGCTCTAAGGGGCTCTTAATAATAGGGGCTTAGAGATACCTCTAAGGGGCTCTTAATAATAGTATGGCGCGCAAAGTTTACATTATCCGCGTACAGAAATCTCTATTCCTAATAGAGATATCTCTGTTATGTTTCCGGTCCTGCACACTGGGTCAACGGAAAGGTCATTGTAAAGTCACGCACAAAGTTTCATTGAGTCTCAAGATAATAGATTTTTCAACAGAAAACGTCGAGGGCGACCTGCTGACCTCGGAAGCGCAATAGAGATAACCTCTGTTATCAATAGAGATACCTCTATTCCTAATAGAGATATCTCTATTCGTCTATGTATAGAGATATCTGTATACGCAGATTAAACGTTAATTTTGCACTCCATATAATAGGCTCTCTATCTTGTTCAAGCGTAGAGACCACCAGTCAGGAGATAAAAGATCACACAATGGTGTCACAAGGGGGCGTACCACAAAAGAGGAGAATGCAACTAATTTTACCTTGGGATCATTGATATCTTCAATACTGAGGTACGACATTTGACCGGCAAGAAAGGCAGCCAGGTTAGCAGTGTAGCTCGAAAAGAAGATGAGGGAAAAACCTCCCCAGACATTGAGCAACATCCGACTCGTCATGCACTTTGGAGGTTTGGTCTTAATTGTGTTGGAGAAGAGGATGGCGAAAGTGATGGTCAGTGCCGAGGGGAAGCTGAAGGTGCTGTTTCGATTTCGTCCTCGGGGATGCAAGCCATAGGGACTGTTCCACTCAGAGATAGTCAGACAGACAGCCATTACGATTGCTGAGGCGAAAATCAGCATCCAGACATTAGGGTGAAGGGGTGCGAGGAAGGCACCCAACGTCTGCTTCCTCTGTCTTTTAGCTACTAAAGTAGAGAAGCCGGAGTGGAAGAAGGGAGCTGTGAAGTCAATGACAGTGCTTCGCTCTCGGGTAATGCTGAAGGATGAGATGGCAGCATCAGCTTTGCTGTTAATCAGATCCCCCACCATCCCATTCCAAGTTCCATTCTCAACGGCTCCGTGGTTTTCATCTGCCACTAGGTACAGATCGTACTTGAAGTTTAGATCTTGGCTCATGCGTTCGATTAGGTCCACACACAGCCCCGTGCAGCAGCGCAGATCAGCCGAATAGTTGCCGCCGTCAGGCCTCCGACGGAACTCTTCGAATGCCTTTTCCAGGTCTCTACGATCACTGTTTCTCTTTGCCATAAGGCACTGAACCCCAGTGGTACACTCACCCTCGATGCCATTAGACTCACTGTAGAATATGAAAGGTTTCTCCGTGTTGGTAGCAATGATGAGCTTGTGAGTGTCAACCCCAACTGGCATAACCATTGTGTTACCAGGCCACACCACAGTGTCCAGATTCATTGACCCCTTCTTCCAAGACCCAACTTCTTTCCAGGCAGGTATCCCAGACGAGTTTTCGATCAGGTTCATGATGTGGTAAGAGGAATCGCGGAGGTCGCCATTTTGGTCGAACAGAATATTGCCGATTTTACCCTTAAGGCTTGTGTTAGTCATCGTGCTGTCAAGACAACAAGAAGATGTTTCTTAACTATGATTTAACAAAAACTTGCACTTTAAGAATGAAGCTTTTGGGCCAAAGAATGTTTGGACTTCTTAACTTGTGAGAATCTCATTTTCAGAGTAGATGAAGGGCGTAATACTTAACGGAACGTTCGAAATATTTGGAAAACAAATTTATAAACTTTGAGAAAATAATTGGACACTGCAGGATGGAAGCTATGCCTTTTAGATCCTTTCTCCTTTCCTCACAGACCTCAAAACGATAACACTGAGACGAGATCGAGAATAATCGAGACTGTCAACACGGACTTTTTGGGTTCAAGATGCAAAACATTTTTATGACAACTGGCCTGTCACTTATGTTTAAGTGCAACATTGTCAAGTCTTACAGGTGATCATTTAACAATCACTGTCTGTCTTAAAACTGAAAGTTGGATAGTGAGGTGTTATGTCTCTGGTCATGATCAGTTATGCACTCTGCACTATCATGGATGTAAATTAAAAGGAACGATGTTATGAAAGCAATTTCGTGTCAAAGGAGCAAAGCAACTATGGGATCTTTTTTTCTCTGTCTACTTGTTAACTACCCAGTTTGTCGCTTTAGAGTGAATCTCATGAGTATTATTCACTTATAGTTTTAAAATCGCCACTTTGAATAGAGATTCGCTTCCGGAAAGGATTCATATGCCTTACCTGTAGAAGTTGTTTGCATACTCCAGCTGATTACTGTCTGGCCCAGTCCAGCAGGAGATATTTCTGGTATCCCCGTCCCACTTAAGCCTCTGTGCTGATCGGGCAACCAATGTAAATGCATCGTAAAGGTGGTCCCTAAGAGGAGCCGTGTCATAGTGTTTGACAATCAGGAGACCTGTTGGATAGTCCTTCAGGATGTTGGGATCACTGGTTGCTAAGGACTCTGTACCGATGAGGGCGTGACCTTTGCCCAGGAGTTTGAATTCGCTGGCTGCACGGAATACGTTTTGTGCTTCTTGTGGGGAGCAATGGAGAACCATCACGACATAGCTGAAAGCAAGAAGTACAAATTTTTACTGTTAAATGCACAGAGAGTTTCCACAAAGGGTTCCCAATTTGACATTATCGTGGATCTGTTAAGTGCACGAGGACTGACTTTAGACACTTTCGGGGTTATCCAATAGTTTGTTTTACAATTCTCATCATTCTTCAAACGCGGAGTCCCCAAGGGGGCGTGTCAAGTCCTCTTATTTTTATTATTTGTATTAATGATATTAATTCCTCTTTTTGTCTGTTTGCAGTCTTAATTTGCAAGCACCACAATGTGGATACAGCCATTTGGAATGTCAATAAGTAGACAACTCATCTTAAACAAACCATCGATTAACCTGCATAAAAAGCACTGCCTCACTTTTTCTGTCTGTGTTGTGAGTCTGTGGTTAACATAAATGTATAAATAAATTTTTCTGTATGAAAAATTTTTCCCTTAATAAGTATAGAAATGAATGTGTATTTGAACTGAACCGAACTGAATCATCGTGACAAAGAAAGATAATTCTGTCGAGAACAAGCCACAACAACCAACACATTGAGACTTTTCATGATCTATTCTGATTGCAAAGAAGCGTTCGGCAAGATTTCATTTGAGGGCATGTAATGATACTCATTAATATACAATTATAGTCTCCGCTCAAGACGCAATACAGATAGTCTTGACTCAAAGACACTACAACGATAGTCTGCACAATTCAAACTCACGAATCGTCGTTGGCGAGGTTTCTCAAGAATCGACCACTGCTTGCCTCTCCGCTTGAGAACCGCACATCATGCCGTATGTTCCATCCGGGCGTCTGAATCTGGTCGCGGAGGCTCTGCACAAATGCGTCTGACCCTTCCCCTTCACTGGCTACGACGGAGAAGTTGAACCAAGCGTTGCGTTGTAAAAGACTTTTAATAACATGGGCCTGGTTGGTTACTGAGACATCGAGACGTAGAAAAAGAGGGTGTACTTCCTGCAAGTAAAAGAAGATGACAGAGTGGATTGTCATTACAGCTGTGGCATAAAACTGACAATGACATTCTTGCCGTGGAAGCTTTACGAAATAATTTTCCTTGAATGTCTCTCCATTATCCATGAAAAGTGAATGGAATATCGATTAATTCGCGATGCTATTTTGATTTCGGTATTTGTGCATGCCATATGACAGTATTCAAGGGTAATTAGAAATAAGTTGTGATGGCACTGGAATTCTCCTGCGCCTACTGAATGCAGCTTTTGCTGTCACGACGTGATTTTGATAAATTGAATAGAGGAAAGAAACTTAATACTTGACAAAGCAGCATACTGTATATTAATCGAGTAACATAATGATAACCGAGGGACTTCTTTTCCATTGCAACTTCTTGAATTCAAGATGATATGATTCCCTTCATTTGTCAATTTGTCAGTTGTTAAGAAAAATATCAAGAAAAATCTTTTATAACATCGAATCGTGCTCCCATAAACATGTAATTCTGTTATGTTGAAGCATTATGACAGCCTTTGCAAATCGCCTTACAGCGGAATATTAGATAACCTCGTGAATATGCAAATAATGAATTCCTTTGGGTCTCAAGCGATTAATGACCAAGTGCTCAGAAGGTAATCTTTCTTTAAAGATACGTTGCCATGACAACTTGTGATCTTGCGATATTAACCTCAGCGTCGCATTCCAGTTTCGTTCGTCAGAGTGCTGTGCAAGGAGACAGTCAAATCCGAGAACGCATTAATTGAAGTTTGCGTGCCCACGTCATAAAAAAAGACCCGGCGGTCATTTTGGCGGGAGGATAATTCGGGTCTGCTCGGTATTTCCCGCTTTTTGTTAGACGACAAAGATACATAGGCAAGAGATGCAGACCGGAGAAGCAAAGCAATGCTTCATTTTCTTTGCATTTCCCTCTCTGTTCGCTGGATATACAAAGCTTCTTCGTCATTGTCACTACAGTTCTATGAATGATGGGGTGAACTCAATGAGGCTTTTCCATTTTGCCTTTGGTAATTTGGATCAAGCCTATGCTCCAGGGGAGGAAGTCTTGGAGAATGAGTAAGATGGGAACATGAATCAGTTGTATCCCTCTGATTCAAAAACGGATATTAACTGACACTTACAGCTGTTATTAAATGTTTATTTCTTTCATCATTTATATTTTCTTTATGTGTCTTTTTGAGGTAAACGTTCAACCTTTACCGCAGGCAGCCGTGTTTTAATTTTCGAGGTACATGTATGTATATTTCCCGTTATATCTTTTTTATTATAGTTACATGGTTTCCAATTATATTAATTCCTTATATATTATATAGCCACAAACCATAAACAGAGTGAATTGTTTATGGAAAAAAATAAATACTTCAACAACTCTGAAAGGGAAACGGTACAATGAAAAAAATCATACTGATTACTGAAAAACTTTTCCTTTGGTAATTTGAGGCCTTGCAACAACTGTTAGCTACATTAAATCCCTTTTCCACATTAGATTACTGTACCATGTCGTAGGGATGGTTCAATATCGCACGTTTTGTACTGAATGGAAGCAGACAATTTCACGGAAACGGGATAAAAATTAATTCTGAAATATGCAAGACCTCGTGAAATGGAACATTCCATTTGTCACTGAATGATCGCACGAATGTGGAACATTCTTATTTTACGCACTCAGGGGCGGATCCAGGTTTTTTGCTGGGGGAGGGAGTTTCGGGAAATGTTTTGTTCTTATAAGGGGTGGGTAATTACACGTAGTTGTTGCCGTTGGCGAAGTCATTTAATCTTTTCTGTTCTTTAATACTATACACGCAAAATAAGAGCCCTGCATGGGGGTTGAACCCCACCCCCATTCCCTCTACATCCGCGCCTGGCAATGCGGGAATAAATTCTCGTCGTCTGATTGGTACACCATTTTCCCGTCTTACTCAGCATAAAATTTTGATGAGAAATTGCCGAATGAGTTACATGACTTGTAATGCTCTATCGGACGTTTCTGTATGTTCTGTAGATTTCTCCAACTTAAATTGTTCAGCAGCATTTTTGACTTCTTTTTTTTTTGTATTAGCCGTGTTAACATAATTGGAAGTGAGGTTTGTATTTATTGCACTTTTGGAGGAATGGTGCTTTGCGTTTATTATTAAAATTCCTTCAAGTCCGCTTTGTGCTTTAATTTCGTCGATTCGTGAGGCAACAACTATATTGTGTATATACTCAAATACTAAACAATAAAATAAATTATAATCAAAAATTGAAAAGTTACGAATGAAAATTCTTAAATTGCGTATCAGGTGTGATGTGACAACAAGCTGCCCAGTACATATAATGATATCGCCAATCGGTATATCAGTTGGGCCGTATGGGTTACCAAAAGTCTCCCCAAAACGCCCTCATATGTTGCCAAGTGCACCCCAGCAACTCAAAGACATTCAGTGTCAAACATGGAGGTTTAGAACGGTAAAGGGTACGTTTGAGATGTGTTCGGTTTACACAAGGAAGCTGTGGGATGATTACAGTAGTCACCACAGTGCCTTACTTTGACAAGGACACAGTCTCGGTTAACTCATGGCCCTGGGGTTTGGTGGTCCCTCTAACTGTACCGTAAATCCCTTTACTCCAGTCGGCCATACAGCGCCGTTTGCGATTCAGTGGCATCAATGCAGCCAGTGTTCAAAAGAGAAACAACTGCCGCTGGAACGTCCCCCATCCGCTTCCCGCCTTCGTGTATTGACATAAGCAGTCAACGTCATTTCCAACCTCGTAAAAGAGGCCTATGGGACCAGACTACGTTCGTACTTAGGCATTCCACATACATGTATTGACTTTCTCGAGGTGTTCTTGCTCAGTTTTCTCCCCACCCCCCCTCCATTTGCCCACAGGGTGCCGTCCTCACCAGTTTGAGCCTACTGCTCGTCTCGCAGGCACCTCTCCTAGATGGCTCACGTGGATGTTGACTCATTATCTAGGTTATTGCTTGCCTGGCGGTCATCCGTATTATTGCTCCTGCATCTGAGCTCACCTGGTCCATCTTGCTGGACTGTTGATCCCTCCTCGTCAATTTAGGGTTTGTTTTTTACCTCGACCCTCCAAGCCCTTCTCGTGTCTTCTTGAAAGGTTAGTTTATGCGAAATGTGTCTCGGGAGACAGCGCTCAGCAGGAAGTTGAGAAAGCCCAAAGTGTGGGATTATTGAACTCCAATCACAGATGTTAGGTAGTCAAGGCAAACGCCAGAGGGAAAAGTACACGCTCATTTTGCGTCGATAACACTGAGACTGGAGAGAATAAGCGAAATCGCTTTTCCTCCTCAGTCTCAGTTTTTCGTGTCTTTTGGTGTGGACAATGTGCTAAAGATGTAGTCATGTGGTCAATTTTTGCATTAGTGACAGACCTCTAAGTAAGGATACCCTTTTTGTACTCTGTGGTTCTCGTATCTTTTTTCAATTGAGGGAGGGTCGGTCGGTCGGTCGAAAAGAATTACTAAAGAAATTCATGCTAATGCCATATAGATGACTGAATAAACCGGGCAAAGTGCACTACGTATACTTGTCACTTTTTATATTGAGTACCATGGGTGGTTTTGTTTCTAGCTGAGTACAGAGAAATACCTTTATACAGCCTGAAAGTTTACCCCTGATGGCGCACTTCCGGAACCCTTGGATAGGAAAAATAACGTGCAAAAATTTTAGAATTTGTAATATTTTTGCGTTCAGTTACTTTCAAACTTGGAAAACAGTCTTTGAAAAATATTTTCTAGTATATCAATTTACAGAAATTGAAAAATTACTTGACCTATAAGAGAAATATCAAGCCAAAATTTGACCCATCACCTTCGAAAAATTAAAATACATGCAAAACAGTCCATTGCGGTGGTCTCGTACGCAGATGAACATTTACGGTTTGAAATTTTACGGGAGTCTGTCGGTAAAACCCGGAATAAAAGCAGACCATAATATTTTTAATTTATAAGGTAACAAATTTCAAGATATAATCTACTTTTACAAAAGTATTTTAGTTAACTTTGCTGACAACAACTGCGTTATGTCAAATCAACGGAACGTGGAATCCATCGACTACAGGTAGGTAGATCTTTGCAACGTTTTACAATCTCGTTTTCACGTAAGCACGGGGAGTGAAAACAAACGTGCATGAACAAAGACACCTTTGTCTTTATCGTACGATATAGGCTAGGTACGATATCGCTGCATCAAAATCGTTGATGAAATTCGCTTTTTTACCCATCTCCAGGTGACTTTTCTTAAATATATATTGAGGAAGACAAAGGTAAAGTTCCAAAATGAGTGCTTCATGGGGTGGTTTCAGTTAAGAATTATTCTTCGAAAAATTATCGAACGCGATAGGAAGGCCCAATGTAAAATCCCCCTAGGCAGACTGCGCTAGGGTTCTGGAAGCTCGCTGCGTGACCTTTTACTTACAGGCTCTGTATTGGCACACAACGCAATACCTCGTTGGAGTCAGTGTCAAGACACCGTACTGTGTGCGTGTGTGCGGTGCGTATGTACATGGTGCCTGCACGTTTTCGGTTTTTCTTATGGCGCTCGGCGTACATCGAATGCTGTAAGGTACCGCTTGGTCTGGTTGTGATGCGCTACAGTGGATTTCGTCTGTCGCTGAGTTGATGTTTGGGCGAAATCGTATCGCATGTACTCGAGGTCGGGAACCAAAAAATAAGCTCAGTCGGAAATGAGAACCGCAGAATTTCAAAAGGGTACCCTAACGAAAAATCTTGGGATATTTTGTCAGAGGCTTGACACGGATGCCTTGTCAGTGACCACGTGTCGTTGGGTAATGTGATAATGTATTGTTGGTAATTCCTCGACAGAAAATCAAGTAAGCGAATAAAGGAATATAGATTTTTATTCTGTGGCTGATTAGTAATTAATGTTTCTGATGAGTGCATTGATAAAGTAAGCGAAACGGAACATTCAATTTGTCAATAACTGAACTTCTTTTTTCAATTTTACACGCATGAAACATTTATTGTTTCACACCATACCTGAACAAATCCTCTGGGTTTGTTTTCTCGGTCCGGCGTAAAATTGAGATACGAAGTTGTCACTTTCTGAATTAAGTTATATTCCAACAGGCGTTACTTGTCTTGCAAATTGCTCCAATCGTTTGAGAACATTGTTTCTTTCTTTTTATCAGATGAATCAGCAACACTTACAAGTTAAAAACGTTGTTCCTGTCAGAAGACGGACATGACAGAACAGTGTTTTGCAGTATTCGATATTGATATCGCCCACCATTTTACTCCGTGTGAAGAGCCTTCACCATGCCCACAATGCGTACAACTACTGAATGATGACGATCAAACGATTACTGTCTCATAGAACGAATAATTCAACAGCACCTGATCGATGATCCACTAATCGGGAAAAGGGATTTATTTAGATGTTGCATCGTAATTGTAAAAGGCCAGCCTTTAATCATAATGCATTAGAACGACGCAGTGTAATACCTAATGTTTCTTTTAAAAAAATTTCAAATAAATTTAAGATAATCTCTCTCCGTTCACAATGAATAATCATATTTTCCAGTAATGCAGGTATCAACTTTAAAAGATAGGGTATTCCGGTCAAACTCGCGAAGAGTCCAATCACTTCTGAAGATCTCTGATCCGTTTTCGCCTGACGTTAAAGGAACGTCCATAATCTCCGTTCAATTCAATTAAAATTCAATCTTCTTGATTGTGCTTGCATTCAGTTCTGAGAATCTGTGTTACACGCACATGCAATTTCACACACGCGCGCACACCTTTTCCAGCTGAGTTCAGGATCACGATTTCGTAAATTTATGTGCAAAGAAACGTGAATTTGGTTCATTTCAGATAGCAGGCTACATAACAAAACTACAGTTTGATACAGAACCTTTTTATTTATGCTGAAATGGAATGACATGTTAATTCTTGTTTGATATTCGACAAGCGTCCATTTGCACGTGATGGCTGCTTAGGGCCATGATAGAAAACCTGTAAATAACTATTTTATCAAAGCCGTTTTAACACACGTCAGAGTGGTGCAAACCTTCTCCACCACAATACATAGTACAAGCATGCACCATTCCAATGAAAGAGCAATAATACGTGAAAGCTGCCAAAATTCTGGAAAGTAGAACATAAACCCAGCAGTTGAGTTTTTCCTTCTTCTCAAGTTCGTTATTACCAGATCTAGTTTTAGAAAAACTGTCTCTATATTTGGAAAAAGTTCTGTAAGAAATAAGGATTCTTCAAAAATAATGAGTGAATACTTCACATTTTGAAAGGTATATTAGTCTTCATGGCATGGGCTTTTGTAGTGAAACGACACGACAATAAAGGTGAAATCCAATGGTCAATGTTAGGATTTCGTGAAGACTATGAATTTGATTGAGACATAATAAAACATTCCGCATATACGCGTAGCTGATTGAAGTTGAATGCCCCTCAGTGATGAGTTAGGTCTAAGGGGGAAATTGTTCCTACTTTTTTTCAAAAACGGTCATCCAAATTTGTCAGAATCCTCAGAAGAAACCCCACCTAAAGGTGGTGGTGGTATTTACCATTGTTGGTGTTTCTAATTCCTTTATGGGTATCACGTTTCTAGGGAGGGGCAATTTACACCCCTTCCTCCTCTGGATACGCTACTGCTTTTCTTATTCCCCCCCCCCCGAAAATAAAATAAAATTAAAAAAACGAACGATAAGATCGATCCTGAGAATCTGTTTGAATTGAATGAAATTGTACCTTAATGAAGGGATACCGCAAATTCAGCCAAGAAAACCTCAAACAAACGTAACTGCCTTTGGGATTTCAAGCTATTCATGGTGACAGACAACTAAGGTGGAAAGCTTGCGGTAGCACCATGCAAGGATACGATCTCTTTGTGAGTCAGTATGGTTCTGAAAAGAACCGTGAGGAACTCTGTTCCGTGAGTCTGTATGGTTCTGAAAAGAACCGTGAGGAACTCTGTTCCGTGAGTCTGTATGGTTCTGAAAAGAACCGTGAGGAACTCTGTTCCGTGAGTCTGTATGGTTCTGAAAAGAATCGTGAGGAACTCTGTTCCGTGAGTTCCTCACGGTTCTTTTCAAAACCATACAGGCTCACAAATAGATCGTATCCTTGCATGGTGCTACCGCAAGCTTTCCACCTTAGTATAAACTGCCGTTGCTTCTTCCAAATTTGTGAAAGTAAAAATGATTCACTCTTAATGAATGGTGAACATTGTAATAACGATTGCTACTGCTCGAGCTTTATAGCAGGTGACTTACAACGTGTTCTCTTCAACTGTGGCAATCCACTCGATGAACCCCATGTGAATTGACGAGGCTTTACATAAAATGGGGAGAAAAGTAATTATGGACGAGGTTATTGCTGTCTTTTGATCACAATACTAGTGCAACTTACGTCGGTAATGCCCACTGGGAAAAATTTGAATCACTTACGTACTTGAGAAATTTGATCCACACAAATTATTAAGTTGCTACTATGATGCCCACATACATGTGGCTTTCCAAGATATTTGCCATGAGTTCTTTTGATGGGCTCCACTTTGTTACGTCTGACGGGTTGGTGCAGGTTGGATTACTGTCGTCGCATTCTGCCCTTGGCTCCCGTCTCAATTTTGCATGCCCGGAAAAAAGGTGTCAAACTGTCTCCATAAATGCATGATTCTCGCGTCTCCGACACAAAGATAAAAGTTACAATCATAACATTAAAATTATTACATCTGAAAAGAGTGCATTATGACAATCATTATAATATTGGCCTTGGTATTGATGATGTCGAATTTTGGTTTCATGTGTGCTTTCTTATGGGAGCCTGGAGGGGCGACTTATTCGAAACTCCATATAGGAAAGTTTATAAACAAAGTGGGCTTGTGCTCTGGCATAGTCAGTACAAACACTTGGTTACTAAACAATTCACCTTTTGTAAAAATGACATCCTTCACAAACGAAGAAACTTAGGGGAACCGGCAGTGCCTTTAATGTCAGAAATCATGTTGTATTGGTTTCCTGCAAGATGTAGTTGACAGTTTTGAGGGCTTGAAGGGAATTTGGGAATTTCTGACATGCAAACTGTGATAACTTGAAAAGGTGTAGTGGGTTATACTTTCAGGGTTTTTTTTTTTCAGGATCGTGCTGCATAGTAATCACAGGGCAGAAGTCCATGCAGAAAGAAATGTACGACACTAGTTCAAATCGCAGACCCCGAGCGACGGAAAATTGAAATGTGCAAACGGCTCTGGAAATAAGAATTATATTTGCACGAGGGCCGGGGTGCGCATACGCGCAGATCATGTTATGTGGGGTAATATGGTTAGTGTGGACAGGAAACCGGTCAGGTTTCGGACCCAGTCTAGAATTTATGTCAAAAGGTACGTAATATCGTTCAACTGGAAGACAGATTTGTAAGTTTAACTGCGCTTCGTGCAACTAAGAATGTTGTCTCAAGGAGGAAGGAGGAGATGTACAAAAGACTCACCCGGGAATAGAGACAGATTTAGAGGGATGCTGTACTTCTGAGTGCCTGAAGACGGGATTCTGTTTTCAGTTCGTGAATAAATCGTGCGAAGCCCGGGGTGTATCTGTTCCCAAATGGTTCAGTTGTCAAGCTACCTCGTCGGGCACTCAAAATAGTACAAGGGTTTTAGTAATGCAAATTAAATCTAATGGTCACACAACACAGAAACAGTTTCCTATTTGGAGAAACTTGTATTGCGGGGAAGAGAACCGACAGAAATATGAAGGCGTTGTTTTGAGAGGAGTCTTTGTATTTTGGAACTGAATTGTGGTTTGAGCCCACGAGGAGCCATTAAGCATTTTCACTTTTTGTTCATTCCAGCGCCAAATAACAGGAAATTAATTATTTTTGCAAGTGGGATATTACACCCGGGAAATTAAGGAAAGGGGAAATGACATGAGAGACCTTCGTCGAAGAAGTGTAGCAAGAAACACAAAATGAGGCAATGGAGAATCATATTAACACTTGAGGATAACGGTCAGTCATGAAAACAGACAAATCAATTCAAAATGCGATAACTTCGGTACTATGGGAAATAGTTTGAGGATTAACTTCTTTGCACTATAGGCAGTCATCACTGAAGGCACAGTCTTGAATAACACTTAATGACACGATGGAGAGTGCGGGTGTTGCGATTTTACCATTCGCTTTTATGTGAAGGCTTAAACGTCTTGAAGCCGTGGGCTAATTTCTGACCGCACGCTCGTTTCAGTTTCAAATACAAATAACGGTCTATTAATCGGAAGTTCATGTTACTTTTTACCACCACTAGCATTGTTTGAGGTAATGCTGTCAATGACGATAGGCCTACATCTTTTCTTTGCAAAACTTTATTTGCCACACATTACCAACTGTTCCATCTTAAAATACAAAAACATTTCCAAAAGTAGAACGATATGTATAGCACCTACTTTGTCGCTCTTAATATATCGCAAAGTCTTGGTAATTTTTAGGTCCAAGTGTAAACTACAATTCAAATATTCTTTTAATGCCATAGACACATTATTATCTGATAAATAACATCAATATAACAGTACATAACAAAGCATAGGTAAAAGATCGGTCGAATCTGAACATAACCAAGTCACTAGAGATGACAAGCTGAACAAGGGTGATGTTTCTCTCTTCTGAGTATCTCACCAACCCTCGCTGCAGCAATAATCAGCAAGGCGTGCCCGAAGCCTCCTCCCGGTCTGGCATGGAGATATGTATCAAGGTACGCTGCACCACGACGGCTTGATCCGCTACACATAACAAGACAGCACGCTACAAAATGCTCATGGACTAGGCAAAAAAAAAAGATATATGCCCACGTGAGATTAACTGGCTGGTGTCACTCAGGTAAAGCCCCCATGTCCTGAAAAGCCGCTCTACGACACATCTTGGAAAAGCTCAGTTCCTCATCTTGCCTCTAGTCAGCTTACTGTCACGGGACGCGCTATGTTGACCTTAGCATGAGTGAGTGCAACGCACGCGTTGGGATTTATTGTAAACGTCTATTGCTGTATGTAAGGTAACCCCAATCAGTAGACCCATCACCGATGATGTACCGTGCTCTCTCATCAGACACGTATCCAGATGAAGGTTTGGAAATTGATCACTAACCCCTTTTAGGATTTGCTGACACGAAAAGCATCAAATAAAGGCGAAATTACACCTTGACGAGTCGCTTTTCAACGAGGGCTCCGACCTCGCTTGGATTTCAGGAAAAGTTTGACAATTTGGTAATTGAATTTCGCCGCACACACATTCCCATTCTTGGCGTTAAGACGATGCCTCAGGGTCGGGTCACTGCTTCTTCTGACGAAGTTGAAAATTCAATCAATTTTTGTTATCGAGGTCTACATATTGCATTTCTTCAGTGAGGGAAATGACGACCGATTCAGTATTAGTGTTTCCGAACTTGACAATCATAATGCAGTTTATCGAGACAAATATAAAATTAAAGGGGGCATATTTATTTTGAAGGAATCAATTGAGGGAGGAGTTATTTCAGTTTTTACAAAGTTTCAATTTATTATCTCTCTGTTTGAAACTGCTATGGAGACATTTGTTAACGCTTCTTTAAATACGAGAGCATGAGCATCGCCGGGGAGGGCAAGCGGCGTACCATCCCCCCAAGGGAAAATACAAAAGGGAAGAAAAAAGTAAAGACCAAACAAGGGAGAAACAGATGAAATAGTAAAACACAACTTACTTCAAAAGAAAACCCTCAAAACTGTAAACCGTTTGTCAGTTGTTTATACCAGGCAAGATATGGGACGGAGGGGTACCCCCCTACCTGTCCAATCCCTATACACACTCTAGACTATTGTTACCTAACACATCTCCCCTAGAAGGCTGTAAAGAATTCCTGAGATTCCGATAAAAAATGATCAACACAAAGGCGGAGGGGGTTCTCTCTGTCCCATATCTTGCTTCAAATGCAGTTGTTAGCTAATGAGTGCTTCTCCTAGAAACTTTTCCTCGTGGAAAATGTATATGAGCGCCCATGTATGCATGAGCGTGTACAGGTCACCAGAATTGACTCAGGTGAAGGTAGACGGGTTAGCCACTTCAGGCAGACTAATAAACGCCTGAAAACCCCTTTTGTATTACATAGGCAAATGTCAAGGGTCACTTATATAAGGTCATAGGTTTTGCCATCAGTGGTTAACAAACTATTGCTGGCCGGCAGTACAAAAAATGGAGCAAATGTGCATTTTGAAAAAGTTTCACCAACAGGCGAACCGTTCGCATATTTTTAAAGTAGAATTAAGATGTTTTAAAGTTCGCGTTATGATCACATGGTAGGAACGAGCTAGTCTGGATACCAGACCCGATGGTCTGGACTATTCTCGTCGAATCAAGGGTCCAGTATCACCCAATGTCCATGTGACCAAAACCGGAAGAAGTGCCCCAGTTTCCAACAATAGCCGAAAGATTCCGCACTAATCCCGTCTACATTCGGATGGCATTATCGATGTTCAGGTTTTTCCGGCCGTGTCTGTACGCATAAAAGGATTGATGATAGTCCGAGAAGTCGCGATCGGACTGGGGGTGAACTGATCGACGCGACCGAAGTTCAAGGAAGGCCTAGTCGATGGTTGCAACTTTGAACATGCCGCAAACGACTATACTTGCCTCTATCCCAGGTACGGATGTGTAACCATGGTATAACCATGGGGCAAACAACCTGGGCAGGTCTGTCTGTCATGTCACTGTCATCACATCCACCGAGGCTTTCCTTGTAATCTTTCCATGATCTATTTATATCCGTGGGTGATACCTCACTTAAGGTTTTATTTAGAGTCGCCAGGGAATCTTTGGTCATGGAATCAGACTAGGAACGAGCATGATGCGGTAAAACCGTTCACACGGGAACGAAGTTGAAAGAGCGCGGTCAAACCGGCATGATGGCAGGTGCTCTGTTCTCGACTTCTATCTTGTTTGAAACATCGTACGGTATGCAATAAATTGAAACTTCTGAAATTAGGTCACAGATTAAAGCAATGGAATTTTTAAAATGCAAACCTCCAAAATGCATCTTTGCGTCTCAGTCAACCTCATTTTCAATATTTTTTCACTATAAAGGGTATTTTGCTACCTATTCGGTTTTATACTGATGAGTAATTTCCATATTCATAAGCAAAACTGTGATGCCATCCCAGGAGAAGAACCTCAATGTTACATAAGGTCTATGCACAAAAGACTCCTCATTTTTAAAGACATTGCTTGCTTAAATTTTCTTTCTCTGGTGATTTATTTTTGTAGAAGTTCATAACAATAAGCAATGTTTGAGTGAGTAATTTCTCGATTCATAATTTGAACCTAAAAATAAAAACCTATGAACTGAACCATGTCTTCCCTGGACAACGTCACAGAAACAGCGCCCTCTGTTGGCGAGGAAAGCGTGGATAATTTTGAATGTTTAAGAAGTGCACTTTGCGATACATTAACTCACAGGGTATGTCAAATAATTTTACACATTGAAGAGGAGTATGAAGTTGCAGAAAAATTGTGGCTGAGAAAAAAATTATTGCAGATACACTTTAAGGTGGTAAGGCAGGTTACTGCACCTCATATATTGACGAGCAAATTGGAGCACGGTATTAGTCGATTTCGTCACGTGTCCGAGAAGTAAAAATGATTATCAACCCAATGAGTATCAAGCTCACTCGGTAGTTTTTCTGGTAGCTCTAAAATTCTCTGCCCCCCCCCAAAAAAAGATCCTCATTGACAAATAGTCATGGCATATAATCTTTTACAGAACCAGTCTGTTGTCGTTTTCCTTGTAAATACTGCAATAAAGACACATTAAAGGGCGTTGGTACCAACCTGTTTCAACCTTGTTGCCAACGGAATTCTACAGCTCAGAAACAACAATGGCATCTAAGAGTAATGTTTACTTCCGTCACTGAATGACGAGGAGTTTGAACAGAGCACCGGAATGTTACGTCATTTGGAACCAGAAAGTGTAGTGCAAGCGAACAGGGCGCGCGTACGTGTTGGTTTACGGCTAGCGCATGGCTCTCGCGCTAATGGCTCTTACACACAGAATAATTGTGCACGTGATGTATTTGCTTCGGGACTCTATATCGTGTGCTGAATGAAGGTGCAAAATCTACGAAGGCTTTTATCGACAATGAGGCAGAAATGGGGATTTTGAAGAATTGTCTTAGTCAGAAGCCGCAGAAATTAACAACTAATTCGTCGAAATTAGACAGGAAAACGGAGAACTGTACACCGAGAAATCAATTTGCTTATGAATATTTATGAGATGAAGTAAACCAGTATCGTTAATTCTTGGAAATATATTAGGGGAATTAATTCCCATTACCTCACCTCAAACCATGCTGTATTTTGTTTATAATGCCTACATACCCTGAAAGGCGGCATTCCGCATTATGAAACGAACCCTTACAAAGAAACCAGATCCGGTTGAGGGGAAATCGTAAGGCAAAACCCTGACGGATCGAAAAGGATGTTGTCTTTCTTACACCAAAAAAGGTCTTCAAAACCGATGCAGACCGTGGAGTTATTATTTTTGTTCCATCTGTCCATGACTATAACGTGAACTATTCTTGAAGACCTTTTACTCAGAAATTGCGCACAAATTTCTCGAGACAAAAACTGCGTATTTAGATGTATCAAGAGAAAACAGACTTTCAACTACATTTCAAGGAAAAATTAATATGTATGGATACACTGTATATAGTTAACTCCCCCGCAAGGAATTAGTCCGCCTCAACCGGCTCTGGACAGAGGTTTGGCGCTGTAATGCATACATGCATACATGGAATCTAGCGATCTCAGACAAATGCGAGTGTGGGGAGTAGCAGACAGCTGATCACCTCACCGCAGATTTCCCCATCCACCTTTTAGAAGGAGTCTGGGTTGCACTCAACAGCATCACTTATGCAGCAAGGCAATGGCTCGGGTCAGCACCTCCCAAGTTACACCATACGCAAGCACGTACATGTACATGTATGTTCATGTCGCTCAAAGTTCAAAGTGCGCGTACGCAAGGTTTGCACTTTACAATGGCGTAGCAACAGGCTATTTTTATATTTCGCGCGCCCTGATTGCAACGTCAGGCGTCATCTTTGTTGACGGATTTCCAGGAAACGGGGCATAAATAATGAAAGTTTTCATGACAAATTCAAATTACATTAATTGTTTTATTTCTCAGGAGCATTGATTTTGTGCCCTGTCTCAAAAAAAGTAATGAAAAATGTGGTTTTTTTTAAATAACCCTAAAATTATTTTATTTTTCTCCTGAAAAAATAGGAGTGTTGCCAAATTTGATCAATATCGATTGAAATGAGGTTTTCCTGGTTATAAAAACTAGATTCCTATGTAAACTAAAAGGCTCTCTTCATCGATTGCTCTAAAAAACTGGGAATCCGCCAGATAAAATGTTTTGTAATATAAGTTTGAATTTGAACCAAATTTTTGCGCCAAATCGTTTGAATCCACACATTTTGTAATGGGAAAATACGTCACATATCTCATGTAAAAAGTTTTATTTCCTGATAAAACTTCATTCTTAGAGTCAGGAATTATTGCTTTGTCAAACTTTTGACAAAAAGAGGATACCCTTGCACCACACTCTTGTAAGGGCAGACTTTTGAGTGACATTCTTGTAGCGGTGGGCCAAGGGTCAAGTGCAGGCGTGCATGCGTGTTTACGTGTGTACGTCTGCCATGTACATGTACATTATGCTCATGTGCATGTGCTGGGGCGGATGCGACGACTTTGACGTCTTGGTACCGCACTGGTCAGTGTCCACAGCAGCAGAAGTGACGAACAGGAAATGGCACTAATTTCTACCTTATGAAATGGTATCAGTGCTAACGAAATTTGTAAAATCTGACAGAAGATCGTCATCCTCGCGTTGGATATACCATTTTGGTAATAAAAATGGATACAAAATGGCCTTGAATTTTTGTGCACCGTTGGATCGATACGATTTTGGGGTGATTCAAAATGACCTAATTATTAAAAATTTTATTCGGTGGATTCAAAATAAGTGCCTGAAATCAATACAATAAGGGTGAATGTTTAAGTTGGTGCCAGATTTTTGTCTCAAAAAACTTGTTTCCTATTGTAAATTGTAATGAACGTTGTCTCCATTGGACATAAACATACGAGCAAGAAGAACATTCCATGATGTGATATCATGATACCATGCATTGCAAGCTTTTTTTACTAACACTGTATACAACCTGAAGGTATACCTCATGCCTATCGGGTATGCAACCTGAGATATAGTGCGAATTACATATTATCACGATATCCATGACATTATGCGAGTTAATGGCTCGTACGGGTTTGACCACAAAATATTAAACAAAATTCACTGTTTTCACGAAGTGAAAGAAATACGGATAATCGATAATTTGGAATTTATCCTCCCTTTTTTCTTCCTTTGATCCTGAGAACAAATTAACAGAGTTTTAAAACAAATTGTTGTTTACTTTCCTAGTACTTTCCTAGATTTTGGAATCTTTTTTTTTTTTTTTGGCAGTTTCATGTACCCCAGAATGTTGAGAGACTTCGGAGGCAAATTAACGCCAAACTTGTCTATTCATCCAATTGTAGCATATAGTGCGTGCGCGTGTACGTGTATGACAAAGTCACTTACGATCTGGATATACATGTACATGTACACACAAAAACTACCTAAATCTGCGTAAATCTGCGTCGCGCGTAAGTAAACCCATCGACTGTAGTCCTAATGTAAATCTCCCAAATAGTGGGATATTCAAATTATACAACACTGGGGGTTAAGATCGCGCAAGGCACGATGGGAACCAACATGGCGCGGCAAGATCGTACCCATGGGAACAAAGTTGCTAGCTGGCTTCTGGGGCCGTGGTTGATTAAAGAAATATGGAAGGGCTGATCAGATTATCGACAAGAATATAAGATTAAATCAGTGCTCTGAAATATATGATTGCCAGAGCACTGATTTAATCTTTTCTTCTTGCCTTGGTTGATTAAGCTCTGCGCAAGCGCAATTGCTTTTTCTATTTATAGATATGATGTTTACAAACAGCCTTCCGCGCGTGTGACAGCCGACTTCACTAGTTTCGCCTCTGAATACATTGACACCATGCCTGCTTTGGCTTCATATAACAATACTGACGGTGTTTCGCCTTGCATTGACTTTTGCCAAGGATAGCTTCGAAAACTCCAATTTTAGATACATAATATCCATCATGCGTCCATGCATGCAGAGAGTCTTCCAAAGGTTTGTCAAGTGACAGTGTTGCATTGTAGGAATTGTTATATGCTAATTTCCTAATTAACATAATACCAGCAGGATTCCCCCGAAATCATTACCCGCTCCCGGTACCTACGTTCAGAAGACGTTTGTAAGACGTTTTCGAGACTTCGTATGGGACGAGAACCAGTCTACAGAAATAGGGCAAGTTCGGGCGCGAACTATACTTCCGAGAGTTGTAAGTTACTTTTAACAATGCGCACGCGCAATTCAGTTACCATCAAACAACTCTATTTGGCCAATTTTTGAAATCTCGTCGTCAGTCAAATTTCACAGTTGGCTATGATTGCCTCCTGCGAAGTTTTTTCCGTTGGTTAGTGAGTCAAAAATGAATTATTCATGAACATACTGCTCAACTAACCTCCAATGACTGCAGCATACATGTACATGTATATGTGCGTTCGTGCACCGTGACCGCGATCGCATCACTTCAAGTTTTGTTTTGTGAATGCCTCATATGCTGAGAATAGAATAAAATTAAGTTTGAAAACTTTGTTGGTTACATTTTGGATATTTGCAAATGTGTACTGTCTCTTTAAGTCGACTAGCCTTTATTAATTATGGTAAACATAAAGTTGTAACTTTTTTTATCTAAAACAAGTCCAAGATCAATTTTCTTCTCCGTTAAATTCAATCATTATCCTAGACACTTAGTGTCCTTGCCATTTTTTAAATAGCTTATATGCACTGAACTTTGATTGATTTGATTTATGGTTTGATCAATGTCGACTCTTGTGTAGAAAATGAAATCCAATTTTGACACTCACAACTTCAGAAGGAAGATTTTTAACAATTGTTCATATTCGAAATTCCAGATTTGAAGAGGACAGTATACATACATGTATTTGTAACCCAATCCTTGACAACAGCATGAGTAAAGATGCAGAACTAATTACAACGGGAAGTGCTTCATTGAATACAAATGGTTTTGGAGCGGGGTGAAATCTGTTTATATGCGTCATAAGTTTGCGGTAGCATATTCACAATTATTAAGTAAATGAAATGCGGTTTACTGCAGCACTTAAACCCGAGTAGATCTTTACTTGCTGCCACTGTGCAGCCAGACCTAACCTACGGATCCCGCCGCAGCAACGCCGGGCTAATTCAGACAAGCGTGCTTGCTGTCGACGTGGATCACTACCTTCGTGATCTTCGCTCGCGCAGCCAAGCTAAGAAACACGGTACACACACACATCATGTGCACTATTCATATTGTACTGCAACCAAATAAAACATTACTTAAGTTTAAAATACAGTCAAAGAAATGCACCACCGAATTTTCAATATTTCATGATAGCTGACATTTTCTGACATGAATAATACTGGCTGCCGGTTAAAATTGCGTTCATCAAAATTGCGCCAGCAGAAGATCTGCATGGCGTGATCGGATCACGGTCACGGTGCACACACGTACACTGTGCACAGGATGCTAGGTCGTTAGAGTTCAGTTGAGTTCAGCAGTAGGCCTCATCAATAATTCATAGTTTTGATTCCCCACCTTTAAAAAATCGCTTTCCGCAGTACATGGTCAATGAAATCTCGTACAATTATTTTCATATAAATGGTTTCCTCCGTAATAATAAATAAAATTCGTTATTGATTACCAGCCGAGCGACTATGTCCTGGGGCCTGGTCCCAAATAGTCGACTATAGTCCAAACCATCTTTCATCGTTCGAGCAATGTTCGTCCGACTGCAGTTGGCTACAGTCATCGATCGAACTTGCTCATAGCTGCTTCACTGTCCCCCACTGCAATTCTCATAAATGAATTAACATAGTACCAGTGCGACTACAAAACTTCGTACCACAGGTACAAATTACAACCCATTGGAAGTGACACGTCAAATGTGAGAAAGATCAAGGTGATCCATCTTTTTTTGTAGCACAGCAACATCGCAATTGCACTCGATCATAAACGTTACCTGCATGCTTGTGGCATATCACGTGGTCAATTCGCGACAAATGAAAATGCCCTATCTATGACCGTGGTGTAGCAATATAAATTGTTACATTATCTTCAATTCAGGACGACGTTTATTCTATACTCTTTAGAAAAAAATACGCTGATAATTAAGGGAACTAGGTACATAGAAATCGACAAAATTGATAAGCTTCTGAAAATACATCAGAAATTAAAGAAACTTGGTACATCGATGTTAGCAAAGTGGATGTTGATAACTTTTTTTCAGATACTTAATGAAAAAAAAGAACTTATGATAAGATAAATAAAATTATCCATGTACAAACGAGAAAAGAAAAGAGCATGAGTCTCTGAATAAGCAGAGTCTTGTAAAAAACAAACAGCCCTTAAGACAAAAGAAATAACAAGAACAGTAACATGTAAAACTACTACACAAAAACACAAGACGGACAAGACCTAAAAGACACGACAATAGCTGACGGCAAATAGTTACAAAAATTGTAATATTTGATGACGACTAAAAGATAATAAAATAAAGTAGAAGATATCCAGAAGAACAGAAGAAGATTAAAGCTATGTTACATAATGTGAAAGGGGGGGGCTCTTTTATAATAGGTCTTAAACTGGCCCATGGATGACTTCGTTCTGATGTCATCGGGAATGGCACTCCATAAACGGGGACCGGAAAAACGAAGGGTGTTAATTGAATAGACGGTGTAAGTGAAGGGAACAAACATATTTGTTATAGGATCTAGTCGAGTAACTGTGGATTTCATTGACCGATGTGAAGTCCGAAGAAAACGTACAAGAGAGAAGATTATTGATGTGTTTGAACATGAACATACCAGTGTGTAAGTTATAGATGTCGTAACAGTGAGGGTGCCTAAACATGCAAAAAGGGGTGCAGAGTGGTCCCGAGAGTGTGACAAGGTGCATGTACCAATGGCCTCTTTTGAGTGATAAGCAAAGCCTTCAATGTGTTATTCGTTGTGCGTGCCCAAACGATTACCACTCATTTAAATACGAACGAACAAGAGAATTGTACGATAAAACCAAAGACGTAGTCGGAATGAAGAAACATAATTTAGATAAGACACCGGTGTTACGAGAGACAATTTTGTTAATTGAAGAGATATATTTTCTGGCCAAGAAAGGTTTTGATCGATGATGACACCCAAGAATTTGGCATAAGATACCCCATTGATAGAGATATTGTCAATAACAAGAGGCAAGATGAAGACAATTAAATTAGTTTTACTATGGTTTAAAGAAGAAACCACACGGAGCTCCAAGTTGAAAGCGTCTACCACAGAAGCAACGTCGGAGCTGCAGTGAAAGATGGTCGTATCATCGGTGAAAGGCTTGAAGTTAAGAAGATATGAGGAGTTGTGAATATCCTTGATGTGTGAAGCAAGAAAAGAAGAGGCCCAAGGACAGATCCTTGGGGAACTCCATGCTGGATGTTCAAACGATTAGAATTACGATTCATAATGAAAGCATATTGGTACCTGTTAGAAAGACGATCTGTAAACCAATGAAGTGGGATACCTCTGATGCCATAGGGAAAGAATTTGGAAAGAAGAATAGCATGAATGAGGGTGTCAAAAGCTTTAGAAAGATCAATGAAAACACCAATGGCACATAGTCTATTTTTGAGGTTTATTATTGAGGGCATGCGTAATCTTGTCGACAAACTCAATGAGGGCCATTTCGGTACAGAGGTTAGATCTAAAAGCCAAATCAAAAAGGATATTATGGTGTGAGATGAAAGAAGAGAGTCGACTGTAGAAAAGTTGTTTAAGGGTTTTAGAAAGAAAGGGAAGATAGAAATTGGCCGGTAGTTGGAAATGACGTGCTCATTGCTACATTTGAAGATAGGGATGATCTTAGCGACTTTGAGATTAAGAGGAACAGAAGCAGTTGCAAACGAAAGATTAAAGATATGAATTAGACAGTCGGCAATAAGAGGCAGAACAGATTTCACCACACTAGAACAGACACCATCCAAACCACTGCTGATGCTTCTCTTCAGCTCACAGCCAACCTTAATGATTTCCTGACTATCTGTAGGACTAAGGAAAACGAGAAAGGATTCGGATTGTGCAGTGATTTTGTGAAGTGGGTATTAGTAGGGGAAATGTTGCTGGCTAGGAAGGAACCAATGTTAATGAAGAATTTGTTGGAAGTATTGCCTACAAGAGGCGGACTGGAAATGGGATCGTCACCATCCATGAATTTGCTAGGAAGATCATTATTCTTCCGTTTGATATCCGCCAGATATCCTTGAGATTATGTTATGTAAGATCAAGTTTATCCGCGAAGCATCTTTTTTTGGCAAGACGGATGGTGGGAGTGAGCATATTGCAATACTTTTTATATCGCTGTTCATTTGCTGAAGTCGGGTTATGAAGGAAACGCCTGTGCAGCCGTTTTTTGTAGAGACAAGGGTTAACAATAGACTGAAGAATCCAGGGTTTAGAATTCCTGGGAGTCCGAACCGTTTTCAGGGTAAGGGGAAAGTGATGATTTTGGGCCATTTTCCAATACTCGACTTCAGCTCCCTCTCGGGCTTCAACTGTTTGTTTACGACCTGACTTTGAAGTTGTGAGCGTATGCAGTAACAAATCTGATAGTGCTACAGAACATCAGGTAAGATGCAAAAGAGCCAGACCTTACAGTACTTCAATTTAATTCAAACGCTTCGGGCCCACAATCGGAGATTGGTTTCGGGACGAAGCCTAAGACGGAGACGAAGTTGAGTATTGGAAAAGGGCCATAGCTAGATGAAAATCTTGAAAGAAAGGTGTCGTATGCAGAGTCTGCGTCCTTAGCCTGATAAACGTTAGTCCAATCAATACCAGCAAGATCTTGCTTAAATGAACTAATAGCGTCCAAGTTAATATTTCCAGAAAGAAATGTTTTTTTGTAGAGCATTCAAAGTTCTGAAGGCAGGAAGTTGTGAATTAAAAGAGGAGACAGTGATCAGAAATGTCGGAATTGTCTATAGTTGTCCACGGTTAAATCTGACGTTCAGTCATCGTTATAGTAGAAACGAGATGTGTTGAATAGGATGCATTGGTCACATAAACGTTTTATAACGTATCTCACAGGTTTCATCGTTTGTTACTTGAATTCTTTTGAAACAGTTATCATCGCTTTTCTTTTCCAACTTCCTTTTTCTTAGCGAGGATCGCTTAGTCTTCCTGAGATTGCCTTTGTTGTGTTTCCATAGTATTTGCATTATGGGTTCTGCAGCTCCCATCCAAAAATTGGATTACATACTGAATCGTCCCCTGTAAGACTCGAACTCCATAAATGCTCCCTCCAGCAGCGTAGTAGGATTTGGTTCATGAGGGTAGAGCTAATCCAGGAAGAAGCCAGAAAAAGCAGAAAAGGATTTCAATGAGAGGGGGAAGTGCTGTTAAGTTGACAAACCACTGCCGTTCAATATTCCTTCAAATTTCTTTACATTTACGCTATCGAGAGTAGATCGATGCCCCTTACAGTACCAAAGTGGCCATTTTCCGTCCTTCACTGCACCTGGCCATCCAAAAAAATATGACGAGGATCGTTGTTGCTGCCAGTGACTTCTTCAGCACATTTCCTGTGCAGCACATTATCGTGATTAATACCGAGACTTATATCACGTGCAGGGACATATATACGTAGCTCATGAGATTATCGAGCTTGGAAATTTCGAAAAAGACGCCGAAGCAACGGTGGGCAAGTAATGCAGCCGGCAGCATTCTGTGTTATCAACATCAGATGTCATAAAGCAACAACGGAAGGTAAGTATATCCGTATTTGCAGTGATTAAATTAAAAGATGCACTGGCCTTGGTATTAGCTCTGACTTTTGCTGTCAAATTGCACGCCTGAGAAATGTCTTTAGCTTCTTTTATGCATTAAAGAATTATGAAGTGTTGTACGTGGAATCACGAAAATAATCAATTTTTGCAACTCCACAGTTTGTAAAGTTCCCAAATGGTAAACTATGACGTCATGGAGAATCGTACTATAATGATGTCATGACTTCAGTTGACATACTTAAGAGACTACATTTCAATAAGTTATATTCAGCTTTAAAAACACATAACTTTGACGTCTCTTTAAAGGAGAAAATAACGGAAACCAAATCGACTATATTTCTCGGTGCGAGGTTTTTACTGCTGCAGAAATGTGCGCGTAGGTACAAGGAGGTACAAAAACCTCGGACGAAATGCCTATACGCACAGCGGATGTTCTCTCTCGAAAAATGGTCGTTCACCCCTCTTGAAATTCCCTAGCTATGTTTACACCCGAGGCGCGATGAAGTGCACGATATGATCTACCGCGTGTTGAATAGACAAGGGGACAGTACAGTCCCAAAATGATGGCATTTCAAAAAGATGAGGAGAAAATGAACGGAAGGGAGAGGAAAGAGACAGAGCATTTATGCATGTAGGAGCAAAACGTTTGAGAACTAAACGGAATGATTTTACTGATAGACAATAACAGTCTACGTCTACTTCTCGCCATAGGCATTGCAGTAAGATGCAAACGGCGCCTGAATCTGACAAAGCGATAGTGATCTTCAACGCAAGAGGAGTCCACTTAAATGAGCTCAGGTTCGTGTTGTGAAGTGCAATTGGGTAATCAGATACGTGGCCAGCTGGAGACAATTTTTGGAATTGTATGTAAAAATGTGGGTATATTTCGAATGATGATTTCTCTTTTCTTTACCCATGATCCCTTTCTACTAATAATTCTGTTGGAAATCTAATTTTGCAATCTATTTTAAAATAAAATGTATAATCTCAAGGATACCGAGTTTTCTGTAGGCATTGGTTTTCTGCGTGGTATATATATGTATAACATATATATATATATGCATAACATAATTGCGAGTTACACGGTATTGAAAGTCCCATTATTAAGATGAATGATTATATATGGGAATAACATTAATATCAGTATTCAATTTTAAATGAATAAATAAATCAGAAACTGTTGTTCTACGACGTAGATTATTGAGTCACTTTAAAATGAAAATTCACTTAGTTCATTTGACACTGTGGAAAAATACTTCATGCCAAGACCTTGTCCGCCGTAAGGGATTAGAGATGGACCTTTCTTTGTAAGTACTTTTGAGCAACACAGGCTCTGAAGTATAATGTGATTAACAACCACATCTTGAGGGCCAGATAATACGAGAGGTAGTTAGTGGTATGTGCAACGTCAAGGGTGAATAAAGCCTTTGGTTGCCTTTCACTTTTCAACACTATAGAGAGAAGAACATTATAATGCATGGGCGCATTGGTGGCGAAGTACTTCGCCGCTGAATGTTTTACAATCAGACGAGAAGGGATGACGAACCCTCGGGTGGTCGCTTTCTGATCAAATATAACGTTGCTTCTTTGGGGGATAGGTTTTTGTATTTACACTCCTCTGCGACTTCGTTATGGGACTTTCAGACTACCTGAGTACTGGATCAGCCTTCTGAAAGCTGGTTGCTCTATCGAGTGACCGACCGTTCGTCATTCAGCCTAATATCCCGCACATTATTCCCAAGCAAAATGCACCCACCGACCGAAGGATCGAGATCGCTTTAAGCATAGGTTTTAAGTAATACTATCGATTGGCTTTGCTTTTTTTATTTATAGGTCACCCGCTAAAAACGGTACACAAGTAAACGAATGAGTGAAAGCCGCGGTAAAGTTACCTCAAAGAGAGGTGAATCCGGCGCTATGTTTGCCTTAAACTCATTGACCTGCTCTTACGGTAGCGTGCAGTCTGTTATAAATATATTTCCGTTTGCATTGCAAGTTTTAAAACTACAAACCTTGAACAGACATCTTCATGTTTCAATCAGTTTACTTTTCAATTTTTTCCTTTGCTATTTTAACAGACATTTAAAAGCATTTTTTTTGTTTTTATGCTACAGCGAATTTTCATAAATTAGTCATGTGAAAAACTGAGGAACTTATCACACAGAGAAAACCTGAATTTTGTATCGATGGATGTTAATACAATGCTAGAAGATTTGCTGTCCCAAATTTCCTTTTCTTTGGGGATCAACTGTTGTGCAGGTACATTGCAATAAATCAAAGACCAATTAGGGTTCACAATTTTGTGCAAGAACATGAAGGGAACAGTGTCTTCCCTAAAGCACATCACAGCAAAAGTGTCCCCTATTGTTGAGAAAAGCATGGACAAAAAAACGCACTTTTCACCACACTTAATCCCAAAGGAATGTCCGTTAATTCTCAAACATTGAAAAATATTATTCAAAAAAATGATGGACCGTTCAATCATTGGCTTTTTTTAATGTGATAGCGCTTGCCAAGAAATGCTATTTGGACAATCTAAATAAATCTCGCACAAATGCTACTACTGGTGTTTACATGGGATTTTCTAAGTAAAGGCAAAAATCTGTTTCCATGCAGATCGTTTAGGGTTTTTATTTATTTATATATTCTTAAACGAGGCGCTGTCGGGCTCCATTTCTTTCTAATTTCATACAAATTACAAAACAGCAAAACAACGTACAACAATAACAAAACAGAGTGAGTACATCATCTAGGAAGGCAGATACTCTTTATTTCTTATTTTTCTTAATATTTTCTGTTTATTTTTTAAATTGAATAGGACTGCATTGTTAAGGGAACCAGGATCAAAAAGAATACACAAAGGAGTGTGCAGTCAAACAAAATTTTAAAAGCTTAACACAAAGTTTCTACAGAAAATCGAACAACCGAAATATGCAATCACTTACAACTCTGACCACCCCAAATAATCAAATTGATGCATATGACCCCTGTTTCCTAAAAACTGACATGTTTCCTGAAAGGCTTCACAGGGGAACAGTGAATGACGAAAAGGCTTTGACTTCATTGCAACCCATTTTCTGAGTCAGTGGAAATAGGTTAGAATTTGTTATCAATACTTACTGCGAAAGGAAACAGTTTCAAATCTCGACTCACAATCAGGTCCAAAATAATAATTTGATTTAACTGAATCGGGAAAATGTATCCCAGACTCATAACTGTAGTTAATTTTGAGCTGTGAAAGGAAAATGCGTATGTGTGAGTAGAATGCATCGGATAATAGTGGATAGATGAAGCTGTTAAGATCACACTTTTGATCGGACCACTGATCTATGTACAGGTTTACACAGTCAAACCAGTAGTGACCAAAATGACACTAGTCTCCAGGAAAACTGCAGGAATTAGGGTAGACGAAACACCAACCATGAAAATAAAACAAACGTACAAACAGGGAATTTAAATGGATGGCTCATCAGAAGGAAAATCCTAACGGCGACACGGGTGAAGTTCACCCAAGCGAGATTATCTACGACATTTTACACGGCCTGTAAGCGGAGGCGGTTTTTCATTAAATGTGCGACTCGCTGAATTCTTCCGCCATTATAAACGTATAAAGGATGACATCCACAGGGACCTAATGGCTTGACAAGGACATACGGTTGAGTGTTAGGTGCTTTCTCTTGCACTTCATACCTGAGAAAAGGGGGCAAACGGAAAGGGTGAATACGTTGCAAAGGGCAGACTATGGTTCCTTCTTTACAGGTGAATATTTCACGACCCATTAGATGTTTTAACAAACATCCGTATTTGGAATCAAGTACACTAAGTTGTGGAATATTCACTGAAAACAAATAGATAAAAGGTAAAATATTTGCAAGTATAAAAATAGGTCTCCCCTGAAACCACCGATGTATGTCTCAAAGCACTGGAAATAATAGCAATTTCTGACTTCGTTTCAATCATTCGGCGACCCTCTCCATCTTTCCCGCCATTTATTCCTTGCTTGACATGACTCTTAGCAATCTTCCTTTGCTGACACATCATCCAAAATTATTCCCCCCACACTTTGCATAATATTTTTCGATTCCAGGCTATGTTCTCCAGGGGAACACCGTCAGCCACTTCCTCCATCTTGGCCTATCGTTCCACTTTCCCTATCATGTGCTCACCTTCAGTTATAGATCGTGCGTTTCCAACAAGCTCTGGAGAGGATTTCTACAACGCCTGGCAAGGCTAAGAAAATACTTATCAACGTTAACCTACATTTTTATGTAATCAAGTGAACTTCGTCATGCATTAGCATCGCTTGTGGCCATTCAGATTAACAGAACTGTGTGGTTGTTAGAACACAGTAGAGTTATCGGGCCCTGAACAACGAGCACTGCCATACTGCAGAGGATAGTGAAAAAAATAACACGACACAAGGATATGAGAAACAGAGAAATTAAGGAGACTATCCTGCAATACATCCGTTGAGCAGACGTAAAAATAAAAAAGCGCAGAATTTGCGATTTTCAGGGAAACTGAAATGAAAACAAAACGCGAATCACAGAAATCACTTAAAAGCAATTATTAGACAGAAAGACTGACAGCGAAACAAACGGAATGAAGATTTACTAAAGGGATGTCATATACCTCCGACAGTATCTAGCCTCCAACATTATCTATTAATACGCCAAATAACATCCTATAAAGTGACTCCGAACAAAACAGCTAGAATCTCACGTTCCAAAACCAACGATTTCAGTTCCTGATTATCCAGCTGCCGTGTGTGTGAGTCGACAATGGACTGAACTCGGTGCTAAGACCAGATTTCCAAAGGGAATTTACAGAAAGAAGGCGGGAAAAAAAGTGAACCAGCTCGTAGCTAGGGAACTTTGTGAAGTGACAGGAAACACGATACGGTGGCAACTCGACACATTACATGTTGTCAACCCTGAACATGTATAGTGGCTTTTGCATTAAGGCTGTTCTTTTTGGAGTTGGAGCTCATTTTAAATTCTCATGTTGCAGATCGTATTTAGAAATTTATGTACCATATCTGGTATCAACAAACACCTCCGAGGAGAAAAAATGAGATTTGAACCTTACGCCAAATACTGAAGTGTTGGATCTCCATGATTAATTCAGAAAATTACACTTCCTGTGGACGGCGGCAAACAAATTGCTCTCGAGTAAAGTGGCGGATATACAAATCACTTTTACAGAGGCATTTTTCCTTTTTGAACTGATTCCCTTTGTTCGAAAGTAGCGTATAATTGAGACACCCTCCATCTAATGAAATTCACCTTTCGTAAGCACTCTTGCTTTTCTAGACTTGTAAACCACAGTGATAATCAGCATTGTAGAACACTACTTGTAATCCTAATACACTAGTTTTTATTTTGTTTCTAACAATTAATTCCCCTTTCCATTTCTACAAATCACGATATAGGCTATTGGGGGGGGCGTTTAACAGTGTTTACTGCACAGAGCACCCGGTCAAATTGTCATCAAACTAAGCTTAGATTTTAAGCGTCGCAGACAGAAAAATAGTATGCATAAAACCGCTGACGCCAGCCCTATATCGTCAAGGATTCGCAATAAAATTTTCAGGAAAGAGAGATGACGACGATAGAAGACAAGGTCTGTCGTGATTGGGCGGGATTATTAACATTAGTGCCTTAAACCCAACCCAGATATTACCACGTCTTTTTATGCAATAAAGCTTCCTTTTCATAAATGCAAAGGGTGACATTTAGATATTATTGTCACCTTGGAGCTATTCCAGGCAATAAAGAACATGGAGTCTTTCTACTTTCTGTATGACTTTAAAGCAACGTTGAAATCCACACAAACCACGGACTTGAGGTAGACACGATATATGTGATTAGTGCAGACCTGATTGACCGAGGTCTTCCCTAAGTCGAAGACCGTACCGCTCACGTACGGCCTGAAGGACCAATCACTGCATTTTAAAAGCCGGATAATTTTCGATGATGGTTGTGACTTCTGATTTAACTTCACCGTGTGATGAAACCGATCTCTAGTGTTCATTGTTTCCGCTAGACATAGAATGGCTGGGAGGCTTCTTGTTATGCGATCAGTAAATGTCAGTCAGTATAAATAATGAGCCAACGTTGAATGCTAATTTACCATGATTGTACATGAAATTCAACTAATATCGAAATCACGGGTATATCACAAGGCATCACCAAAATTTATGAAAAATCATTTCATCCGTTCAAAGTTCCATCATAGGCCTACCTGCTATTGTTCCGCAACATTATTACGACGAATGATATGCTATGATCTATAAGGAAGGATCTCAGGGCCTTTCTGATGGGCGAGGCTACTATTTACGGCTTTCTTCACACTTTTGCAAGAAGATAAAAGTTAAATAATCTTCAAATATCGCATGCACGGGCTTGAGTGTTCTTATTGTCAAGATAAACATAACTTTAAGGTCCCTTTGTCTCCTGAAACTCTGTAGTTTTGCTTTCGAAATGTTAACTTCCTCCCTCTAGCTTTTATTTCCCAAACATACAGGTTTCCTGCTGGAATCGTTGATTTCAATCCTTGCTCCATTTTTAATGAAATTACTTCGATGTGTAACCCTTTGAGTTAACGATTTTGGGAAAAAAAATAAATGAATACAACATTTGCTTCATGAATACATTTTTATTCAAAGATTAAATGCTGTACCCTTTTTCGTCTTGCATCGGTTTGTCACTTTCCATTATTAATGCATGGTGCGCCATGAGTACTTAGCTAAAACATGACAGTACTTGACAGGAAGCTTCTAAACGTGGCAATGCCCAGTCAGTCCGTCAGACAAGATAATATCTTGAAACAAAATCGGTCATTTCATGCACATTTAAATTCGACTGATCAAATTATGAGATGGGAACTAGGTAAAGAATAACAAAGCCACATTTGGTCACTGCTTCCTGTATGTCCATCCGATGTTTAAACAAGGCAAAGCTAAGTTCTTCATTCGAAAGATAACTATATTGATTTTTATATGAGTTTTACATCGGCATTTTGACGGTCAAGGAATTCGTACGACGTACACTCTTGTACCTTTTCTGCTTTGAGGTCATGTCAACCAGACCGATCTGTTTCAGAACTAAACATTTTAAACTTATGAAACGTTATTACCATACCTTCCATTATTCATTGAGAGCTTTGCGATTTGAAACCTTGTTTGTTCCCTCGAATAACGGGGCTTCTAGATCGTCATAATGTAGATTGGGACCCTAAACAAGCAGACCGACAGAAGAAGTGTAACTCCTTATCAAATCCCGCTGTGCCCCGCAAGTAAATTGTATCATTTGCATTTAATATTAAACGGTATTTTCCTGTCGTCGAGAAGGACGAAGAACGAGCACATTATATCTGGTCTGCTTTACTCGAACATAGGTTTTTTTAACAATACTTTATATCATTGACCGTATTTTGGGTCACAGAAACTGTAAAATCACACGTTGGTTGAATATTCCTATCTCTTGTTCGAAACTTAAATTGACTGAATAATAAATAAACAAATGAACCATTTTGTACATGACACCTGTATCGAGCTGGAAGTGAATTTAGCAACCTAAAAATAGATTTTCGCGTGTCCGCAGTTTCACTGCAAGAGAATCAGTCTTGCCTCCAGTGACTTCTTTCATTCACGCCTAAATAAGATGCGTAAAGGACATTACTCGTGGCATATTCATTTACAATTTAGCAAATAAATGTTAGAACCTCGCTTTCAAACATGCAGTAATAATAGTGGTACGTTTCGAGCACATTTTTGCTTTAATGCAATGGTAAAATTGATTGGTATTCAAGAACAATTGCCAACCAGTCTAAACCAATTTTTATTAAGCTTACATTTTTCCATGTGGACATTTTATAAATATGGACGAAAGCAACTTCTTTCGCATTTTATTGTGAAGGGAGGGTAAAGATACAGTAAAGGCAGATTGAGTGAATTTACTTAACTGTAGGTTAATTCAAATAATGAATTAAGCAGTTTTCTATTTTGGCACTGGAGCTTTATAAAAGACACATCGTGCAGTTGGATCGCAGTGCCTTAAGTGAAACCTTCCGTAAAACCTCCTTAAGTTGAAGAAATTGCTCCTGAAAGTGTTTTAGAAATGTCTTTACCTTGTTGGAGAAAGCAAAAGCCCGGTTGCTCAGACCAATTACCGGAACTCCAAGAAAACCCCCAGCAACGGACAGACTGAACTGGGTTGGCTCATCTGCATGTACCACTACGGCCGACACGTCGGTACCGGCAAGTTGACAGCAGATCTCCCGGTAAACGTCCATCGGGTTTGGGTGAGAAGACAACACCACAGGGCCAAGGTGTAAAGCCATTCCGGGCTCTGTAGAGTTAACCTCGTGGATAGCTGTCAGGACTTGTTCGTGGAACAGAGAAAAATTGGTGACGTCGTCTGACACCACAGCCACGCGGACGCTTTGCAACTTAGAGGACAAAACATCTCGGGTGTTAAAAAGGAAGATGACGGCAGGAAGACAGTTGAAGAGGAGTTTGTATGCAAGGCAGTACTGAAACGACACCATTTTGCCTCGTAGGGAGGAGGTATCCTAGTCTTACTCACAGTTAAGTCTATCACAGTCTTACAGCCATACGAACAAAAAGACTAGTGTTTTCGCCAAAGACGGCCGTCTCCGCGAGTACGTCTGTCTACTGCGATCTTTGGCGTCGGGGTTATAAGGTTCCTTGTTCAATGACTTGCGGTGTCTCCAGGCCAATTTCACGGTAAGAAATAAAAATAAGCCCAGTACTGCAGGCTATGGGCCGAATTGAAGCAGGCTTGGCAAATTACTACCAGTCTATCAATTCGGGGTAAGGTTTCATAAGCTATTGGCTGAGCAACAGGCGCACAGTTGAAAATCTTCTCCCTCTGTCCTTTCTCCCAGTTCGTTTTTCGATCTCAGAGGATGGAATTACTCTTTTCCCTCTATCGGGGTTGTCTAGACTCTCAAGTCAACGCCAATGGGTCAGGCCGGGTGTATTGATGACCGGAAGGGGCTGTTTTAGATTCTTGTCAGCGTTCTTGTTCCTTGTGCTGTGGGACTGTCTGACGGCATCCCACTTCAGCAAAATGCCAAGCTCACAGCCAACGAGAACACTCCATACGGAGGGCCAAATGTACAAAGCAGATAAGGAAGGGGACAGGCAATTTTCACTTGGCAAGAGCTAATTCCGGACGTCTACGCCACACTCATTCACACGAGTTTGTGTGGGATCAGAACATCGAGCGACAGCTATCCATCTCACCTTTATCATTCGAGAGATGTCGCCGATTTATTTCCGATACAACTCCTCCGGACATTGTCGTTGCATCACTGACGGGAAAACGAGGACTGGTCCACAAAGATCCGTCATCACGAGCCAGTGCGGGGTTTATCTCTCTTTGCAGACCGTGCCGATCGAGGTCTTGGCGTGTGACCAATCAGACTCACTGCGTCGCACGTTATTTCGATCCGCGTGCACTAAAGAAAGCGCACGGCGTTGGAGTGCTGACGTAGCGTTACCACTCGCCGCCCGTGTTGTCTGAGGGAGAGAGCGCCAACTCAACTCCCTAAAAATTCAATAACACGTCCATGGAAGGGCACACCCGTGCAGGTCCCCCGCCTGTCACAGAGAGCGCGGCAAAGCATCGCACATCCTCTCGCTATCTTTCCTCTTCGCGACTAGATCTTTCACAAATCCACGTATGATTAGACCACTTCTTTTAATGGACAAAACCTGCCTGGTACCCTGTAACATACAGCTTGTTGATATGCAAGGACTATCGGCAGCCAGTGTGAACACATCGATACAGCGTCAATTTCTGCACAGGTACTTTAGAGTATTGCTTACGTGCTGTTGTTTAATGTTACATATCCGTTGTACCCCTTAGAAACCGTAACAACATGGATCTGAAAATGCAGTATGTCAGTAGATCCGCATTTCCGCATAAATGTCAATTGCCTATGGGCTTACTTTGAAAAAGAATGATTCACAGAGTGTTAGTAAAGGTCTGAACCATTCAAAGTACATCGATTTCTTTTGTCGATCAGGCTAACACGTGATAATCAATGCATGAAGTTAATATAGTCTGTACTTGAGTAAGTTACACTAATCATTTATTGCATCAATTGTCACTCATCTCATTTTAATATTCTTTTGAATGAATAACGTATTTCACATTTTCATTCCAGTGCATAGAATAATTCATAAAATAAGGACTGAAATTCAACGATGAATATAATCGCACACAGTGCCTTCAGCTGTCACTTTTTCTCAACTCTTGTTTTCGTTATATCCTTTTTGATACTGGCCATGATTCCACAAAGGCACCTGAATGAACACACGATTGCAGACTGCAATTCGTGCTCGGGTTTTTTTTTTTTTTTTTTTTTTTGCACCAATCTCGAGGTGCTAGGCCGACGTGCCAAATGACAGCTTGCTACTGTCACCTGCTGGCCACGTTTGCCGCTCTTCATGTCAGCGCTTCACAGAATATGCTCTCACTTTATGGCAATCCACTTACACTAAATCCTCTTGAAACGAGAAAACTCGACTTACAAACGCCGAGTCGGGGAAGCAGAAGCAGAGGTAATAGGCACTGAGATTGAGATTTTTTCATTCCCCAAAATATAGCCGTCGACCGAATACTTTGGTGTGCAGCCTTGAAGTCACGTACTAGGTTCCAAGAGACTTGCGTATACCGTTTGTCTATCGGCCTAGCCTCAGTCACAGCCGTTCAACCAGCATATTCACTCAATCAAACTATACTCATGCCTGATTGTTACAATGACAACAGAACGGTGCATGTGAAACACCGTTTCACCACTTGACTGGTGACCTGTTTGTAGGGAGTATGGGTTATCGTGAGGGCGCACAGGTAGGTTTGGGGGGCAATTTACATGAAAAACCTCCCCCTTTTTGTTCCAATTTCGCAAGCTGAAGTGGCAAGTGGAAAGCACATGTAAGTATTGAGGGGTGTGCATGCTCCTTACCATTGGATTAATTTCGCATATCCGTGGCTTTGATCCATGACATTAGTCTTGACATGACGTTGCCCCATGCGTGGCTTTCATGCACTGTATATGAAAAGAACGCCCTCTTCGTTCACATAGACTATGATCGATATTCAGAGAGAGATTTGTACCTTTCCTTTTTCTAGTTGAATGTCGTCCATACGATTCTACATAGATCCTCGAGAAACACATAAAGGAGCAAGTAAACAAGGGAAAATTCGCAGTTGCTGAAGTCAAAGTGTTGAAACCATGACGGATATTCAAAGTTAATAATTCGTACACTAACTCTCAGGTTCCCCGGCATGTTTGACCTCGTGGAGATTCCTTCTTCCCGACACAAACTCGGGTAGCTAATTGTATACATTGATGTAGGCCTACCTATAAAGCAATGTGCTGTTGCGTCCCTCGAAAGAGCACGCGAATGCAAAACTAGGAATAGTCGATTTCGAAGAGTAATGCGAGCAACGATCTTGGGGAGGGGTTGGGCCCGAGAGACAAGCTGTCAGTATGTTAATACTTTGAGAGGAGCCCAGTGAACGAAATCACGCTTATGTAAGTTTTGCTCTTTTCTGCCGTTTATACGATTCCAAAGCAGACCATCCGAAACTGTCAAAATATTCTCCGAGAACAAAACAAAAGATAAATTGTCCATTAACTATTTAAAAAGATGGAATGGATGGTATCTGTCAAAAGAGAGCACGCGCTTTGAAAACGGGGTATCCCTTTAGAACTTGGACTTTGCAGAGGACAAGGGGCGCCGAAAAGATACCCATCATAAAAGTTAATGTCTCCGAAGGGTCCATTGTTTTAACATCCCCGAGGAAACAGTTTTTTCTTTGTTTTCTGGTCAGCTTCCTCTGATCACCATTTTCCATGAGCTCGGAAGATCACTAGTTCACCTTTTAGTGAAAACCAGAACCTGGCATTTTTTCCAGACTGATTAACAACAGATGCATAATCACTCATGGAACAAAACGTAGCTTTATAACTGCGCGCCTGTGCTATGCAGACCAGTCAAAACACCACATCAAACTCGTTATCGAGTGAGTCTTTTGCAAACATGGCAGCAAGCTCATTTTTGTGAGTCCAAGTCAAGTATCAAGTCATTTGGTCAAGTTACAACCCATTTGGCCCAAACACAAGGAAGGCAAGTCACAAGTCTCTTTGTCCAAGCACAAGTCAAGTCGCACATTATTTTATCGAGCTGTAATAAGCATACAGGGCCGGGCGTCAACCTGACGAGTTACAAGTTTTGAACTACTGAACTTGACTAGCCTGCTTAGTATACTTACACTTTCTCGTTAAATTTCCAAGTGTACTACAGTCTTAATAATCACTTCAGGCAGACATGGCAGCAGGTCATATTTACAAGTCCAAATCAAGTCACAAGTCAAAGCTGGTTATAGTTACAAGTCAAGTCACAAGTCACAAACCAGTGACTCAAGTCCATCTCGAGTCCAAGTTGCAGGACTCAAGTCTACAGCTCTGGTTATTTGGGGGAGGGGGTATAACAAACATTCCGAATCGGAGTCTTCCAAGTCAAAAACTCGTGGCGAAGCTGTCGTGTTTGACTAAAAGCCTGTACTGAGGGTCAGAAGCCAGTTATCGACCAGTCAATAGCCTTTCTCTTGTTAATGGCCAATTCATAGCACAATTTCAAAGTAAAGCTCCGATCAGTTTGCATGCAGGGTTAAAGTGCGGATCCAGGTGAGTGGAAACAAAGCAATGCCTACCAACAACTTTTCTTATAGATTTTCAAATATAACGAAAGAAAGGCAAATTGGTGGACAGTATTTCTTTCCCAAACTCCCAGATTTACCCCTCCCCCGAAAATAGGTTCTAGATCCACCTTTGGTGGGGTCTTAGATAACCTGAAATAAAATTAGATCCCGATAAGATGATACACGTTGGGGTGCAAAAGGTGATAGGTCGTAATCCCAGTCATGAACTTCGCTTCCGGGAAAAATGGGAATATTAATAAAAAGGAAAACGAAAGCAAAAGTAAAACAGGGAAAGCGGAATGCAAATGCTTGGTTTTATTACAGTACCTAAGCATTGCCCCTCTACAGTTTTAATGGTTAGTATGGAAATGTATTTAGGACATGATCAGAAAAGTAACAATTCGTGCGTACAGATTACTATTTCGTATACGTACGGAATACAATTTTGTACGTGCGGCTTCGTAAATAATGATCTTAGGCAATGGTCGCATTCAAAATTCCTCCTTGAGCAGAAGCACCCGTTCGTGGGCAGTGTTTGAGTTATTGGTAGCGGCGAGTTTGCAATGCATGCATCCCATAGTCATTTGTGAACCAGCGACGTGGAGTTCATACCAAAGGGGCCTCCAGGGAACTGCGCCCTCTCTTGGTCCCGCCCAGGGCCTAATGACTGTTCGCTCGTCGCCCAGTGCCCAAGTAGGGCACTGGGGGTGATGGCTTTCCACTATGATTGGCTACATTGAGCACGACCTGTGACCATGAGAATTGCGTATGAATTATTTTTTCTTACCATGTCCTGATACACTTCCATTGTATGTCAGTCTCTTTTGGTGGGCTTCCCGAAGGCCCCCCCCCGCCCCGAAAAACTCCTAGCAACACCCATCCTTGGCAGTTAATGATACCAAAGCTGGTGTCCTTGCAGATTATAATTATGTTAAACCTTTGGAATTAATCTTTCACGTACACACTGTAGATGACAGGACAAAAATGGTGTGATTTTGCTGGGCTGTGGATCCACTGTAATGATTTCAGGGATAACCTTACACTACAAATGTCATTTAATCACTCCAAATTTCCCCAGTGTCAGCAGGTAGGTGCCCGTGGAAATTTGCCATGGTACTGTTATGTTATTCCTAAAACAGACGAGAGCTACAAAACTAGTCCCTTTCCTATTCTTGGGGAAGATTTTTACTTTTTCTACAGGTATGTACTCATTTGTGGGCTTTTTCGAAATCTTATCAGCACTTACATCAGCTTACCATATGCTTTGGACAGGCATGCGTTTTATGATTGGATTTAAGCTTCCGCCGACTCGTCGCCCCGCCTATACGGTATTATGACTTTGTGGTTCTAAGCGAGTGTCAAGGGCAGCCACAGGTAAGCATATACAGCTCACTGCGCTAATGCCCAAATAATCTCTCACTTTGACCGCTCAATTGAATCGTTATTGCGTGCAATGACGACGGACAGCAGGGAAATTGAAGTAATCCTAAAGGACACGACTGACAAGAAGTCCTATACAACTTGAGGTATAGGCCAGCGGTTTTCAACACTCTTTTCTGCCGCTGGGTTCATTTTTATTGATCTTAGCACGACAGCAGGGCGGCACAAATGCGCGGTAGTTAGGTTTCCGAATTGAACGGTTTTAAATGACAGACCGGAGTGTGTGTACTATGGTGTTCACATAAGAAAGAGACACCTCAACGTTGTTTCAGAAAGTTCTTCGGACCTGTTTTGTTTTCGAATTTAAACAGTGAATTTGGAATCTCGGTCAAAATGCGCAGTCAGAAAGAATAATACTCGACTACTTGTTTTCAAAAGATAGTAATCTACATGCAAATGTTTATTTTTTTCGGCTCCTTATCAGTTTTGTAGAACTTTGACCCAAACTCGGGCATATAAAGACTAGAAGACTAAGCCCGAGTCCTGTACGAACCAAAAAATGACTGTTTTATTTTCCTCTGCATCATTTTAGATGTAAAAATGCAATAAGCAAATGTGAATGGAAAACTACTTTAACAATACCTCCGAACTATTTACAACTTATGAAAAATCTTTTCCTAGGTTAAATACATTCTTATGGCAATAAACGCGACTTCAGATCTAATCTATATTGTTCACACATAGGCCCTATATATTTTTGGGTTAGTGAATCCTGTAATCATGTAATGCCTATTCGTCATTCGGTAATCTCAACAGTGGCAAATATCAAAAACTTGTTGCAAACACTACAAAAGGGGAATAGTACAAAGGCAAATACCTGATTGATTTTTTACAGTAGCACGTCGTAGGCATGTCAAGCTGTGGTAACCGGACCGTAAGCGCTGGTGTGAAAATCTTGTGCAACGTCGACGTGTATGTTTTGCTATTCCAAAATGAAGGTTTATAGTTAAAGGGAAACTCACAAAATATTATAATACGTCAGCAATAGTACCTCATAGAGTTGATATTAGTTCATGAGTCCAGCACTCGAAAGAACGGATGAAACGGGGTTGAGCTGCACAACCGCCCTAAAAGTCGTGTAACATCAACACTCGGGCTTCAATTACTGATCACAAATGGAACCCATCTTCTGCACTGTATACCGAATGGATGTCCATTTATTATTCGGTCCATTTTTCATTGTATGAGAAAATTTGATTTTAGTGGACTTGGACTCGGGATCGGACTTGGATAGTCGGACTCGGATTGGGACTCAAGGGAGTAGGGCTCAGACTCGGAAATGGTAGACTCGACTGCAACATGGCTCCAAATACTTGAGCACTCCACAGTGCTGTTCACGTGCATTGGCATGGAGACTGTGACTGGATTGAAACCATGCATGATTAAGTTTGTGAATAAAAACCAATCTCCAAACGGCCAAACGGACGGATGAATTTTGTTCCGTCCATTTCTGACTTGAAGTGCTCTTCTGTTTCAGTACTGCTTGTATCTTGATAAAATGGAACATTACTTTAGGGTTCCAAATCAGTTTTGGGCATCTTGTTTATACCGTCGTCGTGTACTAAGCTCTCGATTGTACTCAAAGATGCAATCAATGGCAAAAGAGCAAAATTTGTTGCGATAGTATCAGAGAGAATGTATAGAGGCGACCATTCTATGTTAATTATCGATTGTTTCCGGTAATTTAATATTCTTCGCCTGTTTGAAGTGGTTAATAAATAAGATTAGATGCGTGGCCCTCTATATTTTTAATAATAAAATATTCGTCTGTCCTTGATTGTTATTCATGTAAATGTATTTCGCAATATGGTGATTTGGATTAAGAGTTAGAACATACATTTCATTGCATACAAAAGCGAGCCCGTGCAATAGCTATTGATAAATACCCTCATGCTAGATCAGGATATTTCAGAAGATGAGTGTCTATATCGGTCAACGAAGGAAAAGGAACTAGGCCATCAAATCGCTCTTTTTGCATTACTGCAGTTGAACTTATGAATGGCATAAGTGTGACTATGGGTATTTTGATATCAGTCGTTGTTTTCATTTGTTCATAATTTTTGCGGTTTTAACTAATGTAAGTGTAAACATTTTTAATTTAATGAAGGCTTTTTTGAAGCGGTTACTGTTTGTTAATGTACGTTATGTGATATATGTATATAACAATAAATGAAATGAAATAAAATCAAATAAAAGTCAAAAATAAATAATAAGTCATTTTTATTTTAAAACCCAGAACTTAAATTTTGTCACGTGGTCAATGCCACGGTAGGAACGAATTACTTGAATTTCCAGTCGGGAAGGACCCCAGCTCTATTTACTGCAGTCTGAAGCGTGGGCAACGTTAGGATTAGGTCAGAGGGGACATAGGTCTTGTGGGAGTTAAGAAGAAAAACGGCGTGGAGGTCATTTCAAAGATATTTCTTGGAAACTTGCCATTTTCTTCCCCTGCCGCTTTTTTCCTAACCCCCCCTCCCCTTTTAAGTTTTATGTCTCTCCGGGGAGAAGCACGTACGTCCAATTGCTCATATAAGTATATAGAGTCTTCATTCAGAAGCTTGTCTGAGGACGAAAACACACACGCATTCATTTCGAGGGAATCAGAACCAAAGGGGGAATTTTCCCCAATATCTCAGAATCGGATGTTTTGAGATCCATGATTATGCCCGGCACAGTGTGTGTTGCATCAGAATGAAACAGCGTACCAGGAACACCATGATTATGTATCCCGTCCCATACATGGGGCTGTTCCTAAAGCACAGTGCACGCACAAAATGTTGACTTTTTAGATCCCCTTACACCACATGTATAGTTAGGCATACAGGCGGTAGTTTTGACCACAAGGGCAGGAGTACTTTGTCTCGTGTCTACGAATAACGTTCAGGCCTACGAAAAATCTGAGATCCTATAATAGTTAAAAAAAATCACCGTTTTCATGTGTCATGTGCCATGTGAACATAGTAGTATTGACAACTATTAGGTGCACCCCTGTAAATACATTCCCATACACACTAGCGGTAAATTCTCTTTCATTTTCCTTTCATTTTTAGTGGGTTGAACAATACAATTTTGAGAAATTCTCACCCAAACCAGACCACCCTTAAAATGAAGGAAATTTCCTTACCCGGAAAAGTAGCCATTTTGAAAACGCATCCCTCTACAAAACGACTTGTACCACTTTCGGACCCGATTCCATCCAAATTACTCAGAATTGAAGGCCCTAAGTCCAGGCCATAGGTTCAGTGCTATGCTTCTTCCGATCCCAAATTCCATGCTTGGCTCTCAGGATCCACTAATATAGAATATTTTGAGCTATAACTTTTATTAATTAATGAGCTCGGCGGACATATTTGTGGCCTACTCACGCGGGTGCACTCACAGAGCGTATTATGATGCTGCCATGCTTGTCTTGTTTCCTGTGGACCACTGGCAATAGTAGCACAACTTCACATATTGATAACATATTGCTCCACACACCAATGGCGTAGCAAGGATCTTGGGGGCCGGGGTGTCTCGGGGAGGGCAGTTGCCGCTAGCCACCCATTGGCTACGTGAGTTGAGACTGTGTAACGGACAGTTCTTGGACAGAACCTTGTTAAATAGCAAGGGCAGACTCCAGAAATTTTCCGGAGGGGCGTTAAGCCGGATATTGTGGACAAGCAGAAATAACAATGAAACATGATACTTTACAATACTGAATTTTCTAGGTGGAGGTGCAATAGGGAGAGTTGGGGGGCGGGAGCTGTACTCCCCTTGGCGACGCCATTGCAACAATCATCTACAAAAATACATCCTTTTTTCCAATCAGTCCTAGGGCACTCGAGTATTTCATGACAACACAGGTCCCATTTTTAAGCACTATCTTACCGGAGACTAATTATTTAAAAGTAAGGCACTTCCGGTTTCGACCGATAGCAAGGGTAGGGTCGATTTTGCGCAAACGATAAAAAAATTAGGACCTGACTTGACTCAATAACTTACCGCAAAAAGCAAATGAGGTATCTCACAATTGATTTTATATGGATTTTTATAGAGGGAATGGAGACGGTAATTACCAATTAATTTCCATGAAAATGCCCCTTCACTGTTTATTGTCACTCATTCCGCTATAGCAATGAGTACTTTACCCCATGGAAATAGCTCTGTCCCCTTCCTTGGGTCATTGATGCAAAAATGCCCAGTTGACAGACGAGTATTAAAATTCTGCCATCTATACACGGTTCATACGATAGTACAAGCTACATGCAAATGAAACATGCACAAAAACATGTCCTTCCTTATCGCATTATTATAGGATGAACTTCCTGGTCGAAGAATGAGTCATATCGGCATCTCAGGTTGAGTCGGCAAAACAGTTCATATAAGCGTACTCTTTTGCTCCTAACCATGACCCCCCCGGGTGTATGTTACATCACATTGAAATCGAAGGATCCAGCATCGTTAGGGTTGACATCTCAGGGAGTCAGTTTCTGGAAGATAGAATGACCATTTAAGTCCAACAAAATTAACAGAGTCTGCTGTTTCTTCACCACTGTTTTTTGCCTACCAGTGGCTACTAAAATCTTGTTTTCGACAGAAAATTAACTAAATGTAGACCACACTACTTTTATATACTAAACAAAAATACAATATTTTAAAAAGTAATTGCGAAAAGGTGGAGTTTCCGAGGTCCAAATTGACACCAAGACAAGCTAATATTTCTGCAAATATGGAGAGATTAGGCAATTATGAGAGGACTTCATTGGTCATTAATCAAGTTAATATTTCCTTTACTTTCTCTCGAGTAGTACCATAGGGTGTCTCTTTGCACACAAAAGCTGATGACCTCATCAAACCAAAATCAGACGAATGCACATCAAATGGTCCAAAACAAATAGTTCACATCCGTCTCCATTCATCTTGAAAGGGGCTTTACACTACATGTATTAACATTCAGCTTACTTTAGATTTTCTGGAATCATCGGGGTCACTGTAGACTTGAGACAATTATAAGGCTTTAAAGTTTCCATAAAAATAATTTTTGTGCGTTCCATTGTTTCTGATAAGTTTCCCAATATTTATATATTGCCTGCTATAACCACGTGGTTATGTACATGTACTGGGTAAAGAGAAAGGTAAACGGATCAATAGAAGGTATTAACCCCTTTTTCGGCCAATTCTATAGACTGTGAACAAGCTGGTTGTACGCCGAATGTCGATAAAAACAAAGTACACCTGAGTTTATTGTGCGTGGACTATTAGATGAACGCAGAAAATACAAACAACGGAGACCTGTATGCTACATAGCATGTTTATAAACGTTTATGTCGAGAAAATACACTGCCTTTTGAGTACAAACGTCTTAGTGAGAATCTTTGCATAGGAGCTTCCAAATCCTGGCTTCACTTCGTCTCCAGCTACGCCTAATTTCAAACCCCTGAACTTTGACAGTTTCGAGAATCACGTTTACCAGAAAAGCACATCAAACGTCTGCTATCGACCACAAAGATTTTAATTAGTTCAAACACTCTAGGCCTTCAAGTGGTCGGTTTCCATAAACGAAACCTGCTACGGACGCTATCTAGAGGCATGGGAAAATCTCGACATTATAGGAACTGACCCTATTTAAAAGTTTTGCCATATTTAATCGAAAGCGAGGTTAAAATTTTTATTTTAGGAAACTAAGAATAAAATCATTGAAATCAATGAAATCAATGAACGAATTCATTGTTGACTGACTTCATACACGCTGATGCATGATTATGTGGCTTATTATACTTAAATTATTTTAAGCAACACTAACAAACTAAAGTGAAACATGTAACCTAAAATATCACCACCTAATTCGAGAGATTTCACTGTATAAGATTCAAGAGGCTTGATAAATAATGGCTTCCTTGTGAGTGTGTCTATATTATCGTGTACTCACACTAAAGCAAACCCCGGTAGGTATACACATGGTCAGACTAAGTACTCCGTAGGACTAAGGTACGAAGGCTTCGTAGGCCAGTTCTCGGCCAAGGCTCTAGAATAATATTACAGGGCTTGCAAGTGACAAAGCCTTACATTTCATGCTGACAGGAAGCTATGCAACGTATGTTTTGTAAGCCATGAAGAAAATAGTTTAAAGCTTTGACAAAATCAAAAATTCAACAAGAAACACTCAACTCAGTGAATCTTATGTAGGCTACATAGGCCTATTAATCATGGCTGTTGGCATGCTGTGGGATTTTTTCAAAGGCCCTCTAATCTTCTACAGGCCCTTGGTTCAGAGCCTACCGTACCTTCTGGATAGTATCCGACCATGAGTGTACGTACACGAAAGCAAAGCCGACTAAGGTGTTTATATATGCACAAAGGGAAAAGGTGAGAAGTTTTGTTTGCTTTCTCGGATAAAGGCCTTAGTAACATGACGAGGATTTCTTGACACGGATTTTTCTAGCTCACATAATTCAATCTTATATATGACGGCCCTGAAGGGACACCAGCGCGGTTAAAGCGTGTGTTGTGGCTTTGTAATATTACACAATCAAAATACAAAAGAAGGTCTCTGCTGAAACGCTAAAAAAAAATCAAAATTAAAAGAATTCAATTCAACTCTGCGGAAGGTGCACGCCGTTTATTATAATTCCATAATAGTAGGCCTAGTCGATCGAAATTTTGAATTTAAATGTAGTTGCCCCGTTTAAAGAAAACAGCAAGCGGCGTTCCTGTGTTGCTACTTCCAAATGTAGGCCTACCTTTACTGTCTGTGGACTGTACTCCATTTAAAAGCTACAGTGTAACATTACCTATTTGCATACATATTCTTCTTGCAACAGCTTACCGAATTGTGTGATTCAGTTAAATACTGTGTGTTGATGTGATGCGATAGTTTGTGTCGGACAAATTGCCCGAGGTCGATTTACGAATGCCATTCGTGAGGTCAAACATTTTTGAAGGTTTTCTTTTGTGGGAGCAGCCATTTGATTTCATGACAGCGGGGTCGGTATATTAAAAAAAACTGAGCAGTTTGAAGGAAACGATGTCATGTTACATTTGAAATATCAGTTCGGGATAATATCTTATAATGATTTCTTTCAATGCAGGTTTAAGGGATGAAAATTGTCTTGTAAACTTAAACGTCCGAAGAGGGGCAGATCTATGAATTTTTCCGGGGGTCAGGCCGGAGATTTTTTTTACAGGCCTATCTCTTTTTGTTGACAAGTGGGAAAGATGATGAAACATTACATGACAGACATTGTTTACAATGGTATTGGTGCACGTACATTAGATATAATCCATCATGTTCCCCGTTTTATTATTTTTTTGTCTCAGAGCAAGGGGGTGTGCCGACCCCCCCCCCCCCGATCTGGGCCTGTATGTTTCTCCCTAAAACTTTTTTTGAGCTAGGGGTTTAACCATTAAACTATAATAAACCATTACCAGTATGCTGTCAGCTGTGCCGGGTTATCCTACACTACGGGCACCGTAGGCATTGTGCTTAGCTATGACCAATTGGGGGGGGGACAAAAACTTTTGAGGGCCTGCAAAAATCACGTACCATGAACCCCAAACCAACAACCACGAGATAGGTTTTTAAAAGTGACTCTCTTAGGATATTTCATTTTGGAAAAGCTCCATTACATAGTTTAAAACATGTATTCACTCCGCATCAACATGAGACGCAGGCTTCAGTGCTTACGTGTGCCGTGAAATTGGTACTGGTGCCTTTGGCGGAGGGGGGGGGGCAAAAATATAATTCGGCAATCATGGATGTCGGTACTATTTTGGGCTTCGAAACATCAAAATTTGAAACGTAAAAAAAATTATGACACGCCTTTTGTGACCCGCCGCTGTATATAATTTACTGTTATGCCATTACCCTCTGAGCCTTGCGGATTAACCTCATTTTTGATGTCCTTACTCTCTTTCCCTGCAAACGTATCTCAAGATGTAATGTCGAGGAGGGGAAACAGAGTGTTTGCAAAAGCAAGGCCAATCTGTTGCCACGTTCTAAAGCTCTAGAGCAGTGGAAAGGGAATGTTGCTGCTACTAAACATGCTCAACAGTGAAACTGCTTGAATTCGGTGATTTGGGTAGCAGAAACCTGTATAATCATTTTACATACATACAAATATTAATGTTTAATAGTTCATAAGTTTAGGCATCTGAATAAAAGTGGGCTCTATTTCAGTTCTAATTCATGATTTCAAACAAATCGGATGATTATCTGTATCTACATGTATAAGGTTGATATCTCAAATCTTTGGACTGTTTTGGTCGTTTGCTTTAAATTTTGCTCCACTGCGCAGCTTTCGATAAGGCACGCATGGGAAGGCCGGGTGAGATTTGCCATACCTATCCGGCACATAGACTAGGGCGATGTTTATAACGTTGTTCACGAAAACAGCAGTTGTCCGTGCTGGATAAACTGCCTCAACTGAAAAAACGAGAACACTGGCGTGACATGAAAAGCCAGGTAACAGAAATACGAGATGTTGGGGCCCGGCCTACGCCGATCGATTTTACAAGAAAAATGCGCCTCTTGTCTGCGGGCGACAATGGCTAAGATATCAAATAATACCCAAGTAAAGAAACAACATTGCCTGTAAGGAAAAGTAACACATCTCAAAATCGGTTACACTGAAGAAAGGAGACAGTGGGTTCAGAACTAATCTCGGTTCGGACGACGGCCCTAACCCTTGATGAAAGTTCCAAGGCACAAACAGACGGAAAGATTGATCGAACTTGAAACCTAAGGAGTGCCCCAACGCTGGGAACGAGGAAGGCATAGGGCTTTGGCAGACCAGCACATTTCCTAATTGATTCTGCAGGCGATGTGATGAGCTCAATGGGACCTGGGCCCAAGGATATGTCGATTTAGTCCCATCCACTCCCCCCCCCCGGCATAGGAAACTACGTAAGTGATAACCTACATATTCCTGCTCGATTTTGTCTGCAGTAGGAACGTAGCTATGCACATAATAATCCGCCTGCGCATAATCCTTGCGAATTAATTAATTTCTTTAATCCACTACCTGAGTGCATATTGAGCTTAACCACAGCGGAGAATCTACACGCCTTGAGCAAGTCGAAAGGTCTTCTTTCCTCATTTGGGGGAGAAGAGAGATTGTCATCGGACGAAGGTGTTTTTATGCATCAACCCAATGGGACTGGTAGGAATTTAGAACCTAACACTAACAAAAACAAAATGGTCTTCCGGTAAAATTCTGGCTTAATTAAATCCGAGCCGCGAGCAAAATCTGATACCCTCTCAGTGCATGCATTGTGCCTGTTAGTGTTAGCACTGATTATTCGTCATTTAATTTTATTTCTAGATAAAAACGTAAAATTGTAGAATCTCTTGTGTTTTTGTGTTATGCTAGTAATTATCTAAAAGCAGGATAATCTCCCCTTAGCCGAAAAGGAAACGGAAAATGGAATACATTTCTTTCTTTGTTTATTGGTGGGTGGAGTTCTGGCACAGTATAAAAATCTCTAATAATATTATCTAGGGTTCGCGGTGTATGGGCCGGAACAGGCAACCATATCTCTCCCTCAGCAAGAGGCCCAACTTTATATCACAACATCTTGGCTGCTAATTACTATTCCCACGTCTTGTATGGCCTACAACCATTACACCAAACCAACAGATATCTATACTTGGAGTTTATACATAAGCCTTGTGGTTGCCATCAAGGAAATATTTTCAAAAAGTGAGGTTTACTTTTTGGCAAGGTTCGTTTCTACGAGATATAAACTGTTCTCCAGTTCGTGCTTACGATATCTACTGTTTCTATTTTTGAAAGGAAAATCATTTTTATGAGACTTATTTTGGGTCAAGTTTGTTTTATGAGGTATATTTTTCCAAATTAACTTTCAAGAGATGTAGAGCCTATATTTTCAAGTTTGATTTTTATATTTAATAAAAGAACTTTAAACAATATAACTCATAAAAGCAAATTCTCAAAAAATATTTGTCATAAAAACGAACTTCGAAAAATATATCTCGTGAAAACGATTTATTTTCAAAAAAATACAAGCAATGTTTCTGAATAAAGATTTCATACTAACGAACTGGAGAATGGAGAATATATATATCGTACAGCCGAACTTCAGAAAAATATACCTCGTAAAAATGAAGTTGAAAAATATACTTCATGAAAACAAACAAGAAAAAATACACTTAATTTTTGAAAGTGTACGCTTGATGGCACTACCGGGCTTTTGTAAGTTCATTTCCACGTTGTATTGTAATGTAAGGATTGTGAGGCATCAAAATAAGGTGTCGCCTGAGCACAAGCAGTTGTTATCAAAATTACCTTATGTAAAACAATCAAGCAACGTCTGTGAGTGAAATAATCGAGCATCGTTTGTGAGTAAAACAATTCAGCATCGTTTGTGTACATTGCCGGTGGGGGAAGCACATAAGATCATGATCCTGGGGTTTGTGAATATTCAGATGTTCTTCAACGATACCAAAACGTTTGGTTTAGTCAATATTTGGTCACGCCCTGTGACGTATCCAGGTTCAACGGGGCAAACTATAATTCTTTAAAACTATTGTAGTTATTTTCATAAGAATCCTAAGGAACCATGCTCCCCGCTGGACAAGTCACTCCGGTTGCCTATCATCATCACAATTTGTATTGTTTAAGAGTTTTTTAGTTGAACCATGCAAGGCTCGGCACTAAGGTACTAACACGATTCAAAAACTAACACATAGGAAAATCTATTTTTCCCTGGCATCAGTCCTGAGAGGGAGGAGGCTATTTTTAATGTTACCTAATCAAACTTGCACCTACATAAACACGGTCCAGTTCGGCTTCCTGCAAAGTTTCAGTGAAATCGGGCGTGCATTTCTGGAGAGGTTGACTCAAAAAATAATTTAACTTCGCTGGCGGATTGCGTGATATGTAATAGGTCATCTTGCCGTCAATCTGCGGCATAATTTTCCAGTATAAAGTCTATGTTTGGGCCAAGTCTGATATGAAGATAATGTCACGTGAGTGACCAAAGTCTTAGAAATACTGTGTGCAAAGTCTATGGGAATAAAAAGCGGAAGTAATAAACAGGAAGAGGAAAAATGTGAACAAAAAGAATAGCGGTATACCTTACCCAAAACGATGCGGAAAAACCAAAAAAGAAAAATAAAACAAAAACAGTTTCGGCCTGCCTATTACCTAAACAGCTCATTTTCCATTCAAATCCTGTATTTTAATATACACTGATATAAAGCCGTTACAAGGAAACGGAATTTAATCAATACAATTATTGTAAGCATTTTAAAATGGAGAAAAAGGTGCGGGTCTATATCCATGGCGAATAATAATTTGGAGGTGTGGAATGCTTAAAAGCCGAAGTCTGTCTGATCAAGGCAGCAACCAGACCGTCTATGTCTGCTGGAGGAAAGGAAAGTAGCCTAGCTTCGCGGCGCACTTACTCACGAATCGCGTAAGTACTTCAATTTGTATGGTATCGTGAAGTATACGATCTACCATTTATTTATCTAATCGTCGAAATATGTTCTTTACCCAACAACACTAAAAACCTGAACTAACTCAAACTTTAACTTCAGCAGTTACGTAAGAATTCACGAGAAAGAGACAAAGTTTTTGAGCTATATAGAAATCCTTTCCCTGAAGTAGTTTCAGACGCTGTCTGTTTACTCCTCTTCGAGCGACAAATGCCAAACGGGCCTGCTCTGGACATAAACTCATGAGGCTTACCACTGTCCCGCCAGCATCTTGGAGACTTCGCCGCGTAGCTTATGGCTAGCTGACCTGTTTCGAATCCAAAGGGTTTCAACACGGTTTAAACTTAGAACTTATTCGTATGACTTTTGTGCACAGTACAATGACAACAAACATGTACTTCGGGATCTTTGGTAAACTTGTAAATGTGATGGTCCACTGTCACTGGTCTCAGGCTGTCAGCTTCTTTTTTTTTAATTTCCTCTACAGTTGTCGTGCATCAGAACCTTGCAAAATTTGGTCGAACATCATGTCTGGAAACTTCGTGACAGCAATGAGGTATGCTGTGACATTATCATCTGTTGCGGCGGTACTGGAGAACGTTCTGGTGCTAGCAGTTCTTGTTGGAACCAAACAGCTCCGTATCAAATATTATGGATTCGTTTACAATCTGGCCTTGGCTGATGTGTGTTTTGCTGCCATGGCAATATCGTTTCCCTGGGCCGAGAACTATCCAGTTTTTGCTCTCATGATGGCGTGCTATGTCGCCTCCATCTTTACAATTTTGGCAGTAGCTTTAAACCGTTACCTAGCCTTGAGCCTTATGCCACCGTCTCGCTACGATGCTGTGGTGACTGGGCGTCGTCTTTTTGGCGTCTGTGTTATAATATGGTCCTTGGCTCTGTTGATGAACCTTCTTCCTATGGTCACTGCATCACCGGGCGTGGCGTATTGGATATATGGGCTGGTGCGACCTGTTGTAGTCTTCGTTATTTGGCTGATCACAGCGATTGTTTACATGATCGTATTCCGAAAAATCAAAACGTACGCTCCCCCTCTGGCTCATAATCCTGGCCTCACAGCTGGAGCAGAATCCTCACAGGCCAGCACCCGAGTCCATCAGACCAGAAAGCTACTGATCACATTCGTCCTGATCCTTGTGGTATCCTTCCTTTGTTGGATGCCTTACAGCATCGTAAGAATGATAGCATTTGCGGAACCCGGCGAATTCTTTTCAGAATATCTAAACGATGCATACTGGTTTGCTGGATGGATGTATTGTCTTGCTGCAGCAATCAACCCACTGATCTACTGGGTTCGTTTAGAAGGGTTTAGAGACAGCTTTTACGCCATGTTTTGTCGATGCTTTTCCAAAACAGATTTCAGAGAGGTTGAATTAGAAGAAACAGATCAAAGTAAGACAGCTGGGGACTCACTTTTGTAATTAAAAATACTCAGAAGCAAGGAATGTAATACCATATTACCAAGGAAGCTAAGAAAGACATCAGTGGCTTGGTCACATTGGAGTTGTAATTCTTTGAAGTACATCGAACTTCGTTTTACAAGCATGCATGCAGGATAGATGGGCCTAGAGTTTCGTTTTAAATTTACATTTACTGAATTTTGTTGGGAAGAAGTACACAACATCATCTGGTGTTTTAGTTTTTCTAATTTTAATCATGATTTGTAATACTTGTTCATAAGAATCAATTAAACTAAAATGGAAAATTAAAAGTACATGATTGTGGATCAGACAGGAAACACTTTTTGGTCGGGCATACATACGACGTATACTTATATCGTGTATTTATCGACGTGTTTTCGTGGGGGAAAACGCTTTGAATTCTACTTTTATTCTGGATCATTCGGGATTTTTGTTTTCTTACAAATTTTCTATTTGTGGTTTTGTTTTCATATTAGTGCTTTTACAATCTAGACTTGAAATCAAGTTGGTAATTGGCTGGGTGTAGTCCACCATCCTCGCGATGCGTACGCTGTTCGGTTCGGTGTGTAATTTAATGACATGCGGGAACGGTCAGTGCAACCTCGCTCCCCAATATGCGTGTCTGGCAGTGCCCAATTACCGACTAGAACAATTTGGAAGCCCTTTTGTGCACAACATATGGGGCTTGCTACCAAAATTGGACGGAGCAGTCTGAATGGCTAAGAATCCTGATAATATGAATATTTATTTCAGGGGCAATTTGATTGGTCAGTTGAACGCTTATTAACAACGACCACAGTCTCGTTCATTGAAGAGGGCGTGTACATTATACTTAAAAAAGATAATCTGACACAAAAGTATTGATTCTGTTACCAGAAAAGATAGTTAATAGATTTTTTCGTGAACAGTTATGTATATTTTGTCTCTAAGCGTCGTATTAAAAGGGATATTAATACAAGATATGAAGGAAATTGGCACTAATCAACAGCAGACATCCCTAAAAATAAATGGATGAGTCTGTTCTGTAGCGTGAGCTACTATTGGCGCTCTACATGGAAATCTATGAGTCATGCAGTTCAGTTGTTGCAACATGAATATCTATCCAGAATCATTGTTGATCAAGTTGTCAGGCGGGCACAGGGGTCGTGGGCCGACGTGCGCTGAATTGCCGAAACCCAGTACTGAACAGCCCACGAGTAGAATCGCTGTGGCATGCTGGATGGATCGCGGGCACCAGTGAACGGGATCCTCACTAATTGCAAAATGGCACAGTGTATGGACGACAAACACAACCGACTAACGACTTGATTTCAAGTCTATTTACAATCAGGAAGTTGGGTAAAATCTTTCTGACAGGATTAACTAAAACTTAACAGATGAAATTTATTTTGTTGTTCGACTCTTTTTCTTTATGGATTTCTTTTTGCATTTTTTAAGTGAAGAAAAACTCATTGATCTCCTTGTCCCATTGACAAAATTGTTATTTTTGCTGTTACTTGGCTGCTTTGTCATCGTTGGTTACATCACACTGCCGGAAAAACTGGACTTTGCAAGGACTTGCCTCAAAAGTCAGACTTAGTTCAAGATCTGCACCACCTTTAGCTAGTTCATACTGGCTCAAGGAAAGAACGCTAATCAAGGTATATAAATACGTCGTGATAGCCCTGTGACTTCGTTTCACTAGTGGCCGATGTCATTTAATCCACAAAATTTCACATCCTAGACTAGAAGAAAAAATATTATAACGATAATATTATAATGATGAATGTCAACCTTCTCTAGTATGTAATTACCCATAATCTTGCAGTTTAAATTTCAAGGGATTTTTCATAGTGTATTCACTTTAACCATAATAATCAAACAGAACACTAAGGATTTGACTATTAATAAGGTGTTATCCAACAGTTTAAAAAGCAATTCTACAAAAATGTCATTCGACCACAGTTAGAATATGCAGCCACAGTTTGAGATCCTCCTCGGTCAAACCACATCAACGAATTGGAAAAGCTGCAGCGGTTGGCGGCAAGATGTGGAACAGGTGACTACCAAAGACATCAGGCGTAAAAGACATGCAGCAAATTTTCAGTGGTCAACCCTCTAATACTGTCGTCAGTGCTCTATCGTTCCATCCAT